>JAWNZC010000471.1:517500-1082500 GCA_035771165.1 Paragorgia papillata | reverse complement strand
AATTTTACAAAGTTACATTCCTTTGTCCGTGTTACTAGAATCAACAAAGAAATTACTGGTTTTTAGATGCCAGTACCATAATTATGTTTTTACAGCTAAATGCCTAAATATAGTTGTCACTAAGCAGAAATAGTCAAATGTGTACATAATGTACCTTTATTATTATATCAAAACCATTTTTATCAAGAAAGAATGACATCCTCAACTGAAAATCAGTAACTATAGTCACATTTTTAAACCAAATACAGTAAACACCCGCGTGTAAGAACCTAGTGATTTAAGAACCTGTAGGCAGAAATTTTGGATTTTAATACCCCAAAATATAAGAACCTGTTTAGCCAACCAAAGCCACAAGGTTCTTATATGAAGAGTCACTCTGAATAATGAAACCGTGCTGTAGCCAAAATGTGGGACTATAAAATATAAATTTGCTATATACTGTATTTGGCCCTTCCATAAAAATATCATTACAGAAATTACATACATACAGTATCATCTCTCTATAACAAAGTGGTTTATATATCTGGTCATATAACAATAGCATTTCCCTTAAAGAAATTTTAAGAACCTATTAAGAACCTATTTTGCCTAAATTGGCAGTAATTACCCCAAAATATAAGAACCTATTTTGCCAGACTTGAAAAAATCTAGGTTCTTACACGTGGGTGTTTACTGTATTGTAACCAGTTACAGTTCTTTAAAAAAGTAACTAGTTATAGTTACTTCTTCAAAAAGTAACTAGTTATAGTTACAGTTACTTCTTCAGAAAAAGTAACTAGTTTCAGTTACAGTTACTTAAAAATGTAACTAGTTACTGTAACTAGTTACTTGTAACGAAGTTACTCACAGCACTGGCTAAAGATAACATGACATAGTCCCTTTGATTTATTTCTTCTTTGTAAATTTCAGCGTAAGACGTCATCCATTGGAAGTAATACCAACACCTTATCAAGGTAGCACACTTAATAGATTTTGACTTCTCTTGTTTCTTCCTCTTTTTTTTTTAATCCCGACTTTCACGTCTTTCTCTTGTTGGCCTCTCTAAAGTTTTCTTTTTCATTCTTTTTTTCTTTTCAGTATTTCCCTGGGCAGTTCCCAAGCTGGATCACACTCAGGACAGAATGAGAGCTGAAGATTGTAAGTTGGAACAATACAGTAAAGTGTCTATGAGGCTGAAAAATTCGTTGGCATTTTTTTTCTTTTAATGAACAGAAGAGCATGGTAGGAGCTAGCCTGCGAATACAGCTAGCCTGCGAATAAATTGCAAGATTTCCTATCGAAATCGAACGATTTTCTCACGGTTGAGTGAAATTTGAAACCCACGTTGCTAGGTTACGACTATTTAAAGATTCAACAGGAAGTCCCGCTTGATGACGGGAAAATCGTTCGATTTCGATAGGAAATCTTGCAATTTATCGCTAATCGAACTCGTAGTGGGAAGAATAGCTATCCGTTTTCCTTTGCTTGGCAATAACTAGGCTTTCGCTTTAGAATTTAGGACAGAAACTGAGCATTGAAGTTGATCTTGGTGTGAGCGTCTGAGCCTTTCTAAGCCAATCAGCAGCTTCGTCCTGATTCAGGACGAACTTTACGTCATCAGTATGGAATTTCTACACTCGGGGCACTTGGCGCATGCGCATAAAAATAATGGGACACTTTTATCCGCGAGTCGGACTTCTGGTCAATCCTTATTCTGTGTCTGGGGCGCCCGATGTGAGGCGGGTGTATTCGCAGGCTAGCCAGGAGCATTCACTGAAAATTTCAAGAAAATCTGTTGTATAGTTCTCGATTTATGAACCCTCAAAGTTTTCCGTGGCTAGTTCGTTTTTTTGGAAATTTGGTCTCGGTGACAAATTGTTCTTATGCATAGTTGTCCATTTGGGTACGTCATAAGACGTTGTTACCGAGAACACAAGTTTGTCCAGAAATGAACTAGCCATGACAAACTTTGAGAGTTCTTAGCTCGAAGACTATACGTCGGATTCTCTTGAAATTTTTGCTGAATGCTTCTGTCATGCTCCCGTCTCTGAAACAAAAATAGGGAACTTAAGCAAGCTAGGACGACGACGGAAATCTAAAGTTCAGTATCTAGCAGAAACCACGAATCAATTTACGTAGTGTTGAATGCTTAAAGTATGTTTTTCGGTATCCAAAAGCTTTAGAGTTCTAAAAGGATTTTGTCGCAGTCGCATAGTTTGAAGTCCAACTCAACGAACAGGTTTCGCCGTTTCACACGTTAACGTTGTCCCGAAGACTTGAAAATGATCTGAACAACGTTGTATGTAGAACAGGGACGGCGTTACGATTACTCTTGGGACTAAAAATTATTTATTTTCTTTGTTGTGTGAAGAAAATTCTATTGAATTAAGGACGTCGTCCTTGACGTTCGCGTTGTATTTGCTTAAGCTCTCTAATATTGTCAACGAGTTTTTCGCTTTATAGACACTATTTAACAATTATTCGCCGAAGGCGAGGGGAATATCGGTGTATAATAACCGAGACGAAGTCGAAGTTATTATTCACCGATATTCATTGAGCCTGATACACATTTTCGTACTTTTAGGAACAACATTTTCTTTAAAATTGTTAAGTTCCTCGTCTGTCGCATTGACAACTTAGCTGGCGGCCATTTTGAATAAATGCTGTAGGTGATTATCGAGAATTAATCCGAAGTAGCTCGACCAATCAGCGCGTGTGATTTTCTATAATCACCTGTGTATTTATACTAAAAGTCATTACCATATCGACGACAATTTGGACCTTTTCGGTTCTTTTCTTGTTGCATAGTAATTTATTGATTTATGTCTGTCCTTCTAGCTTCGTATGTCAGAATTGGTCACGAGGATCACATGCCTGGGCAGGTATGTAATCTATAACAGACGTTCGTCAAGCTCAAAGCCTCAAACACTTACAAAAGTTTGAATGGAGAGTTGAGGTTGCAAATCCATAGTCACCTGTGCTTCCTCGGCGGTAGCGTTTGCATATGAGATGTAATTATTAATTCCTTCATGACTTGAGGGAAATTAGCGATTACATTTCCCGCAGCCGAGGGAAGGTTTGGCGGCCCGAGGACTTTTACAAACCTTCCCGAGGCAAAGGGGAAATTTAATCGCTAATTTTCCGAAAAGTCATGTTATTAGTTTGTAATATTATGATCGCCGAGGAAAACTTTGAGAATCTTACCGACAGGAAATTTACACGGTTGATCAGAGAAGTTGCATCTAATTTTCCCGTGCATGTTGATGACGGAAAATATATGCAAGCGGGAAATTTAGAAGAAGACAAAGGATTTCTTTATCTTCTAATTTTCCCTCATCAACATGCACGGGAAAATTAGAAGACAAAGGAAAAATTTCCCTCTTGCATGAGCAATGAGAGAAATACGACGTTTACATTCCCCCGGAGAACAAAAGAATTCGAGGCGATCATGGTATTACCCGTAAAATGATCCCAGACAGGCATCGAACTGATTTTTGAAGAGATCGCGTTTTTCTAATCTTATAATTCAAGGACTTTCTCCTTTCCTTTACTTACCAGTTAAGAGATTGGAATGAAGAGCTTCAGTCTGCAAAAGAATTGCCAAGAGAATCTTTGCAACAGCGTCTTCTCAGAGATAGAGCCATGTTCAAGGTAAAATCTATGGTTACATCGGAGCATAGGCGTAGACTGTAGAATTGGGCGCCCCTCCTGAGAAATTCTTGGGGTGGGGCTAAATAATCCCCCATCCAGAATTTTGAAGCAACTGGGCTCATCATATGACAATTAGTATGATAAACAACATAAGGATATATTAAATAAAAGTAGCGTGCTGCGTAGGCAGTGTAGAAGCAACAATCGAAATATAGTAAGGTTAGATATACTGCCAAAACAGAACGTAGGAGTCTAACGTTTCGAGCGAAGGCCCTTCGTCAGAGAGAAACGTGACGAAGGGCCTTCGCTCGAAACGTTAGACTCCTACGTTCTCGTAAGCACAATGAAACTTTCCCTCCAAAGAACACCAGCGCTCAATGCTCTCGTTTGATGACGTATCATTGTGACGTCAACATGACATCATCCAAAAAGGAAATGTTTTTATAATTTTCGTAGATTTTTCAATTACAAGTTTTGGTGGGAAATTTTCTGTGCTCATTTTAAAGACTACGACTTCACTGTTCATGTTTGTTTTCTGAAGATTTTTGAGCGGCGAATATAATTGGCCATTTCCCCAAAGAGTTGAAGACTGGTGATGGGTTAGGAACGCTAGGGTACTTGCGATCGTTTGGAGGGACAGATTTCATGCTTGGTAGCGTAAGCACAATGAAACTTTCCCTCCAAAGAACACCAGCGCGCAATGCTCTTTACCAGTCTTCAACTCTTTTGGAAATGACCAATTGTTGAGTGTTTTTTTCTATGACATATCAGGGAAAAACATTTCACTTGTTTGATTTCGAGAGGGAAAGTATTTTTTTTTTACCGACTTCCCAGCTCGTATAACTAACGTAAGTATATACTTGACATATATAGTTACATTCTCGTTGTTTAGATCACAAGTGATTTTGTAATGGCTGCTACTCGAGGAGCTATGTCTGTTGTGGATGGGAATGTTTTATCAATTAATCCTGGAGATGATGAAAAGTAAGACACATTATTATATGGCGTTGTAATACTCTGAGTTCTGATCGGTTAACGCACGGTCTGTCTTTTCGTATCCGGACCACGTTCCGCAAAAACGCGTATCCGGATAACGGTTCGCAAAATGTGTCAGGACATAGACTTTCCAAAGCAATGTGGAGCCCGGGGGGGGGGGGGGGGCTGCCTGCAGGCTAATATGAGGTTCTCTTAATTTGATAATCTCAACTGAATTTTGTCAAATCTTGTCCTCTCTTTAGATCTCGAATGTACATTTGGAATAACATTTTCTTCAGTCTTGCCTTTGATAGCAGAGATCACTTCAAAGATGTAGGAGGTATGAAGTAATCCTATTTACTCTGGCTACCGCTGGTAGACGAGCCTAGGTTCCGGTCAGGTTGTTAGTGTTAGTGTTTTTGTTTTTTGGGGTCGCGATATTGCCCCTGGCGAGTTGTCTCTTGAACGAAGCTTTTCTTGCCATTTTATCGATGTTTTTTAATATTTCCACGACATTTCTTGACACACTACCCAGCAGTCGTCTCAAGCAAAGATGTCAGAGTAGTCGGACTGTCAGCGAATCAAGGTGTATTAAAAATAATTGGAAACTTTAAACTGAAGGAGTGAAGGACGTCAGAGAACAGTCATGTTTAATAATTGCGAGCTGGCCGAGTTGTCTCTAGATGATCAGTGGTTGTGTCTATGTTTACAAATGCACACGCCGGCGATCGCGGTAGACCTAGTACGTAAAAGATGATGAGCTATTTCAAAACAGGTTGGTCCTGGCCTTGCTGCTTTATAGTCCGACAACTACAAAATGCAAAGTATAATAATAAGCACCAAATAGAGCAAATACTGGTAAGATATCGATATTGCGTAAAAATCTCACAAGTTGTTACAGCTTTGTTGCTTGATGAAACAACAACCGTTGTTCACGCATGTTGTAACAACCGAAGGACGTGTTGATACACCAGTCGTGTTCACAATTGTTGTAACATTGTTGTTCATCGTTGTTACTTCGTCATGCTGTTACAACATGTTGTATCATGTGCGAACAACGTTGTTGGCTATAAAAAATGTGCTGTTGGAACAACTTGTTCATGACTGTTCATTTATCCATTTTTATTTTTTTTTCATTTTTTATTTTCATTTTATTTTTTATTTTTAGGCGATGAAGCTGCATACACCGCTGCCGTAAGTACACAAATTATTAATTTTCTTATGTTTTGGGTGCAATCTGAGTTCGTTGTCCCTTCTGTGATGGTTTTGATTTTTACAATTTGATTTTGAATTTATAGGGAGCTGATTTACGAGGGGTAGCGGCGTACAACGGAACAGATATTGAGGTTTGCAGAAAAATTTAAATGACCAGTAAATCAGATATTTGAATTTTGTATATGACATTTATGAAGATGTGGCGGTGGTATTTGGGTTGGTCGAGCGCGGTTGGACAAGGGGTGGGGGATGTGGAGTTGGACGTGATATACTGAAGATGACATCTGGTGGTGGTAAAGCGTGTGTAAATGAAGAAGATTAAGTTCAAATGATGTTGAATTACTTCTGGACAGAAACGTTTTCTGACTTCCTCAACCGGGAATCGAACCCAAAGTCTCTGGCTTAACGTGCCAGCGCTCTAACCACGGAGCTATTGGGACTCCCGGCTAGAACAGTCAGAACGTGTGTGATGGTGTGAAGTGTGACGGTGTAAGGGATGGCGGTGTGAAGTAAGGCTGTAAGGGATGGCGGTGTAAGGTGTGACGGTGTGAACTAAGGCTGTAAGGGATGGCGGTGTAAGGTATGACGGTGTGAACTAAGGCTGTAAGGGATGGCGGTGTAAGGTGTGACGGTGTGAAGTAAGGCTGTAAGGGATGGCGGTGTAAGGTGTGACGGTGTGAACTAAGGCTGTAAGGGATGGCGGTGTAAGGTATGACGGTGTGAACTAAGGCTGTAAGGGATGGCGGTGTAAGGTGTGACGGTGTGAACTAAGGCTGTAAGGGATGGCGGTGTAAGGTGTGACGGTGTGAACTAAGGCTGTAAGGGATGGCGGTGTAAGGTGTGACGGTGTGAACTAAGGCTGTAAGGGATGGCGGTGTAAGGTGTGACGGTGTGAACTAAGGCTGTAAGGGATGGCGGTGTAAGGTGTGACGGTGTGAACTAAGGCTGTAAGGGATGGCGGTGTAAGGTGTGACGGTGTGAAGTAAGGCTGTAAGGGATGGCGGTGTAAGGTGTGACGGTGTGAAGAAGGTTGTAAGGGATGACGTGTACGGTGTGACGGTGTGAAGTGTGATGGTGTATGGTGTGACGGTGTAAGGTGTGACGGTGTAAGGTGTGACGGTGTGAAGTGTGACGGTGTGAAGTGTGACGGTGTAAGGTTTTTCAAGGTTTTTAAGGTTTTCCCTCGGATTTTCAAGGGCCGTCGAAAGCGCACCGGACCCCACAAGAAGTGTGGGGCTTTACCGGACGTGAAACCCAATCTCCGGCTAAACCGATTTCAGGGTGACAGCCCGTTAAAAAGAAAAGAGAACTCTTCCCGGTGTGACGTGGAATGGTGTGACGGTGTGAAGTGTGACGGTGTAAGGTGTGACGGTGTGAAGTAAGGCTGTAAGGGATGACGTGTAAGGTGTGACGGTGTGAAGTGTGACGGTGTTAAGTGTGACGGTGTATGCACTGCAAATTCCCAAAAACTTGTTTTAAGAAAAAAATACTTGTTTTAAGATTTTCTTGTCCCGTTTGCAAGATAATAATCTTACTGCGGTTTCTTGACAAGATATTTTGTCTTAAAACAAGATTAAATATCTTAAAACAAGAAATAAAATCTCAAAACAAGAAACATTATCTTGGCAAGAATTGGAGGTTTTGCAGTGTGGTGTGACGGTGTAAGGTGTGACGGTGTATGGTGTGACGGTGTGAAGTGTGACGGTGCATGGTGTGACGGTGTAAGGTATGACGGTGTCACGGTGTAAGGTGTGACGTGAAAATTTTGTTTTCTATGTCTTTCTTAGGGTCTATACACGCTGGGAACGGTTGTGGTGGACTATCGTGGCTATCGAGTTATTGCGCAATCAATCATTCCAGGTACAAACTGAGAAAATCAAACGGAAAGTTTATGTAAATCAGGACGAATCTTATCCGATTTACAAATATTGATTGAGTGGTTGTACTATTTTAATAACCTGTTTTTAATAATATTGTTTGTAGGAATTCTTCAACGAGACCAGGAAAACTCCGTGATTTATGGTTCAATTGATGCTGGCAAAACCGTCGCGTCTAGCGAGGAGTTTCTTAAACTGGTATGTTATTCTTTGATTGATTGTTTGATTGTTTGTTTTGTTTGTTTGTTTGTTTGTTTGTTTGTTTGTTTGTTTGTTTGTTTGTTTGTTTGTTTGTTTGTTTGTTTGTTTGTTTGTTTGTTTGTTTGTTTGTTTGCTTGCTTGCTTGCTTGCTTGCTTGCTTGCTTGCTTGCTTGCTTGCTTGCTTGCTTCCTTCCTTCCTTCCTTCCTTCCTTCCTTCCTTCCTTCCTTCCTTCCTTCCTTCCTTCCTTCCTTCTTCCCTTCCTTCCTGCTTTCCTTCCTTCTTTCCTACCTTCCTACCTTTCTTCTTTTCTTCTTTTCTTTTCTTCTTTTCTTCTTTTCTTCCTTCCTTCTTTCTTCTCTTCCTTCCTTTCTTCCTTCTTTGCTCGAGTCTGTTAATGAACCTGTCTTAAGTTTTTCAGAACTTATGTAAACGCCTTGGGTTTATATAAACTTTAGAATTTTTTGACAGGTATAAATTCTTCTATTATAGTTACGCAAGGCCGGAAGAATATTGCGACTGCGATCACAGAAGTAAGTATAAAATAATACAAAATAATAAATTGTGTAAAGAGTAAAATAGGAATCCAGGAATCCTCGAATCTAGGAGAACCTTTGGACTGATAAACCGAAGATCGCAAGTTGGAATCCCAGCTGAGTTTTTCTCCGTCTTCCTAGTATGGTTTCTTGCCGACTCAGTAACATTCTATTAATCTTATTCTCCATTCTACACGCGTAAAAACGCACAACTTGTTCACGGTTGTCAACAGGCGTGAACAATGTTGTGCTGCTCGCCGTGAACAATGTTGTGCTGCTCGCTGTGAACAAGTTGTCAACAAGTTGTTCACTTATGGTTCGAACAACTTGTTCACGGATGATAAATCAACAGTCATGGACAAGTTGTTCCAACAGCACATTTTTATAGCCAACAACGTTGTTCGCACATGATACAACATGTTGTAACAGCATGACGAAATAACAACGATGAACAACAATGTTACAACAATGGTGAACATGGTTGATGTATCAACACGTTCTTCGGTTGTTACAACATGCGTGAACTGTTTCATCAAGCTGTAACAACTTGTTGAAACCATGATGAACAATGTTGTTCATTTATCAATGTTCACATATGTCAACAAGTTGTTACAGCATTGTTCAGGCAACAATGCTGTAACAACTTGCGAGATTTTTACGCGTGTACACGCGGAACAACTTGTTCATGCCTGTTGATTTATCCGTGAACAAGTTATTCGAACCATAAGTGAACAACTTGTTGACAACTTGTTCACGGCGAGCAGCACAACATTGTTCACGCCTGTTGACAACCGTGAACAAGTTGTGCGTTTTACGCGTGTAGTACATAGTCTTACATCGTTTAACGTGTAGTTCCATGTTGTCAACGGTACGATTTCTAAAGTTATTTCATATTATATGACAGGGTGTTGAATGAGAATAACGAAGAAATTGAACTTATATCGTCTGTGGAATGCAAGGTAAGTACGTCACATGCGAATGCATATTGGTTACTATCGTATCCAGAGATAATTTTGGGATACCGGTTGCGCAGGCAGTGAGTGTACCATCTAGGGGGGTCCGGGGGCATGCTCCCCCTGAAAATTTTGAAAACTAGAATCTCGGAAATGGCATTTCCTGCATTCTGAGGGGCGAATTTCAACATTCTGATGGGTGATTTTTAATGCAGCTTTTCACTAGTCTACA
Organism: Paragorgia papillata; assembly: GCA_035771165.1. Taxonomy (NCBI): domain Eukaryota; kingdom Metazoa; phylum Cnidaria; class Anthozoa; order Scleralcyonacea; family Coralliidae; genus Paragorgia; species Paragorgia papillata. Next base: position 1,072,883 of record JAWNZC010000471.1, on the reverse strand, counting down.
CAGCTTAATTAATAAACTTTTGAATTTTTTTATACAATAGCAAGAATATTAAAATACTTACAATAATAGCGCAGCAGACATTACGACGTTTTCTTACGTTTTCTTTTTCCACTGGCATCGGCGAGTGCCTAATTTAGCTGCTTTAAATAGTCGGAAAGAGAACTCAGTTTGTAGTACACAGTTTATAATGATTGTAGTTAGTTTTATGTTAATTTCATGTTTTTTGTAATTAATGTCATTTATGATTTTTTGGGGGACCTAGTTTGGATCCCAAACCGGGGTACCGGCGTCTAAACCCTTCTGGATATGGCCCTGGTTACTGACTAGGATTAGGGTTGGTCTGTCGCTTGGGCGCTTTCCGTGCGATCACAGTGAAAGGTCTAATCTAGCCAGTATAAGCTAGATTTACCTTTGTATGTTTGCCATTCAAGTTTTGTTAATAAAATCTTATCTTATCTTATCTTCACTGTCATCCCTCGGAAAGGGCTCGAACAACAGTGTAGTCTCACCCTATGTTACAAAGGGTTTTTGTTTGACTGAGGTGCCCTAAATCAATCAGAAACTTTAAAATTAGTATAGGTAGATGCCGACCAAAATCAAGCAAAGGTGAAGGGTAGCCTCGCGCTTCGCTTTTTTTGTTTTAAAACTTATTTATTTTATTTATTAACTTTGCCATTGAATTAGTAAATACTACACTATATATATATATATATATATACAAACAAACAAACAAACAAACAAACAAACAAACAAACAAACAAACAAACAAACAAACAAACAAACAAACAAACAAACAAACAAACAAACAAACAAACAAAGTGTTGTTCGCGAAATGTCGAAAAGTGCTCCATACCATAAAGATAGAGCGAATATACTATAAGTGGGCTTACCTCAAATGTTGATGGTCGCTACTGTCAGTTTCACGCTGGGCGATCTTCAGGCGGCTCACTGACAGCGTGAAACTGACAGTGGCGACCATCAACATTTGAGGTAAGCCCACTTATAGTATATATATATATATATATACATTTAATAATGGCAGGGAAACCACAACAGCCTCAAGCCAATTACAGTGGCCCAAAAATATCTGAAACTATTATACACATACATTACAAATACATATATACAGTTTATACACACATCAACTTACGCATACATACACAGATTACACAAAAACAAAACCCGCAAAACATTAGAAGCAACATATTATGTTTCCGATGAGGCTGCGAGAACTGTTGCAACTTAAACAAATTGTCTTCCATGAACGAGGATCGTCGGGATCGTAAGATATTGCGAGGGCTGTAAAGAAACTTGACAATTAAAACAACGCTGCTAATTTATTAAACTATATTTTAAGTTTCCCAACTTTTTCTCAACACTCTTTTCAGGGTATCTTAGGCGCAGACGGTCGTCATTATATTTTGGATTTATTCCGAACCTTTCCTTCAGATGTTAACTTTTTAGAAGGTTTGTGTGCGATTGCTTTTCTTTAATTATGATAGTCTTTTGTAATGCCTTACTTCACTTAATCGGATCGAAAAACGCGAGTGAAATCAACCCCGGCACATGTTTACATGGAGAATCCGATCTGCTTGGAACATTGTTTTCGGCTTTGGAACACTATTTTCTGTGCTTCCCTCAATGTCTGCCATTTAGCACGACACGCAACAACTTCACTCATCAAGTCATTTTCAAGTCAAACCGTATTTAGATTGATCAGATTGGAGACATTCAAGTCGATCCTTGTTTGAATATCAAGTCAATCCACTCTACTGCGTGGATTGACTTCAGCCATTCGTGTTTCGATCAGATTGAAAACTTTCAATCTTCTTCATGTAAACACAACAAGGAGAAACAACATGCGAGATTTGACTTGAACACTCAATCCGCTTCATGCATGCCTGCGCTTCATGTAACAAACAGGGCCTAACTTCCTGACACATTGTCACACTCTTCAAAAACTCATTAATAATTCATGAGGAAAATTCAAAAGAAATTAAAGTTTAATCAGTGTCTTTATATGTGATAAAGATACCTCCTGATTTACATAAACTTTAGCTTTGATTTTCTCGGCTTAAACAAGGTTATTTTTCAAACTTACTACGCCAATGAACTTACCAAGTGGTTCGTTTTTGAAGCCGTTCAATAAACTCGCAGTTCGTGTTTTATCAGATATAAAAACACTCGGCTTCGCCTCGTGTCTTTATACGTGATAAAACACTCCTGCTCCTTTATTAAACAGTACTTAAAATTTTAGGTGTTACCCGAAATTCATCTACTGCAACTAATGTTCAAGAAACATTCTCTTATCCTGTTCCTTACAAGACAAAATTGGTGACGTTAAGACCAGAACTGGTCGAATCTTTTATAACGTAAGTTGACCTGAAACTAAAAGAGGATTTTCTTCTCCATACGCTTTAATTTAGAAGTTTAGTTTAAATTAAGAAATTTCGTTTGCATGAGCCCGATTTGTTCTTTATGGATTGAAAGGATCTGTTGTCTATTTCAGATCTCGGTACGTGAATTTCCTCAGATTGGTGGCCAAGAACGTTTCTAAGAGATCCATAGACAGTGAGGTATGAGGGCTCCTTTGCTTTGCTTTGCTTTCTTTTCTTTTCTTCCTTTCCTTTTCCTTTCCTTTCCTTTCCCTTTCCTTTCCTTTCCCTTCCCTTTCTTCTTCCCTTTCTTCTTCCTTTCCTTTCCTTTCCCTTTCCTTTCTCTTCCCTTTCTTCTTCCTTTCCTTTCCTTTCTTCTTCCTTTCCTTTCCTTTCCTTTTCCTTTCTCTTCCCTTTCTTTTTCCTTTCATTTCTCTTTCCTTTCTCTTCCCTTTCATCGCCCTTTTCCTTTCTCTTCCCTTTCTTCTTCCTTTCCTTCTTCCTTTCCTTTCCTTTTCCTTTCTCTTCCCTTTCTTCTTCCTTTCCTTTCCATTTCCTTTCTCTTCCCTTTCTTCTTCCTTTCCTTTCCCTTCCCTTTCCTTTCTCTTCCCTTTCTCCTTCCTTTCCCTTCCCTTTCCTTTCTCTTCCCTTTCTTCTTCCTTTCCTTCTTCCTTTCCTTTTCCTTTCTCTTCCCTTTCTTCTTCCTTTCCTTTCCCTTTCCTTTCTCTTCCCTTTCTTCTTCCTTTCCTTTCCTTTCTCTTCCCTTTCTCTTCCCTTTCTTTTTCCTTTCCTTTCCCTTTCCTTTCTCTTGCCTTTCTTCTTCCTTTCCTTTCTCTTCCCTTTCTTTTTCCTTTCCTTTCCCTTTCCTTTCTCTTCCCTTTCTTCTTCCTTTCCTTTCTCTTCCCTTTCTTTTTCCTTTCCTTTCCCTCTCCTTTCTCTTCCCTTTCTCTTTCCTTTCTTCTTCCTTTCTCTTTCCTTTCTCTTTCCTTTCTTCTTCCTTTCCTTTCTTTTTCCTTCCCTTCCTTTCCCTTTCCTCTCTCTTTCCTTTCTCTTTACTTTCTTTTCCCTTTCCTTTCTCTTTCTTTTCCCTTTCCTTTCTCTTTCCTTTCCCTTTCCTTTTTTTCCTTTTCCTTCACTTTCTTTTCCTTTTTTCTTCTTCTTCCCTTTCTTCTCCTTTCTTCTCCTTTCTTTTCCTTTCTTTTCGCTTTCTTTCGCGATAATAACAAAGAAATTTTTCTTTAAGGAAATTAAGAACACCGAGAAAAAAGATGAAGAAGCATCTAAAACCGCTGACCCAGAAGACTGCAATTCCAATTCAGCCATTTGTAACAATGATGACATTGTTGAAGTAAACAACGAAGAAGAGATGACGATGAAAGAAAGAAAAACTGTTGGTAATGAACATATTTCTTAATTGAATGCCGTAAACTTTTGATAATAAGCCATGGACTTATATTTTTTCATTTTCAAATATTTTTTTTCTGGGCTTATTTTCGCGCGGGCTTATGATTGGTAGGAAATTTTGCAACTGACCAATCACAGCGTGTAAAATCGCAACATATTTTTTTATAATACAGTTCATGAGATTTTGATGCCTAATATTACTTATAATATACCCAATTCTCTCCTGGCATTACCACCTTATTATATACACAGAACCCGCGATCAAGCTCTCGGCAACGCCCTCCGTGGCTCAGTGGTCAGAGCATTGCACTAGAATCGCAAGGTCGTGGGTTCAATTCCTGCCGGAAGGCCTGTGTAGTTGCATTTTTCGCAACTGGTCCCGGTTTGGTCTTAAAATGTATATATTCTACACTCGAATTTTCCTTCACCCAAAATCCATGCTATTGTTATACTCAGCCATTGCTCTATAGCACAGTGGACAGTCCAAGCCAGGTTTATTCTAAGAATACAATGTATTTTCTTTAGATGAAAAAGTGTCCACTGAAGCTGTTAGGCAAGCGGCGATAGATGTAGGATCTCTCAGTGAGTCAGGTAGGAAGATTTGACGATTATCAGTTTTCAACTCTTAGCAGTCTATGCGAAGTCCATATGGAGAGTTTTTTAGCTTCAATGTGGGGTGATGTGATGTCACTTCACTTCACTTCACTTCACTTCACTTCACTCACTTCACTTCACTTCACTTCACTTCACTTCACTCACTTCACTTCACTTCACTTCACTTCACTCCACTTCACTCCACTTTACTCCACTTTACTTCACTCCACTCCACTCCACTCCACTTCACTCCACTTCACTTCACTCCACTCCACTCCACTTCACTTCACTTCACTTCACTTCACTTCACTCTACTCCACTCCACTTCACTCCACTCCACTCCACTCCACTCCACTTCACTTCACTTCACTTCACTTTACTTTACTTTACTTTACTTTACTTTACTTTACTTTACTTTACTTTACTTTACTTTACTTTACTTTACTTTACTTTACTTTTGGGTAAATAACATTATGCATGAAAACTTACTCGCAGTATTTTATAGTATTTGTTGTACCTAAGAATTTTCTTTCTATATTTTGTTTCAGAATATGATGTGCGATTTAACCCAGATGCGTATAATGAAGAAGTCAAACAAGCACCTTCAGAGGTACTTGACAACTGGGCGAACTTCTTTTTTGCTTTGGAAAATGCAAAAGGAGGCTCTTTGTTGTTCTCGGAATGATTCTTGTATTAAAATTGTGGTTTCATAAATTTCGTTTAGAGTGCTCGTTTGCCAATTGACAAACAACTAATGCAAGATGCTGCTTCATTCTTGTCGCATTCAGTTATAACAAATCTGGTAGGCAAAACAAAAATTGTTTACTCTTCTCAAACCATTTACTTTTTACAATCAAATCAATAATAGTCGTTTGACATTTGATTGTCGTTGTATTTAGGTAAAAGATTTTATTAGTTTAGCCCAGTCTCCCATTGATGGTGCATGTTTTACAGAAATCCTTCATAACAGGTGAGAAAAGGCCTTAACTAATTTAATCACGACTACAATTTTTAGCAGTGATAATTAACCGTAGCCGGAGAAAACAGCCGCCTCTTCTCGCTCGCCCCCCGCGGAAGAGACAGTAGGGACCCAACTCGTACCAAAACATTTTGAAATTAAAAGTTAACTGTTTTGGTTAAAAAGTCGGTTGCATCGATGCGAACTCAGAATTTCCGATAGTCAGCGCCATTCCCGTTCCCAGAGCTCCAACCGTGCTGTTTTGGCGCCAAAAATAGGTGATTACGCTCAGTACTCACACCAGTCTCTTGCTCCGTTTTTGCCCGGGTCGAGCTAACCAGCCTAACAGGCTAGGGGCCCAGGAGCACAGAATAATTTGATTTTTGTGTTTTGACATAATGATATTGGCAAAGAACACTTATTCACGCTATGACATTATTTGTTTAGTATTTACTATATTTATTATTAAATTTAATATTGTTGTCTGGCAAAAGAAGGACCCAGGGATGGACTGGCTACGTCAGAGGGGCCCGGGCGATTTACTGTAAAAAGGGCCCCGTTTTCCAAACCAAGTTGTTGTGGGTCCACATGTGTAGGGGGGGTCCGGGGGGATCATCCCCCGGAAAAATTTTTGAAATTTGGGTCTCTGAAATGGCATTTCCCACATTCTGACAGCAGTTTTGAGCAAACTTTTAATAGTTTTAAAACATGTTTGTTATGGCACATTTCCTCATTGTTAACAAAGATTTTGTCCAAATTAGGCTTTGAATAGTATATTAAATGTTAAAATATGCATGGACTGTAAGGTCAAAGCCTGTTAAGGCCTGAGCTAGGGTTACCAATAAAAACAAAGGACGACGCATTTCCGTACGCGTTCTTTCCCATGCGCTAACCACTTATCGACTATACAACGTATATTTTAATATATGATTGTAGATCAGATGTTTGAAGCGTTTCAAACTTTTTAAATCCACATTTTCTTTTTGAGTAAACTCAACAAATTATAAAGAACGACTCTATATTAGGAGGGGAAAAAGAGGAAGATTGGTACATGCACTTCCCTCCAACTCTACGGACCCTAAACATTGTTCTCTTTTCAGAGGAGCTGCTTCTTGCAAGTCGTCCACCTTTTTTTACGCATTTTCTGTGCACCACGTTTACAGTGAACTGGTTTTATATTAATAGAGTAATTGTATTTTATTAATTCCTTTCTTCATAATTCCGGAACTCGAAATGTCGGAAGAAACTACAGCTTCCACTATAAAGGCCAGATAATTATTTTATCCTAAGCATGTATTGCCTGATTGATACATAGCCTTTTTTTACTTTTGCAAAGTCAAAAATATTTAAGGGCCCAAAGGGGGCCCAACAGGCAAGGGGCCCACCGGGCGTTTGCCTGGTAAGCCCGACTGGCCAGTCCGCCCCTGGAAGGACCTATTTCTCTCTTGGGCCTGGAGCTGTAGCCCCATCCGCCCCCGCCTTAATACGGCCCTGGTTGTGTGGTGTTGAGTGTGGTGTTGTCTGGTGGTGGTGTTGTGTGTCTGTTATATTACCTTTCTTGTCTGTTTTGTTCATTTTTCTTTGTTCATGTTTATTTACGGCTCATTCCTTCTTGTTTTCCAAAGGGGTATAAACATGAGATATCTTGGTAAAATTGCGAGCAGTTTAGCTGAAAAGAAAGACTTGGAACACGTTTATGTAAGTAGATGACATAACATTGTCACAACTTTAACAATAAATTTTTCTTAAAATACTCCTTCGTTTGAAATAAATAAATAAATTTAAAAAATTGTCATAAATACATTTTTTCGAATAACTTTAATAGTCGTGTAAAACTTTCTTAACTTCTGTGATTGCTTCACTCTTTACAGAAAATCTGCGTTTCTGAAATGATTTTGAGGGCGGCGAAGAAATATTTTAAAGTTCATTTGAGACAAGGTAAGGCCTAAACTTTTGTTATAGACCAAATATAACAAGGTATAAAATATATAAATGTTTAGGTTAATTTCATTGACCATGTGGAGATTGGATAATGTTTCTCATAAGAAACCCTATAAACGCTTTTGCTGACGATAAATCCACTTCATAGTCAATCGAAGAATTGCGCTGAGATCCTGGGCCACCTACAGTGAACCAGGCCCATACCCAATGCTTTGGGAGGGTGTATGTATGTAGTCAATCGAAAGATGTTCTGGAAACTCAGCAAAAATCTTTGTTTTATCTTTTTGTTCACGTTTATGCAAACTTGTGCGCGGTGAAGGACAATGTCTTTTTGGTAAATGAAGCAATCATCCAGTAGCAATGTTTGGGTTCATCCGCTCAACCGTGTTATGTCATTATGCACCTATCGATGTTAAGCCCCAGGGTGGGAGAGGGGGGGCAACCCCATCGGAATTTGACATTTTCGTCACATGCACGTCCTCCCCACCCTGGGGCTTAACATTGATAGATGCATTATTAATAAGCAATTTGTGCACGGTGAGGACCGTTTCAACATAAAATCACAGCTCATAAGCGGCTTTTTTTGCTGAATTTCCAGACCATATCTTGGATTGACTCTGGTCATTCGAACACCTTTGTCATTACATAAATGTTTTTAATTGATTATTATTTTTCTTACTTTTTCAGCGTTGCAGCAAAATCTTGCGACGGCTGTCAGCCACTTCCTAAATTGTCTGCTGGTAAATATTTTTATAAACTACAAAATCGAAAATCAAATAGCAAACATAAGCTATTGAGCTAACGAGTACTTTTTTGTTTTGTTTTTATTTTATAACAGAGTTCATTTCCTAATCCTGTCCCAACCATACCAAATGACGAAGTAAGTTATATATATATAGTTCAATCTACAGACACGGTGTTTCGCTGTACAACAGCTCATCAGTGTAGCTTGGAACAATCTGAATGAATTTCATCAATTACTTATACACATGCGATCGTCGGTGACAACCGCATGTGGGACAGCATCGGTGAAGTACATTCAGATAGCGTGAAGTGCGCATGGGCCCAGAGTGCTCTAACTTCCACAAAGGTAGTGAGCGTTGCATTATCGCTATATATATATATATATATATATATATATATAGTTCAATCTACAGACACGGTGTTTCGCTGTACAACAGCTCATCAGTGTAGCTTGGAACAATCTGAATGAATTTCACCAATTACTTATACACATGCGATCGTCGGTGACAACCGCATGTGGGAAAGCATCGGTGGAATACATTCAGATAGCGTGAAGTGCACATGGGCCCAGAGTGCTCAAACTTCTACAATATGAGAGGCCGAGCTGTTGTACATCGAGCCGTTGTAAATTCCATACAGTTCGGACATGAATATTGTATACGACAATCTTTAAGATATAAGGTGCTTCAGCTGAGAAAATCGAGTGGAAAGTTCATGTAAATCAGGACGAATTTGTACCCGATTTACAACACCTGTTTGAAAATTTATTTCTTTTGAATTTTCGTCACGAATTATTAAAGTGATTCTCTAATGAAAATATTGTTGGTAATGTTTCTGCAAAATCCTAAATATATTATGGTACTTGGTAATTGTGCAAAGTTTCGTTTCGAAATTCCCCAAAACAAAGTTGTATTTTACGTGCAAAGTTTGTATTTTGCAGCGCCGCCATTAAATTGGCCGTGTTTGAGAAGAATGAGTTGAGGAGAATTTATGACGTCATAGCCTCAATAAAAACAAAAGATCGTTGTTGTCAACAAAAGGGCCATTGTTACAGTACAATAATATTTATTTATTGTCGATGGACGTGGGGAGTGGTTGCCCATTCTCCCGAGCCAGAAGCTCGTGTTGCAAACGCTCGACCATTAAAATAAATATAAATAAATATATTACAAGTAATAAATACAGTATAGGTATAACAAGAACAGTTATAAACTAGGTTTAACAATAATAGTTATAAAGAGCAATATAGATAATTATGAAGATCTACTTACAATAATAATTGTAATTCAATTACACAGTATGGTTTATAAGCACCTGTTGCATTGGCAGCCGGAAAAACTCATTCCCTTAATTTGGGAACGAAATTCAGACATAGAAGTAGAAGATTTAGCAGCAGTTGGTAGTTGGTTCCAGATATGTGATATAATATAAATAAACGAGTTATGCATATATAGATTATTATAAGTAGGTTGATTAACATTGAGACCGGAATTACGTAGGTTGTAAGGTGCAAGTCGAGGAGTAAAAAGATCAGAAATATAACTTGGACCTTGCATCTTGAAACATTTAAAGAATAATCTAAGTGATTGTTCAAATCTTCTCTGCTCTAGCGAGACCATATTAGCGATAGATTTAGATTTAGATTTAATGACTTTATTGCCTATAGCAACTGGTGGTCAAACAGAGCGAAATGCCCCAATTGAACATAACTACCATGATGTAAGTGTTGGTTTTGCGGAGGGAGGGAAACCGGAGAACCCAGCGAAAAACCCTCGAAGCACAGGAGAGATCAACTACAACTCTACTCACATTAGTTTCAAGCTCGACAACGGGGTCATTCCCAAGCGGTCACCCATCCAAGTACTAACCCCGTCTAACCGGGCTTAACTTTTGGTGAGAGGCAGCGCGCTAACAGCACACGCCACCCGTGCTTCATAGATAGACATGTGTCGTATTTTATAGTGGATCCTAAATTTAATAGAGTTCTTAACGAGTCTATGACGTCATAAGCTTCCTTGACTCATTCTGCTGATCAAGCTCGGCCACTTTAACGGCGGCCCTTCAAAGTACAAGCTTTGCACGATTACCAACTACCATAACATCTTTCGGATTATGCAAAAACATTGCCACCAATATTTTCATCGGAGAACCACTTTAATGAATTGGATGATGGAAATGTCCTGTACATTTGACAAAATATATTTTGTGATACGTTTTGTCTTTTTGCTTTCAGATAACACATAAAAAAAAAAAGAATAAGAAAAACAGAAATAAACAGAATGCGTCAAACGAAGGTACAGCTACTAAACTCCGCCTTTCTCAACTCCGCTACCAAACGTTTTGCGCCTGCGCGTGCGCCCGACCAAAAAAGAGCGGGAAGCTCTTGTTATTCTGTAATTCGACAAGACTGCCAAACGTTTCTTACAAATTTTAAGAAAACTGAAATGATGTTTTCGTGCTTGCTAGTTACATTATAAATATTTTTTAATATTCTGAGTTGGCGCCACTCTTCCTAATTTTTAATGACTTTCTTTAAAGGGTATTGGCAACAAAAATTAAGTTTGTCTAATTTGAAAGAACTCATAAAATTGTAATAGAACATCCTTTACAACTTTTTCGTATCTCTCTTCGTTTTCAAGATATTTCAATTTGTTTAATATGTAAATGAGATGGTCTCTGACATCAGGAGTGGGGTAAAATATTTTTATACATAGCAAAATCACTTACATATCTAACATGAAATGTTCAGCGTCGCAAGGAGTTTTTATGTGTAGAGATATAACTGGTTTTGCTACATGTGAAAATATTTTACCCCACTCCTGACGTCAGAGACCATCTCATTTACATATCAAACAAATTGAAATATCTTGAAAACGCAGAAAGATACGAAAAAGTTGTAAAGGATCTTCTATTACAATTTTATGAGTTTTTTCAAATTAGACAAACTTAATTTTTGTTGCCAATCCCCTTTAAAGAACACAAATAATTGTTCCGAGTCTTGCTTAGGTCTTCACTGTCTGGTTGTTTCCCACATTTGTTGCCACAACTATTTCTCACATTTTTTGCAGTGTTTACTTTTGAAAACTTACGCATGTTCAAACGTTTGGCAGCGGTGTCCCCTTTGCTTTGTCCTTGCTGGCCCCGGCCGCTTTCCACACCCTCAAATAATGAGCCGGCTCACAGGCTATGCATAACTTTATCATAAAAGAATTAGACGTTTAGTAGAGATAATTGTTTTGTTTAGTTTTTTGCTTTTTGGCTTTGTAATTATTTAGTTATTTGGGCGAAACTTACCCCAAAGCTTCTTTGGTTGTCGTTGATAAATGAAATAAAAAACCACTTTGGTTTTGAACTAAAGCAGTAAGTACTTGATTATCTGTCTATATAGAGCTATATATAGCGGAAACAATTGTGAGACAGACAGTTAACGTGACACATGGTTATCACAATCAAAATGTTTCAGGGCGGAATTGTCTACATTAAGACATGACTTTATTTTATCTCTTCACTTCATTCCACTTCACTTCACTCCACTCCACTTCACCTCACTTCTCCTCATTCCGCTTCACTTCATCTTCCCTTTACTCCACTTCATCTTCCCTTTACTCCACTTCACTTCATTTCATTTCACTTCATTTCATTCCACTTCGCTTCATTCCACTTCACTTCGCTTCATTCTACTTCACTTCATCTTCCATTTACTCCACTTCGCTTCATTCCACTCCACTTCACTTCATTCCACTGCGCTTCATTCCACTTCATTCCACTCCACTTCACTTCATTTCACTTCATCTTCCCTTTACTCCACTTCACTTCATTCCACTTCGCTTCATTCCACTTCACTTCATTCCACTTCACTTCATTCCACTTCACTTCATTCCACTTCACTTCATTCCACTTCACTTCATTCCACTTCACTTCATTCCACTTCACTTCATTCCACTTCACTTCATTCCACTTCACTTCATTCCACTTCACTTCATTCCACTTCACTTCACTTCACTTCACTTCATTCCACTTCACTTCATTCCACTTCACTTCACTTCATTCCACTTCACTTCATTCCACTTCACTTCATTCCACTTCACTTCATTCCACTTCACTTCATTCCACTTCACTTCACTTCACTTCACTTCATTCCACTTCACTTCATTCCACTTCACTTCACTTCACTTCACTTCATTCCACTTCACTTCATTCCACTTCACTTCATTCCACTTCACTTCACATCACTTCACTTCACTTCATTCCACTTCACTCCACTTCACTTACTTCACATCACTTCACTTCATTCCACTTCACTTCACTCCACTTCACTTCACTTCATTCCACTTCACTTCGTTCCACTTCACTTCACTCCACTTTACTTTGTGTGCTTCACTTTACTTTACTTCGTTTTTCTTCTTTTTACATTGTGCTGTACTTTACTTTTTTCTTATTTTCATTTATCAATTTGAGTATATTTGTTTTTTTAATGTTAGAAACAATATAGATGATGTTCTAAGTACGTATGGACTGCAGGCCCTGTCCTTACTCAGATCATTTTGTTTAAAAACTGGTAAGTGTCTCCAATTTTATTGCTCAATTTAACATGGCAAAAAACATTCATTAATTTACGTACATTTTTTAAATATTTTCAAGGTGTTCAAGTTTTGCTTTGTGAATACGACTTCAGCTCGAAGAAGAATCCGACGTTCAGCGAAGAACATATAATGAATATCTTTCCTATAATAAAACATACAAACCCCAAGGTTGGTTTTTGAAAGTGACTCTTCTTAAAGGGGATTGGCAACAAAAATTAAGTTTGTCTGAAAGAACTCATAAAATTGTAATAGAAGATCCTTTACAACTTTTTCATATCTTTCTGCGTTTTCAAGATATTTCAATTTGTTTGATATGTAAATGAGATAGTCTCTGACGTCAGGAGTGGGGTAAAATATTTTCATACAGAGCAAAATCACTTGCATATCTAACATGAAATGTTCAGCGTCGCAAGGAGTTTTTATGTGCACAGTTTCAAATGATTTCGCTGAACAAACTTAGAGATATAACTGGTTTTGCCACATGTGAATATATTTTACCCCACACCTGACGTCAGAGACCATCTCATTTACATATCAAACAAATTGAAATATCTTGAAAACGAAGAGAGATACGAAAAAGTTGTAAAGGATGTTCTATTACAATTTTATGAGTTCTTTCAAATTAGACAAACTTAATTTTTAGTGCTATTGCCCTTTAACGCGTTTTTACTCGTACTGTGGACAAATTGTTCTTGTCTTAGTCTTACAACCTATCTCAATGCTTAACCTCTTGACTGGTAAACGCGCATGTAGATACACCTTTACTCTCGCTAACGCCGGACGATTTTACTCGTCAAGGGAAGACGCCTGGTAGTCAAGGGGTTAGAGCACAATTACAAGGGTCCATTTCTGTCGTGGATTTATCTTGCAGCGCCGTTGCCTTAACTTTATAAGAGTTTTTACAGAAGATGCATTGCAACGAAGCTTTGCCGTATTTATGCAATGGATCGTTTGAATAAGAATAGAGTTAAATTCCCATAGGATAAAGACATTACACCAATATGGCCGCCGTGACGTCAGATGAAAACCAAGTGCTCGAGTTTTGCTGACTCAATTGCTCGAGTTTTGCTGTAGTATTGGTTCCATCCAGTTTATTGTATTGTTTTTTACTTTGTTTATTCCAGGCACATGACGCAACAGCATTGTTTGAAGCTGCACAGAATAAGCTTCAATCAGGTGAGAGTATGTTTTAACTCTGTTTGGACGGTCGCCCTAGCCAGTGTGAATATGAATAAAATGGTCTAGTATTAGCCAGAATACAGTGCTTAAAGGGTATTGGCAATAAAAATTAAGTTTGTCTCATTTGAAAGAACTCGTCAAATGGTATAAGAAAATCTTTTACAATTTTTCTTTATCTTTCTTGCGTTTTGAAATATTTCGACCAAAGACAGCGGTCCGCCATCTTGTTGTAACATCGGGTCTAATTAACTAGGAAATTGGTGACGTCACAAGCAGGGTAAACCTGATGAAACTACTCCGTGGGTGACCAAATTTCCACGGAAGGCTTTTTAAATGTTGTGGGTCAATTTAAAAGGGAAATAGCGCAACAAAATCGAGTTTCTATCTCTTAATGTCGGCAAGATAAAAATTTCACTTTTACCGTGCTTATGATGTCACATGCATATCGAAAATAATTCCAAGATGGCGGACAGCACGCTGTCTTTGGTCCGAATATTTCCAAAACCAAAGCAGATACGGAAAAATTGTAAAAGGTCTTCTTATACCATTTGACGAGTTCTTTCAAAAGAGACAAACTTTTATTGCCAATACCCTTTAAAAGATGGCTTAAGATTACATCAGATCCGATCATGATGAGTAGTGATTTATTAAAATTTAAATAGCACGGTTGAGTGATTGAACTGAAACGTTGCTATTGGATAATTATGTGGCTAAAGGTAATTTAGGCAAGGTAAAAAAGGAGACAATGCTAGTCTGCAGACACTCACTATAATATATGGGGATTATATATCAACGCTCATCAAAGTCTTGTCAGCGTGGTCTGAGCTTGACTGGTTTGCGCGCGCTTGTAATACGTGGTATTATATCAGCGCTCATCAAAGTCTTGTCAGCGTGGTCTGAGCTTGACTGGTTTGCGCGCGCTGTTCATTGAGTTGATACGTGGGGATTCTTGCTTTCGTTCATTATACTAAAACACAATGGGTTCAGTGACCGTGCACCGTGCACAAAAATGCCTAAAGGCGAACAAAAAGATAGAACAAAGACTTTAGCTGAGTTTCCAGACCATCTAGTTGAATGACTATGGCGAGAGCCAATCAAATCTCTCAACGCGTTTATCTACGCACTTCATGCGGAAAGGTCTATTTATTTTATCTTATCACTTGCAAACATGTTTTTTTAATATTTATTACTTCCCCGTCTGAAAAATAATGGTGACAAATGCAGGTGGACAAAAGTTGGACTAATATTTCGAAATATTTTGTTGTTATGCATGGTTGTAGCCTTTCTACAAAAAAATTTCTAAAAAGATCTAGCCATGGCAAAATTTGAACTCGCGGATCGCTCGAAGACTGATCACCGGATCGATTAAAATTTTCAGCCATACCTCTTTCTTCATTTTGATTTGATTTAATAACTTTATTGCTTATAGCAACTGGTGGTCAAACAGGGCGAAGTGCCCCCAATTCAACAGGACTACCTAGGTGTTGATTTTACGGAGGGAGGAAAACCGGAGAACTCGGCGAAAAACCCTCGAAACACAGGAGAGATCAACTACAACTCTACTCGCATCAGTTCCAAGCTCGACAACGGGGTCATTCCCAAGCGGTCACCCATCCAAGTACTAACCCCGTCTAACCGGGCTTAACTTTTTGGTGAGAGGCAGCGTGCTAACGGCACTCTCCACCGTGCTCCATTTAGTGACGTAGAGAAAAAAATGCGTGAAAATTTCTCACTTTATGACACTTAAAATATATGAATCAGACTGATTGACTAGCGAAGTCCAAAAGAAATTTTGAGAAATAGATGCATGTTGATCATCCCCAAGGTTTTTATTGATTGCTTGTCTTTCTTACTCAGGTTGCTTAAGTGAATCTCACAGCATCATGGTGGAAGCCTTGAATCTTTATCATCAAGTTTACGGTCCATTGCATAGCGATATCGCTGTGTGTTACAGGTCAGTCATTTATACACAATTGCCTTGCCCGTATCCACGGTGATAAACGTTGAAATGTTTGAGTAAAATTACCGGATTTAATGGTTTTTACGACATAGATGCAATATAACGGTGTTTCTGATTGGCTACCGTGCGTGCTCCATTTAACAAATAGATTCCATTTTGCCGTTGTCTGTTCAGTTATAGATGCACAGATGACGTCACAACGTGGTAAGAACAAAAAGTGGCCCCGAGACGTAGTCGAGTGGGTCACTGATGTTCTTACCACGTTGTGACGTCCTCTATGCATCTATAACTGAACAGACAACGGGAAAATGGAATCTATTTGTTTTATACAATAAAAAAGTTTAAAAAAACAACTTTTGGTAAGATTTATTGAATTTCCCGCCGAACTTCCGGGGCATTGAAAAAGATGAAGCACGCCATCTGACGTGATCCATGATCTATACAAAACAAGCAATATGATTGGTTCGTGACATTGGAGTGGCGCTTTTCATTGGTTCACAGCAATCAGAACAAGTGTGACGAAATCAGTGCATCTGTCCAGTAATAGATCATGGCTCTCGACCAATGAAAACGTGCAAAACATTTAGCTTATTGTATAAAAAAGAAATGGTTCATGGTTTGGTGTGCTCCATTGAGTTATGGATGCACTTGGGAACTTGGAGAGCACTCAAAAATCTAGACTCTTACGCTTTTATCATGCTCTCCAAACTTCCCACGTGCACCCGTAACTCGATGGAGCACGCCAAACTATGAGCCATTTCTTAAATTTTTCTGCGTCTTTACTTGCAGACAAATTGCTCGACTTTATTACATGGCCGACGACTCCATTCAGGTAAGGCTTTGTTTTTACACACTGCGATCAATCGAGTGAGTTTATGGGGGTAGATCTATACATTCATGCACGCATAGATGCATGTTAAAACCAAAAACAATTAGCAGAATGGTCTGTGGTCTTCTGGCCTGTTTATTTATATAACTGGACTGCGTGTCCCGCATAGAGATCATATAAATACTAGAGGGGGCATTGGCGGGAAAATTTGGTAACCACATGGTAGCCGCCATTACCTATGATATTTCAGTCAATTGGTTGGCAAATGTACTAGACCCAGTCCTTTGCCAACCAACGCGCCGAATGTTTGCCTCCAAAAAAATCCAAGATGGCGGCGTTCAATTGGTTACCCGCGGTTGACTGAAATTAAGATAGGATGGCCCCCTCTAGTATTTATATGATCTCTATGGTGTCCCGTCCAAAAAGTGACCGAAGAAAGATGGCGGAAATATGGGTCTTTTCTCTCATGGAAGCGACTGCTTACCATATTCTGCCCAATATGTCACAGAATAGAAATACAACCAGAAGTCCAACTCGAGTGACAACTTGTCCGCATTTTTTCAATGCGCAGGCGCGATCCTACGCAATGTCCTACGCCATCCAACACAATCCTGGCAAGTTTCCCCGGCAGTTTTAACCTTCTATTGAAGGTCCAAACTGCTGGGGGAACTTGCCAGGATTGCGTAGGATGGCGAGGAATCAAGATGCGCGAGGCGACATGCGCGAGGACATAAACTTCAAAGGTTCCGACGCGGGTTGGACTTCTGGTTGTATTTCTATTCTGTGAATATGTTTACTGACTGTGGGCCCAGCCGCGCCCGCAGACCGATCAATTCGGGTATATATTTATTTTATGAGAAAAAGGTCAGCGGTTACTACTATAGGAGAAAGGCCCCATAAACCGCCATCTTGGATTGGGTCACCTATTACCAGTCCTTGATATAGGGCGCCCGCAGTCAAGTTATGTCTGGGTCAGTGTTGTGGTCTCGTTGTCTTCATTACTTTACACTGTCCTTCATTACTTACCATGCATCTAAATCATAAATCGGCCCGTTTAATGACGTCACAGCCGAGGTGATAGATATGTGCCGCGTGCTGGTATCCATATTGGGGTGCATTATTTTCCATCTCGTTGGCTTGTGTGTAACCTTTGTTTGTTTTTTCCAGGCTGTTCTACATCAACGTAAGGCCGTGGTGGTCTGTGAACGAGTCTATGGTATTGATCATCCTGACACGATAATGGCTTACGTAAGTTACACGAGCTTTAATAATGTAATACATCTCCATTACCAACAGTTGTTTGCACAGAGGCACATCAACATCAATTAAAGACGGTCCTGAACCTCTTTCTTGTCACCGGTTCCCCGTGCTAAAACAAAATTGGCCACAACCGAAAGAGGTTTGTTAAGACGTTGTGTGGCTCTGTAATATTCACCCTATCTTTACCTCCAAGGTGAATTAAATTGTCGGGAGTGGGAATAAAATAATATTGAACAATTATTCACCGAAGTGGAGGTGAATAGTGCTGGATATTCTACACTATTCACCTACACTAAGTTGAATAGTTGTTTTAGCATATACCTCATAAATGAAATAACAAGTTTAACATTCTTGTATTTTTCGGTATTCTTATACAAGACACGGCCGTTAGCAAGTTGGCGTACTCGATATTTGTCGATAAACCGGTCATGATTTAGGGGTAGACAATACCTGCAGTGGTTTTCAAAGAACGAGGCAACACAATAGAATACAATGTATTCGTTATGTATTTTTAAAGTAACAGTTAAATCGTACTTGTTTGGGGGCCGCAGTAATTGGCACTAGCTGTTGCGGTTACCCAGCCTATTGTCTTAATGTCTGTATATATTTATGTTTGTAATTGTATAGCAAAGTGATTAAAATAAATCACTGGGAATGAGAAGAATTTTAATAAAAACAACGCATGACTGGCATTTTAAGATGTGTTGTTCGGTAGTATAATTCTTTCTGCAAAACAAAGAGAATGAATAATTTTTACACAAGTTGAAATGCGTTGTTGCACGTATTACCACCCACCTTAAACATTGTCACGCAACAATGATTTGGTTGCAAGTTGAACAAATTTGTTGAAAAAAGTAGACTCCAGTTCTACTTGCTGCAACATGCTGGTTCAACTTCCAACACAATTATTGTTGCGTGACAATGTTTAAGGTGGATGGTGCAACAACGCTAGGGACTTTAATATCTACGACATCCTTTAAACAAAATAATTCTTTCTGCAAAACAAAGAGAATGAATAATTTTTAGACCCAAGAGTAATCTCAACACCGTCCTCGTTCTTTATACAACGCCACTTAGAGCATTTTCACGTCTTCAGGACGACGTCAACGGCCCAAAGATGAGAACTGTTGCTTGAGATTGACTTCGATACGGACAGTACAATAATTTTAGCAATACTGGGGCGTTTTGGAAGTCATTAAACTACCTTCAAATATCAAATATAATAGCCAGTTAACCGTGAATTCTTTAATTTGTAAAACTTATCTTGCTTTTTAACCGCCGTCGTCGTCCTAGCATCTTGAAGTCCCTAATAATGGCGGTGGCACTTGCAAATTGCTGTACACTGGAAAATAGGATTTAGACCTTCCATTCAGAGGACCCTCTTATAAGTTAGTTCGTCTTTTTTCCTTTCAACAGCTTCACTTGGCCTTGTACTCTCATAACGCTGGTCTTGTTTCGTCTTCTCTGAAACTGGTGTACAGAGCGCGTTATTTGGCTTTACTTGTCTATGGTGAAGGACATCCTCATATGGCTACGTTTGACGTAAGTGAAGTGAAAAGAACCCTGGTTCCAGAGGTATTCTCCAGTAATTTTATAGCGGTAAGACAGCTAAGGAGAGCAGAAAGCCTCTGGTAGGAAGCGGTAGGAACTAGGCCTTCCTCGGTTGAAACGTTTCGGAAGTGATCCGAACGGACCCGCTGGGGAAGGCCTAGCAAAATTCGTAAACACTTTCACTTTACAGCTCAGTTGTTTATTGAGGAAGAATAGTGAAGAATTGTGATGTTATGACGTCCTAAGTGTTTCCCGACACTTACTATTCCCATCTGCATAAAATAATACAAGCCTACTCACCTCGGATCGACGAAGGTTCACTGGCCTAGCTTTCTTATCAGTTATCACTAGCTTTCCTTCTGCAACCGCCAAAAGTTGAAAGTTAAACAGTTAAATTTTCATTTCGAGCTCCAATTGGAATATATTCCATAATTTCCTTGTTTCGATCGCAAAGATCTTTGGTAAAATCTTCGCAGACATCCTTATGCTTTTTATATGATATACTGTCGCTACGCTATATCCCAGGAACACTCGAAGGGCCAGAACGATTCTGGGCAGGACCTTTTTGCGAATGTTGCTAGGCCTTCTCGTTTGCAGCCTCTCCCCAGTCTTCCCAAGAACCCAAACCAACTACGCGGCCAAGCTCATGGCGGAAACGAAAGGCTTAGAAACTAGGCTACGTAGGAACCTCACTTTCATGTAATTCAGGCCATATTTGGCTACAAATCTCATAGGCTAATCTGATACAGGTTTAACCAATCACATCACCCTAGTAATAAGAAGTTTAGCCAATCAAAACTCTTTTTCAGGGTTATCCAATCAGAGATGGTGAACATGTTCTGTTCAGCTAGAATTCGGTTGTAGCGGTTTGATCAATCATCGTACCGCTTCCTACCAGAGATTTTCTCTTCTCTCTTACCGCTATAATTAAATTACGGGAGAAAACCGCTGGGATTTTTAGTAACGAAATACTGACCTTTTACCAGCGTAAACCTTCATCAGGTTTCAAGCTTCTTAAGTTTGTTTTTTTGGGGTTTTTTTGTAGAGCAATATTGGACTTATACTTCAAGGACAACGAGAATTCCACTTTTCTGTAAAGTTCTTTGAAAAAGCCGCAGAAGTTCAGCAAAAGTTAGTGGGAAGTTTTGATAAATTTAAGAACCCTATTTTACGGTGCTAAAATGGGGTCCCCTCAAAAACGTCGTTTGCTATTAGTTCTGCACGAACCAACCAACCAAGTCAACGAACGAACGAACAAACATTCAGGAAACATACACACACATATTTGATAATGTAACACTCCTAACAATTGTGCAATTTTAATATATATATATATATATATATATATATTTTTTTTTTAAATGCTGACATGTCTTGTCTTATATTTTAAAGATATCATGGTCCTGAAAGCATACACACTGCAATGAGGTAAGTGTCCTTGTCTCAATCGTCTATAGTAGAATTCGCGAGAGGAATTGGTGATTTATATTAGATTAGACCATGGTGTATATTAGTGCCCAATAGTCTCATGTTGAATTTATAATTAAGAAATGTCGTAATAAACGCGGTCTTTTGTTTGTGCCGTTTATTATTTGATTTCTTAATTATGAATTAAGTTGGCGCGACCTTTACCGGGTTTCAAAACTCGTGCACATGATCAAATATTTTTCTTTGATTGGCTAATTAGCTCATGAATTATTAATGAATTCGAGAAGATATCATAACACTTCATTATCTTTAGCCTAATTGTGGTTGTTGTTTTCTTGCTGTTAGTTTTCACCTTTTGGCGAGAGCTAAAGCATGTACTGGAGATTACCGCGCAGCTTTACAAAGCGAGAAGTCAGCGTTCAGTGTTTACCAGAAGAAGGTAACAGACATCTTTGATCTTGTCTGACATCCTGCTTTGAAGCTGTTGTGTTTCGTTAGTTTTTGCTAAAGTGGTTTGTTTTGTTCATTATTTATAGTTTGGTAATCTGGACTTCCGCTCTCAAGAGAGTTCAGAATTTCTAAAACAACTTACCAAGCAAGCTGTTCAAATGCAAAGAAAGGTGATTGATTGATTGATTGATTGATTGATTGATTGATTGGTCGATTGGTCGATTGGTCGATTGATTGTTAATTGGTTGATTAATTGACTGGTTGATTGATTGATTGATTGATTGATTGATTGATTGATTGATTGATTGATTGATTGTTGATGGGTTGATGGGTTGATTGATTGATTGATTGATTGATTGATTGATTGATTGATTCATTCGTCGGTTGATTGATTGATTCGTCGGTTGATTGATTGATTGATTGATTGATTGATTGATTGTTAATTGGTTGATTAATTGACTGGTTGATTGATTGACTGGTTGATTGATTGATTGATTGATGATGGGTTGATTGATTGTTGATGGGTTGATTAATTGACTTGTTGATTGATTGATTGATTGATTGATTAATTGTTGATGGGTTGATTGATTGTTGATGGGTTGATTGATTGTTGATGGTTGATTGATTGTTGATGGGTTGATTGATTGTTGATGGGTTGATTGATTGTTGATGGGTTGATTGATTGATTGATTGATTGGTTGGTTGGTTGGTTGGTTGTTGATTAGTTGTTGACTGATTGATTGATTGATTAATGACTAGAGCATTTTTGACTCAAATTGAATGGTTGGAGAGTGAGTGTAGTCTCGTACTCAGTGAGGGTGAGTGGAGACTCATTGAGTGTAGAGTTGCACTTATTGAGTATGATGGGCTACTCCTTGAGTGTGAGTGAGCTTCTAGAATACAGGGAACTTGACAACAATGTTTCCATTCACTTATTTACTCAAGTTTTATTTTTCTAGCTAAACGAATTATCTGGAATGCCTAAACCCAACACCGTATCTGAGGTGAGAGGGCAATTTTATTACATAAGTCTACTACGAGACTTTAGTTCGCCCAAAATGTCATTTTATTTACCAAATTAAAGGCGTAAGCTTTCTGTCCAGCTTATTTTTACCCGCTAATCCAAGAACGTGTGATTTGGTAGGATTACTGACCGAAAAGAAATTCATTTATTTTTTCGTTTATTTAGGTTCCGGTTGCTGAGGGTAACCAAGAAGAAATTTCTCGTTTAATGGGTTTCATTTCTGGTTTGCAAGATTCGCCATCAAGGTAAAGTTACCACAAGTTCACTTGAGATGGCTGTGTAGATTTGTGTCTCATTCTAGTTCAGTGCTTCTCGATCTTTTTTCTCAGATTCCCCATCTGGGCGAAAATCTTTCGTCATTCCCTCCGCCCCCCGACAATCGTACAAAACCGTACCTTGCAGTCTAAATCATATTTGATTCATTCGGATTTTTCAATGTTCAATACGAAATCCCCCCAGACCAGATTTCCCCATTCTTGAGCCATTCCCCCAATTCCTCTCTCGTCTAAATCCCAGACGTCCCACAAATTCTCCCCTTCTGGGCGAAAATGTACAAAAGCTTACAAAAATCGTACAAAAGCGTACCATATTGTCTAAATCATAGTTGGTTCATTCAGATTTGTCAATGCTCAATACGAAATTTTCCAGTCCCTATTCTTGAGTCATTCTCTCAATGCCCTCTTTCTTCTAACCCCTCCCCCCCCCCCACCCCACCCCACAAACACACACACAAATTCCTTAGCTGGGGGGAAGAAGAAGAAGAAGAAAAACTTTATTTAACGAGGGTGGAGTACATTAATTACCGGTCACCCGGTAGTTTTCATAATGGTCCTCCTACAGAAGACTATAATTACCAAATAAATAAATAGAAATAAATAGGTATGTGTATCAGTATGTCTTGTAGGTCTGAAAGTGGTCTAGTGAGGAGTTCTTAATGGGATATTGTTTATATAAATACTTTCTAAAATTAGTATGAGAGAGAATTTCCCGACAACTACACGCGTAAAAATCTCGCAAGTTGTTACAGCATTGTTGCCTGAACAATGCTGTAACAACTTGTTGACATATGTGAACAACATTGATAAATGAACAACATTGTTCATCATTGTTTCAACAAGTTGTTACAGCTTCATGAAACAACAACCGTTGTTCACGCATGTTGTAACAACCGAAGAACGTGTTGATACATCAACCATGTTCAACCATTGTTGTTCATCGTTATTTCATCATGCTGTAACAACATGTTGTATCATGTGCGAACAACGTTGTTGGCTATAAAAATGTGCTGTTGGAACAACTTGTTCATGACTGTTGATTTATCCGTGAACAAGTTGTTCGAACCATAAGTGAACAACTTGTTGACAACTTGTTCACGGCGAGCAGCACAACATTGTTCACGGCGGGCAGCACAACATTGTTCACGCCTGTTGACAACCGTGAACAAGTTGTGCGTTTTTACGCGTGTAGGATGAAGGACGTTCCACAAACGGCAAGCGCTTAAATGAAACGTTTTTAAGCCAGAGTTTCTTTTGCAAGCTGGTATTGTTATATTATTAGTTGAGGCAGATCTTGTGCTATACTTAAGAGTGTTTCTAATATATTCAACATATGTATTAAAGTAATCTGGGCAATGGCGTTGACTTATTTTATGAAGCATATAAAGTTTCTTAATGCATATAATATCGTCTATGGGCAGCCAACCCAGTTTGTTAAAGAGCTTGACTGAGTTGTCATTCATAGTGCATGGCATCTAGGATTAACCTAGGACATCGTTTCTGTAATCTTAGAAGTCTCTGAAGATTTTCAACAGAGCAGTTTCCCCACACCGTACAGCAATACTCTAATATTGGCTTAATGAGGGCATTATATAACATTTTCCTACAGGAAAAAGTTTTTTAATCATGTAGTCAATATGCAAGTTCCATGAGAGGTTTGAGTCGATGACAACTCCAAGCAGTTTTTCTCCTTCTGCTTCTTCCAATTTAGTGTTATCGATGCTGAGTTCCATCTCAGGGGGGAGGGGTTTTGCTGCTTATGGACGCCAGTTGAAAAGCACTCTTCTAGTTCCTTGTGTAACCCTAACGCAAATGATTTATTTTTTCTTAGAACGAGAGGACAAGGAGGAGATATCTAAATTAACAAACTTCTTTCGCGGGTGAGAATTTACCAATTTCCACACTCATGCATATGTCCTAGTTTGTCTGTTTTTGGCCATAGTCAATCGAGATATGTCCTGGGGCCTCGGCAACCGTTAAAACACTGTTTAATAAACGAGCAGGAGTGTTTTCTCGGCTGGCGATTGGCGAGTTTTCCAACCATATCTCGATTGACTATGATTTGTTCCTCACTGATCTCTAAAAGAGAACTGGGTCTAGTAACTCATCATTCAAAATTGTCAAAAAGTCGACTGTTGCGTAGGCAATGTTTTGGCTGGAGCAAAGTGAAAAGGTCGTAAACTGCCTAGACTTGCTCCAAGTCCGCCTCTTAGAGCTAGTTTTTACGGGAGAGCGGAAAAGCGGGAGGAAAGAGGTGGACTTGTTTCGTTTGCAGGTTTTTGAATCTAATTAAATATTCTGGCGGGAAATCGCTGAAATGTACATCGCCCTGTTTTGACGTGTTTCGGGTTGTCGTACATGCAATGGAAAGTGATTCTACCCCTACTAAAACGTTTTCAAGAGTCTGTTTAACTCCAACTTCCAAAGATAGCACTTGCATAGCGATTTAGCCTGAATATAATTACTTCCCGAATTACGTCACCGGTCGAAAAATTCACCGGTGAATTTTGGCGCGCTGCAGGTGGGAAAAGTCCTTTTCAACGAGGAACCGAAAGGTCAAAAATGTCGAAAGGTAAAAAATGTTTGAAAAGGACTTTGAGAAAGTCTATAAACTGCATAGAGTAGTTCATTTTCTCAAACAATAGTTGCTCGATCCAGTCTTCTTTTAGAAATCAGCGTTTGTCAACGTTTGTTTCAAGTTTGTTTCTCCTTCAGTGATACTGGAGCCTATAGTCCTTTTCGTTGTGCACCTTTGCTCGGTTGTTGATAGTCTGGATATGTTATCTTTAACAGAAATCTTATCAGGTGGATAAATTCATCATTCAGTCGGAAGTTATCCGAATATAGCCAATGAATATGTATAGGTTATTTTGAGGCCACGATGGGATATGTGATTTATTCACGGAGGGCGAAGCCCAAGGTGAATAAACACATATCCCCGACGGGCCTCAAAATAACGTACTTAATTTTCACATGGGCGAGCTTGACAGGAGTCCCAATAGAAAAGAAGTATAGAGGGGAAATATTAGAGGGAAATATTAGAGGGGAATATCAATCTATTGCTTTGCCATTGTTATCAGGGGCTATTGAATATAGAGCTGCGCCCATCGGTTAATACGCGTAATCGATTAATCGTTGCCAACAATCGATTAATAATCGATTAATCGTATTGAATAAATCACGACGCGTATACAGTGGGTTGTCCCCTCGATGTTTTTTAAAAAAAACTATTAAATTTTCCCCTTGAAATAAAATTACACAATAAAAAAGTACGAAACCAAACGTCTAAAGAAAGCGACATATAATATATAAATACGGTGAAATATGATATGACCGTCCCGTCTACATTGTCATTTTATTTTTATTTAAAAATAAAAGTGCATCCACAACGGCTGGCTTAAGCGCGGCACGCTTCTTGGAGACGACCAGTCCGGCTTTACTGAAAATCTGCTCGCTTGGCACAGACGTCGGTGGAGCAGCCAATACTCTGGCGGCAAGGTTTCGGACCAGAGGGTAACGTTTCTCGTTTTCCATCCACCACTCTAACGGATCTTCCGTCAATGGTATCGGTGCCTCGTCGCGCAGTTGCTTGATCTCCTTCTCTATCTTTTCCTCGCGAGATTCCACTTCTTCACCGGTGGCTTCCTGAGACTGAGAGGTTCCTTTACCAAGCAACTCTTCCATGGCTAATTCGGACCTGGATTTTTTCTTCGGCGGTGGGGCGATCTCCAGTGCTGTTGTAACAGCAGCGTCGCTGCTTGCAGGTGACGATGTCGATGACGATGTCGATTCCGGTATCATCCTGTGTGCTGTTGTTTTCGATGATCCGATTATTGTTAAAAATAATCGATTGTTGAAAAAAACGGGGAAATAATCGATTAATCGATTAATCGGGCGCAGCTCTAATTGAATATATTCGCCGAAAAGAACAAAGGAAACCGAGCCATATGAAAATTAACTACAATCTTGGACAAAACTGTTGAGACAATTGTTCTCAATTAGTAAAATTTGTACATCGCCTCAACATTTGAGCACCCCTCCCCCTTTCCCCCACCTTTCAATGTTGTTTTGTGCCCACTGTGCAGTGTGAGTTCACGAATATTCAACATTGTCAAGGGGGGAGCGGGGGGAGCTTTTCTTTTAACTAAATTTTGCGGTAATGTAGAAAAAAGCGTGACGTCCTCGTTTGTCTCAACAGGTTTTGTCCAAGATTGTAGAGTTTATGAACCGAAATTGTACAGCGGATGCGTTTTATCCACCATAGCTATGCAGACTTTGTTTGAACAACCGAGCTCTAATCGATGTAGTTATTTATTATTTAATTGTTAAGTACGCAAGGGACTGAGAATAAGAAAGAAATATTTGAACTCGACAAAGGTGTTTGAACATCCATGTTCAACGATTGAACTTATATTAATTCTGTATTCAGTTGACCGTTTCGATGCAGTGATGTCACTAAACTAAGTCGTATTATATTGGGAGCTTTAGCTTTGACTACGAAGTACCTTTCGCCATCTCTTAAGCCCAGCATACACTAGAGAAACTTTCCGAAACAAGTAACCGAAACACGGTTTCGGAAACGAAAGTTTCCAGTGTATGTTGAAAAGTTTCCGAAACTTTGTTTCAGAAACCAAGTTTCCCTGATTAGAACACTGTTCTATTTTTTGAAACAAGTTTCGGAAACTTTTTCGGAAATGTGTTTCGGAAACTTGTTTCGGAAACTTGTTTCAGTGCATGCCGGGCTTTGCTCACGTGATTAATTTCCTTAAAAATCGTACTCAGATAAAAGACGACTACGAGTTTTAAGCCGGTTTTCCACTAGGCGACTTTTTTCGCGCGAAGCGACTTTTTCTTTTGTCTCATGAGCTCTGAGCTGGAACTAATCAGAAATCTATTGAATTCGAACAAAAGATCGCGCGAAAAAAATCGCCTAGTGGAAAACCGGCTTAACACGTCACTTCAAGATGGCGAAAGATGATGGCGCGTACATTGACGAATCTCGAAGTCGTAGTAAAGCCAAAGGGTTCATATAGATTGTTTGCACATAACGTCACGTCCGCCATCTTGGTTGATTTTACGGTTGGCAAACGCTGTTGACAACCGCTGACCACCATGTTTGTTTTCGCACGGGTTTTGAAAATTCAACCAAGATGGCGCTCGATCTCACGTGATTGCAAACGTTCTATTAATTATGGGCAATTCACTTGCCTGTGTAACCATGCCTTATTTAAGATGGTTGCCTGCAAGATTACTGTGTAATATCACCTAACCCCAAGCAGGTTAGCGTGTAAGTTAAGCTGTTAATTGTCGTAGAAATTGCATGTTGTGTCATGCTATGCCAAGCACAGGCTTTGCCTTCCCCCGATTTTCTTTAGACCCACCTTCCCATTTCTTTTTTATTCTTACTGTCCTTACTAACTGTACTTGTGAACACTTTATATTGTAATTCTTACACTTTTTTTAATGTCAAAAGTATAAGCGTTGTTCCAACATTCCCAAGTTGCAATTGTGGCATTTTTGCTACCAATATCAGAAACAAAAATTTAATTCAGATATTTTTTGTAAAAAAAAAACTATTTAGCTATTACTTATTTTTTTGGGGGTAAATTACATGTTTCAACATTCCAACGCAACAAACTTCACGTGTAGTATTTGTTCAGCATGCCGGAGTAGTGTTGATACAAATCCGTTTCGGGGAGCACGGATGGCGTGTGCTGTTAGGGCGCTGCCTCTCATCAATAGTTAAGCCCGGTTGAACGGGGTTAGTACTTGGATGGGTGACCGTCTGGGAACAGCCCCGTTCTCGAGCTTGGGACTCGTGTGAGTAGAGTTTAGTTGGTCTCTCCTGTGCTCCGAGGGTTTTTCGCCAGGTTCTCCGGTTTTCCTCCCTCCGTAAAATCAACACCTAGGGCTTGGCAGGGATCCGTGGTCTGAACTGTGTCGTATGGCTGCTTAAAGCGCCTTTGAAAAATCCTTAGGAGTAATTTGATTGTAAAGATACACGTTTGTTGTATTCTAATTAAAGACCATTATTACAAAAACCTTTTCGTTTCCGCAGGCTGTTGTGTATTACTGCAGCAGCCCACTTGCCTGCAAGAAATTACTTAACTTTCACGTGATAAACTATCTAATTCTCCTAAAGTTTTTCTCGTGTTTCCACTAAACTATATATAAATAAATACCAGTGGCCATTTTCTATTTTTAAACTGTTGGTCGGGTACAATGATAATCTACGTTTCTACGTTACTGTTACCATGGTAACAATTTCTGTCTGATGATGACGTGTGTATGGTGCTATAAAGGCCTATCTACACGATACTATTGTCGTATACGATTGTCATTCTGGCGTATGCAATTTTGTGTACGTACACAATTCTTGTTCATGATTCGATGGTGAATGTCGATAAACTACATCTACACGATTGGCGGTGAATCGCATACATCACGATGACAATCGTATATGACAATCGTACCGTGTGGAAGGGCCTTAAGATATACTCGTAGTCCCTAGAAATAAATTGTCTAGAAACGCGGTGAACATGAAAACGCGGCTAATATAATGAGCTGCGATTTAACTTGAGGATTCTTAAACTCTTAACAACTTTATTGGATACTTTACAATATATGAGAAGATATCCAAACGGGAAGAGCGCGAACGAGACTCGAGGACCCATGCGAGGCGCTCTCCCGTAGGAATTAAAAATACATAAATATAAAAAACTAGAAATAGACCAACTACATAAATTTGTTTGAAATCTATCGGTATCGTAGAATGAAGGATTTCAAGGCATAATGTGTCCAGTTTATTTAGTTTCATCAGTAGTTAGTCGGTTTTGAAGGAGTTTGTTGCTGCGGGAGAAATAAAAACAGGAAAACAAGTAGAAAGGCCAACAGGAGGTTTTGTAGTTTCCAAAGTTGAGACACGTACATCAGTTCCAGTTTACGATCCACGAAACACGTATACAATCAAAGTTTGAAGTTTGGTTTGGCTGCGAACATAGTCATTCAACTATATGTTCTGGAAACTCAGCTAAATTCGTCCGGTACCGTGTACTGAGTCGATCTTTGTTCTATCTTTTTGTTCGTCTTTATGCATTTTTGTGCACTGTCACTGAACCCATTGTATTTTAGTATAATGAACGAATTATCCAATAGCAACGTTTCACTTCAATCATTCAACCGTGCTGTTTAAATATTAATAAACCTAAAACAAAGGATGTGCACGGTGTAAGGTACGGTTCAAATCACAGCTCATTTGTTAAGCACTTTGAAGTTTGCCGACATATCTCTATGGACTATGCTGCGATTTAAGTTGAGGATGGCTTGAAAAGTGCACAAATCTTTTGTTTTAGGTTCATTAATATTTATACAGCAACGTTGCTATTGGCTGATTGCTTCATTATACCAAAAATACAATGTTCAAAGCAAGCGTTTTCACGTTGGCACAAACGTGAACAAAGACTTTGGACGCGTTTCTGAACAATTTATTTCTAGGGACTATATAGCCTGGTACCCTGGCCCAATCAAAGAAGATGGGCCGGGTAACCACTAAAGATTTCTGCTTTCCTATTTGTTGAAACTTTCGCGCATTCAAGGCATGCGCAGACGTACATGTGAATTTAGCCCTGAATGACGCGAGATTTTAATTAGTGGTTACGTTTACCAGGCTACGGACTATTGCCTAATTTCATGTCGCGAAAGAGACTGGCACTGTCCTGGAAAATCCGTTAGTGCCAGTCTCCGGCGTGGTGTGAAACAAAGGAATATTGCACGCCGGGGCTGGTAACTGATTTTCCAGGACAGTGCCAGTCTCTTTCACGACATGAAATTAGGCAATAGACCTTATTAAAAAATGGACGCCAAATTCAAATTCTTTTACCCAAATACAGTGTCAGTAAAAACCCGCTATGTGCATATAAATTAGCCATTATGACCTCGTTTTATAGTCTGTTTCAGCTTGCTTTTGAAATCCGATACGTATAATTGAAATGAACATTCCGAACTTACGTTGCAATGTTCCGAACTACGTTG
Source organism: Paragorgia papillata (assembly GCA_035771165.1). Taxonomy (NCBI): domain Eukaryota; kingdom Metazoa; phylum Cnidaria; class Anthozoa; order Scleralcyonacea; family Coralliidae; genus Paragorgia; species Paragorgia papillata. Next base: position 1,042,297 of record JAWNZC010000471.1, on the reverse strand, counting down.
CGAGGTAGATACAAATTTAAGTCGGCAATTTGTTTCTGCTTAACCAAGTATCTATTATTATATTCTATACAACAAATAATCTTCTTCTCCGTGATTTTACCAAAGGAATTCAATTCAAAGCTTATTAAATTCGAACTTCACAACGAACTTCGCGAACTTCCGTACCAAGTTCCCAACCTTCCAACGAATGTTGACAAACGAATTTCAAAAGCAAGCTGAAACTGACTATAAAGTAAAAATTATTTTGAATTTCCCACATGAAAACGAGTTCATAACGGTTAATTTATATGTATATAAAATAATTTTAATTTGGCGGCCATTTTTTAATAAGGTCTGGTGTACTCGATATTTATGTTTAAAAAATAGAAAATGGCTGCCCGTGTTAATTGCCGGATGCAAACACGTGAGTGAGTTGGGAGAATTCCAACGTTTATGTGAACCAGAGCCGTAGGTTTGTATCGGTACTTTTGAATTCTCCCAAACTCAGGGAGCCCAGTACCACGCACTATTAAAGTTTCACCTCTCGTCGTCTGGATACGGGTGACTCACGTGGGGGTACCATTTGTGTGAGACGTTTGTCGGTCACCCAAGCTCTGGACGTCGTGAGCTATACCTACAACACCGCCTTGTTGGACGATGAATAAGGAGTGTAAATAGATAGTGGCGAATCCTTATCAAACCGCAATAAAGAAGGTAAAGATCCATTCTATTTTCACCGTAAATGCATGTGGAATCATCAACGGTGTTTATTTTTAATAGATTTTTGGTACATGTTTACTTCCCAACATTTTTCTCATTGAATACACAGTTTGTCACTGTTTTTTATGTGACCAAGACAGACTAGCAATCGTCAGCAGTCGGTACTTAGTGGAGTCTGACAAAGCTTACACCAAGGTATATAGCTGAAAAGCCAAGGTAAAAGTCGCGTTATATTTATGAATGTCGCGAAAGCCAAAATTCTACCCGAAAAGGAAGGTTGAAAACTTTCAATTCTGGATCACAAGTTTGGGTGTTTGAGGACCGAGATGCGTAGCGCCCAGGTTTTTCTTGTTTTCGGGTGTTTCAAGACCCCGTTTACACGGTATCGATCTCGAATTAGTACGGTTCCGCCTGTTTTGTTTACACTGCGAAATAGGACGAATTCGAGACTGGTCACGCTTAAGTTAAGCGTGCTTAAAATGCGCCACCTTGGTGGCTTGGTGCGTTTACACGGTCATTTAATAATCCCTTACTAAAACACGTACACCAACATGGCGGACGAGCTATATTTTTGGTTTTGGAAGCTTCGTATGGGTAGCGTGCGTCAAAGAACAACGGAAGACGTCGGTACACGAGAAAGAAACAAAGGAACAAAAAATAGCGAGATGGAAGCTTCTACAGCAGGGCAAAAAAATACATTTTATCGTATTAACAACACCGTATTAATAGCAAGCGTTTTTCAACCCGTTGCGTTTACACGGCCAAGTTAAGCGCGATTAACTGATTGTGCTCAGTTTAATGCACATACGCCGATCTGTTTACACGGACATTTTAAGCCCGCTTAAAGTCAGATGTGGCTCAGATCCCGCTTAAATTTCGGTTTTAGAGTCCCCTGATGAAACACGATAAACGAGTGTTTGAAGTATACGAATTCGAGTCCGGTTCCGAATTTATCTTCCGTGTAAACAGGCGGAACCGTACTAATTCTAGACCGGTCATGAATTCGTCCGGTGCGTGTAAACGGGCTCTAAGAAATGTTGTACAGTTCACCAGCAAGTTTCCAGCAGGTTTTCAGTGGGTATTAAACTTCTTACATGTAGTCCATCTCGTTCCCAAAGCCCACGTTCCCCTTACCCAGTGGACGGGAAACGAAAAGGCTCTGGGATAATCCGTTCACGCCATCACAGGATTCTTGTTATCCGGAAGAAGAGTTACATAGAGTTCACTGTGTTCATCAGCCAATGAAATATCGATGTGAAACGGATTATCCACTGATCTCGAGATCAGTGGGATTATCCCAGAGTCTCTCGTTTCCGGGGTGGGGAACGTGGGCTCTGGGAACGAGATTGGCATGTAGTATAATACATGAATTATTAATGATTTGAGAACGGTAGTTCCATATTATATTTATCAATTTACGTTTACTGTTCCTTTTTATCTACTTCTCTCTTTAAAATGTCAGGCAAAGTCAGCACCAGTATAGCAGCGCAAACAGCTCCAAGTCCGATCACAAACATTGGCAACCTTTTATCGTACACATTCAGACCGACAACCAATGGCGCCAAAATCCGCCCAACGCCAGACGCCGTGGAGCGGACCCCCATCGAAAAGCTCCTAACCGAGGCAGGAACCAGCTCTGATGTAAATATATACATAATTGAATAACACGCCGAGATTCCAAACTTTCCAAGCGTTGCCGACAAGGTGACTAGGAAACCAACCTCAGAACTCGCTCCACCGAGCAGCCAGGCACAGACAAAGCAAGCCACTGCGGCGGACACAGCAAGATTGACTACCGGTATCCGACGTCCAAATTTAAGCAGCAACATACTGAAGGCCAAAGCTGGAAGTTCGACTAACCCAGAGAAGCAGAAACTTATGTATTTGTTACTGCTAGTGCTTTTTGAGCCGAACGATAAACCGTAGTAGACCATAGAAAATAACACCCACACTACGGACAAAATGATTATTCGCATCAAGTATCCTTCAGGACCTTCAGCAGCGAATACACCCGTTCGACTTTCTGAAGCTTTGGGATTCTTATCAGGAATGTCCACGGCGAGGTCTTCGAGGTATTTTTCGGGGATTTCTGAACCGTTTTTCTTCGCCATGTCTTTCAGTAATTCTTTGCATTCGTCAAGCTTTCCTTTTTCGAGAAGCCATTGAGGAGACTCGCAAGTATTTCTCAGGAAAAACACGGTGCAAACGAGGGACGGCAATGAAATGGCCAGAGTCAGGTTTCTCCAGTCACGAATATAATAGGCAAACACAGCCAGAACAACATAGCCAAGAGAATAAAATGCTTGATGGACGGTGAGTAAGAAATCTAAAATTAAGAAGTGGAATGTATTAATTGACAAATATATAGGGTTTTACGGCTTTTTTAAATGGTCATTTTAACTTTAACTTTTTTAAATGGTCATTTACATGTGTGTTTTCAAAAAAATCCGGTGGTTTTCAACTAGATATTTTTCGCGCAAATCAACTTTCAGTTTGAATTAATTTCTAATATATATATATATAATTATACTAAAGACAATATATACATATATGATATATACATTCAAAAACTCATTAATAATTCATGAGCAAATCGTCAAATCAGAGCTTGTAAATCGGTCACATGCACGCCTGTTTATACCCGATAAAGTATGATTATTCACCGGGATGACAATAGATCTCGTTATCAAACCTTTGCTCTTATTAATATTCTTTATATAAAACATACTAATAAGGATGCTTATTAGTATGCTTTATATAAAGAATACTAATAAGCAACAAAACGTAATTCATCACAACATTAATCACACAAACAAATCAGTTTAATTCTTTATTTCAGACCATCATGCAATCAAACACTTCATTTAAGTTTCAAGATAACACAGTTCTATATCTCAATTTCCATGAAATAACTTACTTTTCGACAAAATTAAACGTACAGTTATTGAAAACAGATCTAGTAAGGGTCTCTCTTACATACATATGATCGTCTGGTAATGGAATATTGCACAACACATCATCAGGAACTTCAAACTTAACGTCTGGCGCCATAAGCGAATCCGTTTAACTAACTGCACGACTTGCCTCAGCCTCTTCATTTCGCCTTATACCTTGAGGCGGACCTAAGGTATATTATACCTCAGATCTCTATGTTCTTTTGCTCGAATGCCAAAAAGTTTTCCGTTATAAAAATAAATGGTATGTAGCAATGACTGTGCTGTCGAACATCCAAGAAGATTTTTCTCCCACAAAATCTTCTCTTCTTCTTCGCTAATGCCTTCTCTTTCAGGTTTCTTCATTTTCAGGTGGACACCTTCTACATTACTTTCTCTCATTTGTGCGTCCAAAGCCCGTCTAAAAGTGCTCAGTCTAACATAAAAATAAAAGAAATGTCAAGATAATCGTACATTCTGTGCTCTAGTTCTAAACGTTGATACACCTCTTACAAGGAAACATTACCTTTGCTCGTTCTTATTCAATATCTTTACAGCATCTGATCCATTACAGTCTTCTACATGCCGCGAAATGCCACAACAAATACTATATAACGAACGCGAAGGATATCGCTCTCCGTTATCTGTAGACACTTCTTCTACGAACTTCGTTAACCAAAAATTTAGCGATTCGGCGCTCATGTCAGCGACATCAGTGCCCAGATCGTCGACTTTAGTCACATCAACTTTGAAGCCAACTTGTTCTTCAAGACACCTCTTATTGCCCCTCGCCTCCTGCCATTCTCTAAAAATCTTGACGGCCCATTTAGTTACTGAGCGAGTTGATCTTGGTACGGCATCATCAAGCATTTTTTTTTCCCTCTTCGGCAGTTTTCGCTTCACGAAACTTTCTCTTCGAAGCCATCGTACAAACTACAATTCGTATATCGCATTCACGCCCTAAGATTCCATGCATCGTAATTTCGTCGTGTTTTAGCATAATCTCTTTATTCAATTCCTTGGAGATCTTTCAGTCTATTAGTCTATTGTTTCGAGATTCCTTTTTGAAGCTGTTCAATAAACTCGCATCACGTGTTTTATCGGGTCAAAAACCACTCGGGCTACGCCCTCGTGGTTTTAAACCCGATAAAACACTGCTGCTCGTTTATTAAACATTACATAATATATCACTCTGGGTAAAAAAAGTCGCCAAGTGGAAAACGCTTCCGATTTCAAATCACCGAATTAGGGACGCGCGCAGAGCCCCGGTATTTACCCCCAACCTCTTACTCCGGTACTAACCTTTGCCCTACGTAGCGGAATTAAGACCCTGGTTACAGGTTGTTGCCCGGGGAATGCCGTGGAATAGCGGGGAATTATAGGTGGATTAGGAGCTATCATTTCCTTCAAATTATGAAGCTTAACCAACTATTAAAACCACAATCTGATTGGACAACCTTTTTAAATGAAACCTCACCCCCATACCACCCCCCCGGAAACCCTAAACCTAATCACAACGCTCCGGAAAAATGTCCCACCTCTCATACCCGACCACAACACCCCTATAGGATTTTTACCTTTATGTGTTCATGTTTAACATCCCGCTTGTGGGATGGTTTTATTAAATGGTTAAGCTTCATAATTTGAAACCGATGATACCTCGGATTAGACCATCTTTTACGCCACCGGGGACTATGGTGGGGCCATATATTGGGGATTCGCTTTCGAGGTGCAACGTTGGAAGAGTTAGCCTGCGTGCACACTCATATTATCACTGTCAAATGCTGAGACTTGGAAGTGGTATGGAGCCGCAATGATGATGATCTTCAGTTTGTCAAGTTTAACATTATACCATGCAGAAGCCATCCGTGTTTTCTCTGTTCATATTTATTAATTTGGGTTGGCTTTTTGAACCAAATTCCTGGCTCTTCAGTGCTATGAGTACCTAATGATGCGTGAGATGTGGTTTCGCACAAGTTATTTTTCATGGCCCCGGAGGGTGGGGGACATGACCTTCGTCTAGGGCTTTCCACTGACTGGTGCATAACCTAAACCTACCTCGAGATTTCGGTCCAAGAATTTCTGAGAAAAGGACAAATATAATCATCCCACTGCCAGTTAGCGTCGCCGCGCACAAAAACCTCAAAACAACGAACTGCTCGAACGACTGAGCCAGTCCACTGGCGAAACAAAACACAGAAGCGAGCGTCTGCATAAAAATAATTGCAAATTTCCTGCCATGTCGATCAGCCATTCCACCAAACACAATAGCACCAGCCAAACAACCGGCCATGATGATAGCCTGGGCAAGATTAGAGTTGTATTCTTGATCGCAAATCAGTCGCCATTCGCTTGCTATCGATCCAAACTCCGTGCTAAACGTAATATCTTGGCACATAGAGCCATTCTTATAACAAGGGAAGCCTTGATTCTTTGTATCTTGATCAAGGAGTGACTGCTCTCTTTCTGAACAATGCCATTGCGGTTTGTCGGCCACGAACACCAGTAGAAACATCTGACAGCATTGTAGGATTGTCAGGAAGTTTAGCAAAGCGTAGACACCTTTTTGAAACTTGCCAAATTCGCCAATATGTAGCAAAATGTTATTTAATTGCGACATCTTCTCATGTAAACACTGGTTTTAATAGTTTAAACATCCAGTCCAGAGAACGACGCGAGGGATCCGTTTATAGCAAATATGTGCGCAGATCTGGCGCGGATCGACTTACACACAATCATGGTGAACAGCGATTGCGAAACGCCATTTTTACAACCGTCAGTTGCATATTCATTCAACAGCCTTTCAACAACATTGTTCAGCAATGATGAAGCAACAGTGCTGATGGAACAGGGTACAGGGGTGTTGTTCTATTAGAACAACTATCAATACGACAATACGATATTACTGAATACCAGGGCCGTCGAGAGCCGGGATGGGCCCTGGGTCAAACGTTGTAGCCGGGCCCCCCACCAAAATGAATGTTTTAACACCATCAATATATCGAGTATTCTAAGAGTATTCTTACATCAGAAGCGTCAGTCAAGCTAAAATATTTACAATGGTCATACTCATACCGCCTTTATAACACATTAAAAGCATGCAAAACAGATGAAGTTTCTGTGGTTTAACTGTTTTGATGCTAAATTTAATAATACATTTCTTGGACTAAAATGTTACGGGCCCCTATTTGCCCCGGGCCCCGGGGTAATTACCCCGCTTACCACCCCTTCTCGACGCTACTGCTGAATACCCATATGAATTCTATGTAAAGGTGAATAGTTGAATGCCAAAATATTTTTTGATTTGAATTTTTATTTATTGTTTTTTTGAGGTTTGTATTTCCAAAATGGTAATGAGAATCAGTTCCTTACAAATTTCGCATAGCTGATGTACGGACACAAATTTGTAAGGGGCGGCGAAAAACAAAAATTGCCCAACTTTTTATATCATGAAATACAATCTACATAATGGGGCCGCCAATCACGTGAGTGAACCTTATTCATAAATGGCCGACGATTTAAAATCTTTTTATGTGCATTTAAATTAGCCCCTCTGACCTCGTTTTAGAGTATAAAGATTATTTTGAATTTCGCACACGAAAACGAGCACATAAAAGAATATTAATTCCACAGCCATTTATGAATATGGTCTATGGCTAAGCCAGTTGTCCGAGACTTGACTTATTTATATATTTATTTAACTGATCTTTATACACGGTAGCTAAAGTACAATAAATAGAAATACAATGGTAGAAAAATAAAAATGGTTGCTTTTCATTAGGCCGTGTTTGAATGAATGTTATATATAAATATTTAAAAAAAAAAAAATCTAAAAGATTAAAATATTATATTACAAATTATTTACAAAATATCTAAAAACATTAAGATATAAAAAGTAGTGACAAAAAATAATGGTGTTATCAAGTTGCTGCTAATTACATTGTTCTAAAACATTTTCTCTCCAACAACTTATTTCATCCGACAAATGCATTTCGTATGATAAGCTGTTGAAGATTAAAATATAGAATATTCTTTTTGCCATATTTAGTACGTTGTAATCATGGTTGTCGATTATAAACCAATGAAATTGTGAACTGAAGCAAAGCTCATTAATTCTGATTGGACGTTAATTAATTGAGAACCTATATAGCGAGCTCTTTGCCGAGTTATGTATAGTCATACGGAATCTCGATTTTGGAGTTTTTCTGTTTGCATTCAGGGGGGTCACGGGGCCGACGGGGGGGAGACCACGCAGGACAACCGAGAAGGTTAAAATCTTTGAAAGGAAAAACGAGAACTTGAAGTTTTTAATATATCATGTCTCTATTTGGTCAATGGTACATTGCTCTGTAATTTTATTAAAGCTCTAGATTTGTCAAAACATATTAATAACTTGGAATTGCATTGACAGTTTTGCCACAGCATTAGAGCAAGAGGCATGATTATTTAATATTTGTATATTATTGTGTGTATGTCCTGTCAAAACCCTTGCCATATCATGTCAAGCGATAAGTTATAGTAACTTATAGTTTTCAATTTTATAATTAAAAAATATAGAAGAAACGTGTAAATACTCTGTCCATTGTAATTACTGTAATATTAAATATTTGGACTTTCCAGCCTCATTTGCAGGCAACTCTGGGGTGGAGTGGGCAAATTTGGGTGAAGTGGGCAATCTTGGATGGATTGGGCAATCTTGGATGGAGTGGGCAATCTCGGGTGAAGTGGGCAATCTAGGGCGGAGTGGGTAGTCTTGGGTGGAGTGGGCAATCTCAACTGGAGTGGGCAATCTCGGGTGGAGTGGGCAATCTCGGGTGGAGTGGACAATCTTAGGTGGAGTGCACAAGGGGGTGTCACTTTGGCCACAGACTGCATAGAGTTGCCTGTGGAGTAGACTAAAGGTTTTTGTCCAATTTGAGGCAGCACTTCACTTGCGATAGTAATTTCTAGTATACAGGTAGTCGACTTGGGCGCAAGCCTGCCTGCGTGACAGGCATTAGAGAGCTTTAGCACCGGAAGAACAGGAATACAATACAGAACTACTTAACCGCGTATTCTTTGAAAATACTTTTTTACCCAAAACAAAGGCTATGAATAATCACATACTAGTATTAAACTGTTAGCTCACAAGCTTAAATTTCATCTTTATATAAAAATACAGATCTTGTATATATTTATATTGTAATGTAATGAAATTATCCCCCTTAAAATACAAGTTTCAGTCTACTTTAAAAGCATGTCTATTGTAGTAAAACAACGATGACAGGCCTCAACGTTCTAGATGTTCCAGTCGTCTCAAGAACGTGAAAATGCTCTCAATGACGTCTTGTGTAGAACGACGACGGCGTTCACTTTGCTCTTGGAATTTTAAATTGCTCATTATGATGGGGCTGTTTACATGAGCCGGGCTGACTCGTGTCACGAAATTCTTTCCTTGGCCGCAAAAGGAGATTTTAATCAAAGTTAGGATTCGTTTACATCTAAACTAAACCAATTCTTCTTTGTAAATTTAGTTTATGCGAATTTCAAATCCACAGTACGATCCTAATCAATCGCGTGCGCCTGGCTCATGTAAACAACTTAGTCACGCTATCTCAGCCAGCCGCTCTGAATAGTTTCCCGAAAATATCATGTACCGTGACAAAGTTAAAACTTGTTTAAAACACTCATGAAACCTTTATTTTGTTAATTTCGAACGACCGCCAAAGGAATTCTGACTGCCAACTTGCGATGACTTGCGTTCTCGTTTGATTAGGGCTTTTAATAGAGCCACGGACGGCGATTGAATTAGCATTTTTCATTCAAAACAATGTAAAAAGCCTGTATGGTTAAGCTCTCTAATGATTGGTATTACCGACTTGGCTGGGGGGCTCCCCTCATAGTAGCGCAGTACAGTAACGTGGTTTATAACATGCAGTGGCTGTGCGATAATTAGTTTCTGTTGAATAACGTCACCATTCTGAGTGTTTCCGAAAGTGATGTCGCAATTAAATAACATTTTGCTCCATATTGGCGAATTTGGCAGGTTTCAAAAAAGTGTCTACGCTTTGCTAAACTTCCTGACAATCCTACAATGCTGTCAGATGTTTCTACTGGTGTTCGTGGCCGACAAACCGCAATGGCATTGTTCAGAAAGAGAGCAGTCACTCCTTGATCAAGATACAAAGAATCAAGGCTTCCCTTGTTATAAGAATGGCTCTATGTGCCAAGATATCACGTTTAGCACGGAGTTTGGATCGATAGCAAGCGAATGGCGACTGATTTGCGATCAAGAATACAAGTCTATTCTTGCCCAGGCTATCATCATGGCCGGTTGTTTGGCTGGTGCTATCGTGTTCGGTGGAATGGCTGATCGCCACGGCAGGAAATCGGCAATTATTTTTATGCAGACGCTCGCTTCTATGTTTTGTTTCGCCAGTGGACTGGCTCAGTCGTTCGAGCAGTTCGTTGTTTTGCGGTTTTTGTGTGCGGCGACGCTAACAGGCAGTGGAATGACTGTATTTGTTCTTATTTCTGAAATTCTTGGACCCAGAACCCGAGGTAATGTATGATTTAATTAGACCATGATTAAACCACGACACAAATAATATCATCACATTTTAAGTAAGGCGAATTTAATTTGTATTTAATAGTTTCATCGTGGTTCCATGTAAAAGGTCATAACCAAGCTGAAAATTAGCTCTCATGGTCAAGTGACATAATTTCTTAATTTTTTGCATAATATATAATTACAAATATAATGCTTTTTACTATTTTCATTGTTTGTGATTTTACTATTGTTAATAATATTTTGCACTTTTTTCATCCTTTGTTAAATAATACTTTTTACTATTTTCATTATTTGCTCAATAATACTTTTTACAATTTTCATTTGTATAAGACATGATTTGGGATATGATTTTATTGCAAAATTAAATGCTAAAATGGTCTTAAAATCCATAAGAAAATCTTTCAAAACTTTAAAAGATCAACAACGTTTTGAATAATGATGTGTAGTAGCGTTGAAATGTCGTTGATCTTTTAAAGTCAATGCTGTAACAAGATGAACCATTTGAGGGGGCACTGTGCCCACACTGACTAGGGGGGGTGGAGGCATGCCCCTGGAAATTTTTGAAATATAGGGTCTGTGAAATAGGATTTCCTGGCTTTTGAGAGTAATTTCCAGCAATTTTCACTCAAACAGTGAAAATGAACACCGGAACCCAGCATTAAACATGAACGTTCACTGATCAGTTGAGCTAGAGCAAATTATTGGGGGGCCCAGGCCCCCAGCCCCACACCTGTTACGGCCCTGAAAGTTTTTAAAGATTTTCCTATATACCGGTTTCAAAAGTTCAGTAAACATCTGAACGCTGCGTGTTTTTTTCCAGAAGAGAGTTACTCTGAATTTTTAAAGCTTGCAGCGTGTAGAAAAGTTTTGGATCACCATGGTAACTGATCAGATTTGACACATGATAATTAGTCATGACAACTTTATCTCATCGGAAAGCATCTTTTTAAAAGAGACCATATTTGGCAAATGGAAAAATGAAAGAACTATGAATTACTCTGCTACACCAAGCTGTTATATTTGTTTTCTAGTTATAGCTACACTAGGCACTGACCTTAACTCTATAACTTTGAACGACACGGTCTATACAAACCCAACAGATCCAACGGATCCAATGAATTCAACAAATTGAACAAACTCAACAGACCCAACAGATCCAACGAACCCAACAGACCCAACAGATCCAATGAACCCAACAGACCCAACAAACCCAACAGATCCAACAAACCCAACAGATCCAACTGACCCAACGGACCCAACGAACCCAACAGACCCAACAGATCCAACGAACCCAACAGACCCAACAGACCCAACGAACCCAACAGACCCAACAGACCCAATGAACCCAACAGATCCAACAGACCCAACAGATCCAACGAACCCAACAGACCCAACAGATCCAATGAACCCAACAGATCCAATGAACCCAACAGACCCAACAGATCCAATGAATCCAACCGACCCAACTGACCCAATGAACCCAACAGACCCAACAGACCCAACTGACCCAATGAACCCAACAGATCCAATGAACCCAACAGATCCAACAGATCCAATGAACCCAACAGATCCAACAGATCCAATGAACCCAACAGACCCAACGAACCCAACAGACCCAACAGATTTGTTGTCTGTTGGGTTCCAGTGTTGGGTCTGTTCACTCTGTTGGGTTTGTTGGGTCTGTTCACTCTGTTGGGTCTGTTGGGTGTGTTGGATCGGTTGGGTCTGTTGGGTTTGTTGTGTTAGGTCCATTGGGTCCATTGGGTTTGTTGGGTCCATTCAGTCTGTTGGGTTTGTTGGGTCCATTGGGTCCGTTGGGTCTGTTGTTTTGGTTGGGTCTGTTGGGGGTTAAGTTGTTTTTGTCGAACCTTTTTATCATATTGAAATATATAAAAAGGGTAAAACAAAAATAATAGCCTCATATCACCTGGAATTTTCTTTCTGATGATGTAAAGTTGTCTGGACTAATTCTTGTTCATCTCAAATCTGATCAGTAACCTGCATGGTGATCCCAAACTTTTTTACACGCTTCAAGCTTTAAATAATTCAGAATAACTCCTCTGAAAAACCAGCATATCCTCTTATCTAGAATTGATGATTACCGTATTTTCTGGGCGATAACCCGCACGGCGTATAACCCGCACAGCAACAAAAATGTCACTTTTGGAAAAATAAATCAGCGTATTACCCGCACCGTCGGATAACCCGCAGCTGCTAATAATAGGTTTGGGCAAGGGAGCACGCCAGACTGACTTGTATTTCTTCTTTGTTCGGCGTTCCTTCATCTATATTCGGCCATTTTGAATAATGCGGTATATATCATTAGCGTATCGCAGGCGCGGGCTACGGGGCCCCGCGCCTGCAATACGCTAATGAATATACCGCATTATTCAAAATGGTTGAATATAAATGAAGGAACGCCGCCGCCGAACAAAGAAGAAGAAATACAGGTCAGTCTGACTTGCTCCCTTGGTTTGGGACCACAAAATTTAAAAAAAGTACAGTACTAGTAGTTGAAAGATGAAAGTAGAATCCTTGGTCTCCAGTCTTCGTGATGGCGTCGTCTTAAGAATTCAACAGATTACCCGCACCACCCTATTACCCGCACTAATTATGTTTCCTAGCAAAATTAACAGATAACCCGCGGGTTATCGCCCAGAAAATACGGTATTGTTAATTGTGAAATGGCCTAAAATTAACACTAATCGTAAATTTTAAAGAATTAAATCCCAACCCTCACCTCTAAACCTGACCCTAAACCTAACCACAACTCCCCAGTGGACCTTAACCTAACCACAACCCATCCTCGTACCCAGGGTCTTACCTCCGCTCCCCCGCCCCCGCCCACCGCTGCGGAAAGACCCTGGTTAAAGCTGGTCACGTGGCTCCCAGAATCTGGGTGCTAACAAACTTTTCTTGTCAGGGTCGGGTGGTTATTTTGAAAATTGTCGCAGTACCTTGGGGGCAAGAATAAAATATCGAGGAAAGCTCATTGCGAAAATTAAACACTCCATGGATCGGAGAACAATTGCAATCTGGTATTAGTGAAGGAACAATTCTGAACTTCGACCGAAAGTCTTCCGTCGTTCAATCCGACGAGCAGCAAATTTAAAGAGATTTTATTCTTCGAACGCATTTCTACAGTCATCAGTGATCTGATAAATTATAGCCGCCTGAAGATGGAACAGAGAGTTTCAAATTTTACTGTACGTGGGTTTAAATTTCCTCACTATCAAGACTATGCGAAATTCACAAATTATATTGGTTAACAATCGCTTGAACCTCCATTCGAAAGAAAGTGGAAATTATCTCACTGCATCTCTTGCAACGGCCAACACTCGCTGAGAATACATATACAGATTCAATTAACACCTTTTGCTTGCAGCTGTCAACAAAGCTTTAGATTCTTATTCTGTGCTTTAGAAATTCCAAGAGGTTAGTTGTTCATTACATTTACTATTCTAAATCGCATCAATGCAACAGTTTCGTGCCGTTTCGTGCAGCGGCGGCTGTATAAAGTAGCCGGCACTTATATTTCAATTGTATTGCTGATTTTTAAAACGCTAACCCTTTAATAACATTCATCACAAAAGGAGCCACATGCAAGTTCATGTTATCAACTGTTATTTGTTAGCCTCAGTTTTATTAAAGTTGTCTATCAGTATTCAGTATCGCGTTTTACTTACTCGTACGTGTTAACATTTTACAGTATTATTATATCGCTCGCTGCATGAACGTTGTTGCTTGTTCAATGTTTTTCTTGTCACTCATGTCTGTATTAATAATACAAACAGAACTTACCACTCAACCAGCGCGAATGTTACCGTTCTATGTTTCCTAAATTATGGAAAATACTTCGTTATGAACGTTAAATTTCGAAAGATCCAAATTATTGCATGACCACCGTTCAACTAGTATATTTTAGTAAATATGTTTATATTTCGCTTCAGTCAACATCGTTCTTGAGACTTTATAAACAGCTCAGGCACATTTGTATTACCTTTAAATATTACTTTGCTCCTGTATTCCTTCAGAGCTTACTGATACTGTCTACTCTTTGTTTTTTAGGCAAACATTTCGTACAAACAACGCGCAACGAAACGCTTGAAAACATTGACAGTTGGCACAATATTAAAAACAACAAAGGCGAAGCGGCGGGACACAAATGACAAATCACACAAAACGGCTAACGAAAAATTGACGGTGTATGAAGGCGCTAATAAACTGAAGAGATTTACGTCTTATTTTACTATTCCAAAGAGCCAATCGAGACTTTTAAGCGGCCTTCAAGTTCAGGACGGCGAATTCTGTTTCTACATGTACACACGGTTTTACAGTATCGCATAACACTGAGGAAACCGACGTGAATAAACATCGATTTAGGCATGCAGTCTGGCTTTCTTGAGAATTATTAACGCACACCTTGTCTTGTCACAATAAAATAATCACATAAAAACATTGTCTTTGTGTGATTCAGTTTAGCCACGTTTCTAAATATCCCACCCCCAGTAAGTTATATTTTTGCCCTCGAAACACGTGACCAGCCTAAACCAGGGTCTTTCCGCAGCGGTGGGCGGGGGCGGGGGAGCGGAGGTAAGACCCTGGGTACGAGGATGACCACAACCCTCCGGTAAGAAAGTTCCACCTCTCAGACCCCACCGGTCCACAACACCCAACAGACCCAATGCTTTTTAGTTTAACATACCGCATGTGGGCCAGAGAATTTAGGAGGATGTGTTGATATCTTGTTGATGTTCTGTTGGGTCTGTTGGACCCAAGAGAAACCCAACAGAGTTAGCTGACTCCTAAATTGTGACTCATATGTTTTCTTATGAATTTTAAGAACATTTTAGCATTTAATTTTGCAATAAAAACAATTTTCATTATTTTATTAAAATAATAAATAATTCACTAATTTACATTCATTTTAAATTTAGATTTCTTACTCACTGTCCATCAAGTATTTTATTCTCTTGGCTATGTTGTTTTGACTGTTTGTGCCTATTATATTCGTGATTGGAGAAACCTGACTTTGACTATTTCTTTTCCATCTGTCATTTGTGCTGTATTTTTTCTGAGAAGTACTTGTTGTGAGTCTCCTCAATGGCTTCTTGAAAAAGGAAAGTTTAATGAAGGGAAACAACTTTTAAAAGACATGGCAAAGAAAAATGGTTCAGAGATCCCAGAAAAATTTCTTCATGACCTTACTAGGAACAATTTGCAAGAAAATCCAAAGAGTTCAACAAGTCTAACAAGTGTTTTTGCCACTGAAGGGTATTTAAAGAAAATAACCATTTTGTCCATGGTATGGGTGTTCCTAGCTATGATGTACTATGGTTTATCGTTTGCTTCAAAAAGCATTAGCAATAACAAATACATAAGTTTCTGCTTCTTTGGGTTGGTGGAAATCCCATCTCTTATCACCAGCATGTTCCTTCTTAAATCTGGGTGTAAAATGCCACTGTTTTACCTTGCTGTGGTTGGTGCACTGGCCTGCCTGGTCTGTGCCTCGCTACTTGGTGCTGAAAGTTCTCAAGTTGGTTTCCTTGTCACCTTGTCGGCCATGCTTGGAAAGTTTGGTATTGCAGCGTGTTACAATATTTTGTACATATTTTCAGCCGAGCTTTTCACTGCAACTGTCAGGAGTTTTTCAATGGGAATCTGCTCAACAGCTGCTAGTATTGGAGGCATATTGGCACCATTGGTTCTTAGCCTCGAGGTGTATGATAAAAGATTACCAATGTTTGTATTTGGCATTGGGGCTATTTGCTCTGCTATACTTGTACTAACTTTACCTGAAAGTGTGGTGAGATTGGAAGAATCAGATAAAAAGAAAGAATAAAAAGCTATTGCATAGCTAGAATTGTATTTTTGGGGTGTGCGAGCATGGACTGTGAGAGGTCATGAATGAACCTCGTACCCATAGTCTTATCTCAACTTTAGCATAGGGGTGCTGGAGTGTAGAATAGGGATAAGATAATGGGTATGAGATTGGTCATGGATTTATGGACAATTAGTTGCTGTCAGAATAAAAGTTCTATTTAACCCATTCCTGCCTGAGCTGGCCAAAAACAGTCCATTTATTTTTTTGCTCTGTCTAATGCCAGACAATTTTACCCTTCAAAAGGGAGAATCCTCAGACATCCTAGTAGGAAACAATGAGTTAATTAAAGTTTTGTAAGTTTGCTGTACAAATTAGCTGAACTTGAGTGAAGCTTGAACTGTAATGTGTGTCACAGGTACATTATTTTTACTTGTTGGTCTTCAAGTACTTATTAAAATTGCAATCTTAGTTCTATAGCACAACACTGTAGGCTTGGACTGGCCATTTTGCCATAGAGCAATGGCTGAGTATTGTAGAACAATGGCTGCCCTGCACTGTTCCAAGACAAAATGGCACAATGACGAGTCCAAGCCAGCAGCAACTACATGTCTGTATAAGTACAGTACACTGTTACTATTCACACTGTTACTATTCACCAACATTCTGTCTTCTTTAAACATTTGTCATGTAATTATTGTTTTACATGTACCCATTGATGGGGGGTAATCACCTACTGTACCTATACTAAGAAGGCTTCTCATTGGTTTAGATAACCTAACCCAACACCTTCTCCTAACCCTAATCAGTAAAGAGCATGGAAACAAATTGATAATCGACAATGTGATTGGTCACTTATAGCCAATCTGAAAACTCTTTCATTTAGGTAGGTCTTTACTGATTGATAGCTGTTAGTAGTCTTTCTAGTCAGATAATTTTGTAAAAATTTTAAATTGTGTATAGTCTGGACTTGTGTAAGGCAACTGAATGGGCAGAGAGGCAGGGTTACAGTCACAGACAGGTTACAGCTACAAGCAAATGGTTACTGAAGCCAAAGCAGTATTTATGGTATGTATTTGTTGTGTGCAGCTGGGGATGAAATTTATGGTGGCCATCACCAACATATTTTTCATTTTATCATTGTTCCATTATAAAACTTATACCATTGTTGGCCACATCTCGTGGTGATCCATACCAAAATGTAAACTGTCCATGTCTGTTGACAATTTACTACATCTAATGATGTACTGTATTTTGGTACAAGATTTAGAAAAGTGACCTTCATCTTAGAAGTTATGTGTCCTAAGGGACCGGTCATTATTTATACCCAGGGTTGGGGCCGAAGAGAAAATGGTTGGGTAACTGAAAATCCATGGCATAAAAAGTTGGGTAAAAAAATTTAACATCCTATAAAGGTTGGGTAAAACAAAATTTAGCACCATATTTATAAAATAACGACAGTATATATATTAAAGATAAATTGAATACAAAATATTTAAAGTTCATCATCTAAAATGTCAATTGCATCATCGGTTGACATATTATGCTCTACATTTTGACTGACCACTTTTGACATTTCAACAGTTAGTCTCTTTTTCTTTGCTTTCGACCTCTGTTCCTTGGCTCTCTTTACTTTCCGTTTCTTCTCACTTTCATGGACAGAGCTCGAATCAAACCTTTTGATTAGCTGATTGCTAACATGTTCCACATCATGAGCAATTTGTTCCGCCTCATTTAATAACTCGTCTGTGTCTCCTATCTTTGCTTGAACGAAGGCAATTTCATTGCTGGCCCATTTCTTGGGTTCCATGTCTTCCCCATACAGTTCCATTTTTCTGTTCAATAGTTTGTTTTTCTCCTTTCGAATTTCACTTATGGTATTGTTGATATGCTGGATTGCCCTCTGGCTTTTATTAACATCTTCAATCTTGACATCTGTGGGGAATTCCATGTAACGAGCACAACTGATATTCTCTTTTGGAATTAGACCAGATTTGTACGTTGAAACAATATCCTGAAGTTTGTCACAGTTGCATTTGATATTCCACCTGAACTGGCATTGACCATTCAGATATGCCTGGAAACCTGATTGCTTGTAAGTGTATGCCGAGAGGTAAATTTCCTTTGTTAGTTGGTTGTGATAAATCAGTCTCTTTGACTTTATGTTTGGTATAATGTATTTTTGCCAGGATTCTTTATTCTTGATTTCAGCATTCTCACCCAAGACAAATTTACCACCAATAAATGAAATTTCTATAAAGAAACAAAATATATCTTACTATTCTGACAAGGAATTCTGATTATCCCTATTTTCCCTATTTTTGAGTATCATAAATGTCTACAATGTTAAAAACAGTATATTTGTTTAGATAATTTGAATGTGGGGTCCAGTTCAATATCACAAGCTTCGATTTTGGTTTCTCACTACCTGAAAGATATAAATATAAATACTTCTTGATGTTTCGAGCAAGGCCTTTTGTCAGGAGGTTAGGGCCTTGAAACATCGACAAGTTTGATTCATATCTTTCAGGTGGTGAGAAACCGAAATTGAAGCTTTAATAGTATATTTGTTTATACTGTTACTAGTTGTGTGGACATGTTGATATGATCAACAGATGCAAGTACCCATGTATTAAAATTCAAGAGCCTCCTTTGACTTTTGAAACAAATATTGATATGGCAAATTTAGTCTAATCGACTAACGAGAAATATAGCAGTTTGGGGCATTCTATGCTTGTGTAAGAGTCTAGAAATCATTTGTTAAAATAAAATTAGCCTGCTCCTGTGAAAATTCCTTTCCAGGATATTTCCGCAACAGAGAGTTGAATATTATATGCCTCGGAAAAAACTTACTTTTTTGAACCTTCTTCTGTGGCAGAGAGCTTTGAGCAACATTGCCAGTTCTTTGTGGTGTTAGTGCATCAAGTTGATCAACTGCCTTCTTGAACTTTAAAAGATGTCCTGGTTTTGCTGACAATCCCACCAGATCAAACATGTTCCGCAGTTCCTCCGGCTCCAACGATTTAACCAAATCCATGTCGTCAAAACCAGTCTCCTTAAATCGTTCAAAATACTCTGCAGCCAAATTTATCGATTTGAGAAAGCCTTGAAACTCGCTTTCACTGGCCGCCATGTTTTCATGCTGTTAAATTTGCCTATATGCCATTATCTCACTCGGCTAACGCTCGGACAGCGCTCGGTCCGTTTCGGAAGAATCAGAATAATTGCAACCGCATACTATTGATGCTGACAAAGTTAAAGGAATAATGGGTACAGTCGACACCGAATGGGACAGGAAAATTGCAAGAGTTGCCCTCTGTGCAAATCGAACAAGAAACCAGATAAATGAGCTTGGTATAGATGTGCAAATTGTCAAAACTGACACTTGCAAGGTAATAACTTTGTTCTTTCGAGTCATTCCCCCAATCCCCTGCAGGTCAGGACATTGGTGTCCATTTGGGTGTGGTGGCATGAGGGGGTGTGGTGGCATGAGGGGGTGGGTGTTAATATTGATTGAGGCACAAAACATCCTTTCATTTGTGGGCTAATATTTTCAGAGAAGGCATATTGAGACCTATTTGAATTCTCAGCTTTGCTTGTCTTACTGTACCAATTATGTTCTGAAATCCAATAAATAATGAATAAACAAATAATAGTTGACTTGTATAAGTGCTTGTAAGTGAATGTAAATGTAAGTGAATGTATGCTGGAAATTGGGCATTATCAGTATTGAAATGAAGAGTCGTGAAACGGAAACTGGCAGGCATGGCAAGAAAGGTACACACTATTTGTAAAAAGTAACAAAATGCAACATTTCTGCGAGGGTTGGGTAATTATTTTTTTAAGTAAAAAATGGTGGGGTATTCCAAATTTCTGGTTTAAGTTCGGTTGGGTAGATGAATTTTGGGTGGTTAAAATAATTTCTCTTCGGCCCCAACCCTGGCTATAAATAATGACCGGTCCCTAATGAAAGCCATCTTTGGAGAAAAAAAAGAATTTCAGATCCTATGTGTGTTTTCTAAGAGTTTTTAAGAGATTTTAGTGTGCATAATGTACGAGTCTACTGTGGTGAATACTGTAACCCAGTCGTAATCCTTGCAAAGTTAGGAACTTGGCCCAACTTGGGGGTGGGAGTGGTAAAAAGGCCCCAAAAATGAGGTTAAGTCACATACTCTAGTAATACCATGATCGCCTCGGATTCTTTTGTTCTCCGAGGGAATGTAAACCTCGTATTTCCCTCATCGCTCATGCAAGAGGGAAATTTATCCTTTGTCTTCTAATTTTCCCGTGCATGTTGATGAGGGAAAATTAGAAGACAAAGAAATCCTTCATCTTCTTCTAATTTTCCCGTGCATGTTGATGAGGGAAAATTAGAAGACAAAGAAACCTTTTGTCTTCTTCTAAATTTCCCGCTTGCATATATTTTCCCTCATCAACATGCACGGGAAAATTAGATGCAACTTCTCTGATCAACCATGTAAATTTCCTGTCGGTAAGATTCTCAAAGTTTTCCTCGGCGATCATAATATTACAAACTAATAACATGACTTTTCAGGAAATTAGCGATTAAATTTCCCCTTTGCCTTGGGAAGATTTCACAAACCTTCCCTCGGCGGTGGGGAAATTTAATCGCTAATTTCCCTCGAGTCATGTTATTACTTATAATAACAATTGCAGGAAAATGTGGGTTCATGGGACTAGAAAACATTGGGAATACAGTACAATATAATAGCACTCCGTCATGATGACATCACTATTTAAGTTTATCCACTTTTACCCATAATTCTTGCAGTCCAAACAATAGATAATGGCTCATTTGCAATCATTTGAAAGTCAATTTTGGTTGTTTGTCCGTATTTTGTGCTATAAATAGCAGCTCGATGGTACACTATTATTACACTTAATTCATAGTATATTTATACTTAATATAAATTCTTGAAAGAAAGATTACATTTTTATGTATGAATTTAAATATTTTACCTAACTGGTGACAGTTTGCTGAACATTCTTCAGGACTATTTTAATAGTATCGTACTATTGTTTTTACTTGTACTGTCATACTGTAGATTATTTTAATACATTATACAACATTATACAATACCCTGGTTGCTATGCGTGTTTTCATTGGTTGTTGCCCATGATCTATTATATGACAGACACATGGATCACGTCAGCTGACTTGCTTTTTTCTTTCTTCATGCCCCAAAATCCGACAAGAGTTTTGATAAAAACCTTTTAAATTTTTGTATTGTATAAAACAAATAGATTCCATTTTTTGTTGTCTGCTCAGTTATAGATGCACAGAGGACGTCACAACGTGGTAAGAACATCAGTGACCCACTCGACTGCGTCTCGTGGGCCACTTTTTTGTTCTTACCACGTTGTGACGTCATCTGTGCATCTATAACTGAACAGACAACGGCAAAATGGAATCTATTTGTTAAATAATACACAGTAATTTCAAGCTGTAATAAATATTATAAAAAGTAATATGAACACAACATTTTGTCACACCAGTAAAGAGATTAAGCATTAATTTTACCATGTTGCATGAACACCAAGAAACATTTTCTATCCACCATCAATGTGTGTAGTATGGTTACATATTGCCTATTGCAGTAAAATAATCTAATATCTTATATTTAAAACACCCAAATTACATAAAGTTTGCTTTGGAGAAGGAAATAAATGCTAATTAAGATGCTGTACTTTATGAATTCCTTTTTACCGAGCCTAAGAGAATGATCCTAGTCTCCTTCGCAGATATCAGTGATAAAATTGGTTGATGTAAAATTTACTACTGCAAAGGCAGCTCAAAAATAATAATGTTCTGGGGCCAGTTATATAAAAACTCTTAACAACTACTTTTGAGCCCCGCTATTGATCTGTGGATGGACAAAAATAGCAAACACCAGTCTAAGTTATAGTTAATTTCAGCTTGCTTTTGAAATTCGTTTGCAAACATTTGTCAGAAGGTTGGGAACTTAAGGTATGGGAAGTATGCAAAGTTTGTTGTAAAGTTTGAATTTAATAAGCTTTGAATTGAACTCCTTTGACAAAATCATGGACTAGGAGATTATTTTTTGTATCATGTTTGATGGAAATAAAGAATAATAGATACTTGGTTAAACAGCAACAAGTTTCAAACTTGAATTTGTATCTACTTGAACAGTGCAATGTACAATCTGAGAATAATTCATTGGGACACTAAAGCATCAATTAGCTTCGTTCTTGCTTCTTTTAGTACCGTGAGATAAATAACGTTGTTTTACCCCTCCCCCACCCCCCACCAATCAATGTTGATTTCCAGACACCATTTCTGAGTTCTAGCAAACAAAACGTGAGTCACAACTTTGATTGGAGGGGGAAGGGGAGGGCACATTTGAAAAATATAATGCGTGCGCACAGAAATCACGTGACATTCGCGGTGTCCCAATGTAATTATTCTACGATTGTAGGTTTGGAAATATGTTCATAAAACAAGCTGAAACTGACTATAATAGTTTGCCATCAAAACATGCTTAATCTCTTTACCATCTTATTTTCTTGGGTCATTTTTTAAAACTAGTGACACTCTAAAAAATTCTATTCTAAAATAATGTTATGTAATATCAAAGTTGTCATGATTTACCATCTTGAAGTTCACTTTTCCAAATAATGTATGATCGACTCGTAAGTCAGAAACAGGATCACCGTATTTGGAACTTGACGCAACAAATGGGTGTAAAGTCCACCGTAAAATCCAATCCAGCCTTCCTCTCTCCAAATCATCCGCACTGTTTGCAAGATTGAGTTATACCTCGACCTGCCCAGCAATTCATTAGACTGCTGTCTTAGCCTCGTTCTCAGAACCTCGTGAGGGTAGCCAATCACAGCAGCCGTCGACTTCGAGAGCAGTGAAGACACCAAAAATGTTGAGGGATAAAAGGATTGGCTATCCCGATTAAAGAACTTGGTAATTTTTAACTTCATTTGCTCGTAAATTAAGAAATTAATAACCGTTTCCCCAACACCGAGGTATGAAGCTGATAAACCACAGTAGAACTTCCGCCAACCTTCCTTTAGATATACATTTTGTATAGTCCTCAAAACTCCATTCTGATTTCCTTGGTACCTAGAACATTCTAATTGTAATCTAGTTTTCAAAAACCATATCGGATTACTGACAGTACACGTCGTAAAACCGGCAATCACCGACGAAGCAATTGGAACAACAGGGCTTTCTGCTGTTAAACTTCCCTTGGACGTGAAAAACTTTTTACTATTTGAATACACTGCGAAGTAGATCGCCCGTGACGGTGCAACGCCAAACAAATGAAGCTCTAAGCCACGAAAAAGCGATGGCCAGCCTTCAGATTTAATCATAAACCGCATATAGGATACAACGGCGCTGAATGGTTTCGAAGATTGAGTGAAGCTCTGGTGGTTTGGACCTGCCAAGTTCAAGCCATAATTGACTTTCTGTAAACTGTATCCAGACGACTGAAGTCTTGTCTTTATAACGTCAAAAGGCGACGTTAGAACAGCCCCGACAGCTCCCCCTAATCCACCAGCAAGCAAGTGATTTAACGTTGAAAATTTCCTTCCATTCTTCTGTGGGGACGCCATACTCACATGTTGAAAACGAAACACAGCTATTAAAGTGCCATGGCCAAATTTTGTCACAGAAGCTATAGAGTGGAGTACTGGGTAGGAGAATACGTCATTGAACAAGCCTTATGCTCCGCCCATGCCGCCACCCACATGTGCATTCGGTGACCTTTATCTGTCATGTGCATATAAATTTATTAGCCCTCTAACCTCGTTTTAGAGTAAAGATTCGTTTGAATTTCCCACATGAAAACGAGTTCGGAGGGGCTATTAATTTATATGCACATAAAAGAATATTAATTCCACGGCCATTTATGAATATAAAATTTTCGCGCGTTTTTATTGGCTTTGAGTGATTGCAATCGTCTGTAGCGGTTGTTATAACTTAACTTTAGTACTAAGGCGTTAAAATCTCTAGCGTGGGTTTGTATCCACAGTTGTAAGTAGGTTTCCAGATCATTAGTTTTACGTAGTACATGTCATTGACGTACAGATAATGTTTGTATACCGTATTTGGCAAAGAAGGTATTGGTGAATAACCACGCAGTTTGTTCCTACGTAAGGACTGACGTAATGACAAACGAGATTGAGCAGCTGAACGTTACAAACGTCTTTTCTAGCTACATCGCACCCTCACTCTCGCTTCTAACCTAATACATCGAGTTGCTGTGTTTATATATCTTACATTTCAGCACAGAAGTCCAACTCGAGTGACAACTTGTCCGCATTTCTTCAATGCGCAGGCGCGATATTTTACGCCATCCGATGCAATGTCCTACGCCATCCTACGCAATCCTGGCAAGTTCCCCCGGCAGCAGTTTTAACCTACTTTTGAAGGTCCAAACTGCCGGGGGAATTGAACTTGCCAGGATTGCGTAGGATGGCGAGGAATCAAGATGCGCGAGGCGACATGCGCGAGGACATAAACTTCAAAGGTTCCGACGCGAGTTGGACTTCTGGTACGGTTGTATTTCTATTCTGTATACGTCAATGTACTACGTAAAACTAATGATCTGGAAACCTACTTACAAGAATGCGGATACAAACCCACGCTAGAGATTAAACATTTTAACGCCTTAGTAAAGTTAAGTTATAACAACCGCTACACTATCCCCTCCTTTAAGTTCTTGTCCTCAAGAACAAAATGAAAAATTGATCCTAAACTGAACCTAAATCGCGCATGCAAAAAACAGAAAAATGATCAACTATAAAACGATTTTGCAAAGAAACTAAAATTAATAAACATAAGTAAACAATTAAAAAGATTAAAGCCAAATTCCCTGGAAACACTTAATAATGTGACGAATACTTGCCCTAGAGCTACTCTATAGCCAGTGGCGGATTCAAGGGGGGTTATGGGGGTTGCAAGCCCCCCTGGCCTATTATATATGGTATATTATATTATATATAATATATATATTGTGTTTAGTGTATAATATAGCGTATAAAAATCACTATTTCTGATCCTAATATTGTCCCCAAAATGCAGGAAATAGCATTTCGGGGTATCAGAAATCAAAACATTTCCAGGGGGCATACCCCTGGACCCCCCTAGAGGTGTCAACCCCCTCTTTAAAAAAATCCTGGATCATATCCGCCCCTGATAGCATACCTATATTGGAATTCATCCGAAAACTTACTATAGCGGAGCTAAGTATAGGTCAAAAATAGTATTATTTATAAGGGCAACAGTGTGTCATGGCAAGGATCACACTAATAATTAAAAAAGTCTTATGCTTCACTCTGCGAAAAAGGTACTTGAAAAGATTGGACAACATGATCGACAACGAGACAACTTTAGGAACAAGAAAGAAGAAAAAGAAAACATGAACAATCAAGAACGATGAAGAAAAATGCGTAATCAGACTGTTAATAACGTTTATATTTTGACATTTCTTTGCAATATCGAGTAACATTTTAAGATTAATTAAATTAGTTACGGTAGTTAGGTTTTGTAGTTCTAGACGAGATAGCATGATCAAGCGCATTGGTCATAGCCATAAAGGTTCACTGAGCGACTCGTCGGTATGATCCGTCATCCGACCCGTTAGTTAGGTAAGTTAGTGAACAGAGTAAGACGAGTAAGACAGAGGTTCGAATTCACTGTACGTTGGTGCGGCAGTGTGAGTTTAACTGTTTAAGACAGCGATGTTCGGCTCCGTATGTCGGTACGATTGTCGTCGGTTACAAGTTATTTCGACGTTTATAGTAAGTTGTCAGAGTCGCAGAGTGAAGTATAAGATCCTTGCCATGACACACTGTTGCCCTTATAAACAATACTATTTTTGACCTATGCTTAGCTCCGCTATATAGAGTATAGTAAGTTTTCGAATGAATTCCAATATAGGTATTAGAGCTCTAGGGCAAGTATTCGTCACATTATTATTAAAGTGTTTCCAGGCAATTTGGCTTTAATCTTTTTATTTATTTACTTATGTTTATTAATTTTAGTTTCTTTGCAAAATCGTTTTATAGTTGATCATTTTTCTGTTTTTTGCATGCGCGATTTAGGTTCAGTTTAGGATCAATTTTTCATTTTGTTCTTGAGGACAAGAACTTAAAGGAGGGGATAGTGTAGCGGTTGTTATAACTTAACTTTACTAAGGCGTTAAAATGTTTAATCTCTAGCGTGGGTTTGTATCCGCATTCTTGTAAGTAGGTCAGTTTCTAGGTCATTTAGTTTTACATAGTACATTGACGTATAGATAATGTTTGTATACCGTATATTTGGCAAAGAAGGTATTGGTGAATAACCACACAGTTTGTTCCCCTCTAGCTGCCGCTGAAATGTAAGATATATAAACACAGCAACTCGATGTATTAGGTTAGAAGCGAGAGTGGTGAGTGTGAGAACCGAAGATGTGAGAACCGAAGGTGCGATGTAGCTAGAGAAGATGTTTGTAACGTTCAGCTGCTCAATCTCGTTTGTCAATAAAGTTGTTCCAGAATCAGAGAAGATTCTCTTCACTATATATATAGCCCAAAAACACGCTACACGTCATCAGCAGGGGATTTAGCCCCGGTTACGCGAGAAAGAGGGGGCATCGGGGCATCCTATCTTACTTTCAGTCAACCGCGGGTAACCAATTTAACGCCGCCATCTTGGATTTTTTTGGAGGCAAACAATATTAGGCGCGTTGGTTGGCAAATGTACTAGACCCAGTCCTTCGCCACCCAATTGACTGAAATATCATAGGTAATGGCGGCTGCCATGTGGTTACCAAATTTTCCCGCCAATGCCCCCTCTAGTATTTATATGATCTCTATGAGGTAACCACTAAAGACTTCTGCTTTCCTATTGGTTAAAATTTCGCGCGTTTTTAGTGGCTATGAGTAAAACTGCAATCGTCATCAGTGGATTTAGGCCTGATCACTGTTTATATTCTACTGTTGTTGGCTTGCTAGCAAGTCTGTATGTTTGCCATTGCTTATATACTTTGTGGGAGCCCACCAATTCCTTTGCAAAATGATGCACACACAATACCCTGAAATTTGCCTATTCATGATTTTCCTGAATTCTAGGCCATTTGACAATAGACCATTTATTTGCATGCAGTGGCGGACACTAGGGGGGGGGGGCGAGAGGGGGGCCATCGCCCCCCCCCCCCCCCCCCCCCCCCCCCCCCCTCCAATAATTTTAGCTGAAGCTTTCATTTTGAAAAGTGGAAGCACAAGAATAGAATATGTTAACGAAACAAAAGCGTGCGCAGAACGGAGTCATTCTGATATTTATTTATTTTAAAAGAAATATGTGGATTTCACTCGCTTAGCGAATAAATTTTACATTGTCATTGGCGTGTTAATTAAACCACCTTGCAATTCCATTCACAAATGTAGATAATCATCTAGAATATTTTCTCTGAAATGTTGTTTTTTTTATGCTTAGCATGTGATTTATAACAAAATGCACCATTAAAATAGTGTTTTGAAAACCTAACATTTTTTACAAAATGTGTTCTCAGAATGCTGCAAATGCCATTTCAGAGATCCAAATTTTAAAAAATTTCCAGGGGCGCATGGCCCCGCACCTCCTAGAAGGCTCGTGCCTTCGGCACTCACCCCCCGAATATTTTGTCAAGTGTCCGCCACTGTTTGCATGTTGATGTACGATGGTGTTTGCTTACTTCATTTATTTCAAACGCATTTTGTAGGTGTAGCAAGCCCAGTATAAATAAACTTAGTTGATTTTAGAATATGAAAATAATTTTTATTTCAACAGAACTTTGGCAAATTATATATAAACATGAATAATAACATTTAAATGGAAAAGTCATTATCAGCTCTTTTTTATAGTTCTACAAACTACATAAAGTTCACTGGCTTGACTGCAGCTGTAGCAGTAGACCTTCTTTCGATCATCGGAGTAAGTTCAGTCCACGAAAAACTAGCAAAACTAAAATATTCTACAACATCTAAAGATTTTAGCTCTCGCGTATATCCTCCCATTACAACAATAATATTGCTGCTGATCAGAACTGCTGTGGAACTTGACCTTTCATGCTTCATGGGTGGCAACATGTGGGTCTCTCCTGTTTTGATATTGTACATCATAACACTATCCAAAGCTTCACCATCGCAGCCCTGCCCCCCTAATACAACGACACAGTCACCCCATGTGACTATGGCCATAGAACAGACGGCGTAAGGGAGGGGGGTGATGATCCTACACCTGTTGGTCTTGACATCAAATGAAAGCACACTCCTCATGCAATTGCGGCCCTGATCACTAGCACATCCTCCAATAATTATGATTTCATCACCAAAACATGCAGTTCCGTGTCCACCTCTTGGTTGGGGCATTTGTGACAACATCTTCGAAGCAAAAGGTGGAGTAAGAAAAATTTCATAGATAACATTGGAGATCTGTTCAAATGATCCAATCACCCTTGACCCACCAATAAGTATAAGACGATCTTGGTAAACAACACAGCTGTGACCAGTACATGGGTATGGTAATTTAGCTGGGAATTGAAACCATTGAGCTGCTTGCTTGTCAATGCGCAATGCCTCAATACTATCTGAGAGACTGAACTGAGCAGTCTTCCCACCCACAACAAGAAGGTGAGTTTTATACAACTGTGATGATAAACCAGAACGAGGTTCGTTTGTACCGCTTATTTCTACCCACTTGTTCTTGGACCATGTAAACATCTCTGCTGAAACAAGGCGATGAACACCATTATGTCCTCCAACCACGATGATGTCTTGTTTGGTGTCAGCATTGGATGGAACACAAAAGCTTGGACTCACAACTCCTTCCCTCATCTCTGAAACCATTTTGCTCACTTTGCACATTTGGTCCTTTAATTCTTTAAAAGACATCTTCAACTGGCCTATCTCCTTTCTCACTTCAGCACAGTCACTGCACTTCACCTTTCTCAACTGACAAACCTCAGTCTCATGACGGATCCTATCTTGTTTGTTGATCACCTTGCTACAGCCATTGTTTGAGCAAGTCACGGGAGCGAAACCACAGATTGTGAGATGACTATTCAAATTTTCCAGCTTCACAAACTCGGGGCATCCTCGGTTTTCATTCTCACAACGGATGTCGAGTTTCGACAAGTGCTTGGTGAGGTATCTCGCAGGCTTTCTCAGCGTCTTCACCGACAGTACTTCCATGCACGAAGGACAGGTTTGGAAATTCCGCAAATGCCTTGTGATGCAAGGAGTGCAAAAATGATGTTCGTTCATTTGGCATTGTAGCGGATCTTTGAGGACGTTCAAACATATCGGGCAGTGAAGATCTTCATCAACAGTAGTAGCAAAACGGTTGTCACTATATCCTTGGTCGAGGGATTCCATGATTTAGCATGTTTGAGATAGTTTTCGAGCAAAAACTGAGAAAAATTACACCATGCGGTACTTGAACTGTTGACTTGAACATTGAATCGGACACTCAGTGTCTGACGTCATTCTCGTTCCCAGTCCATTTAGAACGTTGGACTTGATTGGGGGTTGTACCTTTGTACAAAAGTGTTTTGTTTTCTTGGGTTTGAATGATTAAAAAAATTAAATCCCAACCCCCACGGATAAACCCTAAATCCCGCATGACTGAAAACCCCAGCAACCCTAAATCTAATGTTAACCACACACCCGGAAGAAAGTTCCACCTCTCAGTCCCCAAACAAAACACCCCTACTGTTTTTTTTGTTATATTCTTTTTAGTTTTAACATCCCACATGTGGGACAGAGAAGTCCCCTAGGCTTCAGGATAATCCTGAATTCTAGACACCTTGACAATTCAGGATAATCCTGAATTCTAAGTGAGAGGACATGTCGGGTTTATTTGTGAGTTCAGATTTATGCTGTGTTGCTGTGAATATATGAAGGTGCGATGCATCACCATAGAAATGGCCTTTTCCTGATAGACTGATATATATTGCAGGTCAACCTGGGTAGCAGCCGCTTTTTTGTTTTTCTCTCAGGGGGGAGTTGAGGTTGGAGATGAGGTGCATGGGTGGATTACCGAGTCTGGGACCACTGGGCAGTGGTCAATGTAGACTGAGTCCCTTATAGGGGCTGGGGGGGGGGGGGGGGGGGGGGACGAGTAGCAGGAGGCAAGCGGTGAAGCCGCAAGTCGACATGGTCAAGTTGCCCTTACTGATAGGGTTACCCAGTATAAATAAATGTAGTTTATTTTAGAATATAAAAATACCACATTTTATTTGAATGGACATTTCAATGGAAATTATTACATGAACATTAATAACATTTGAATAGGAAATTGTCATTATCAACTATTCTTTATAATTGCACAAACTACATAAAGTTCACTGGCTTAACTACTGATGTAGCCGAAAACCTTTTTTCAATCATTGGAGGAAGTTCAGTCCATGAAAAACTAGCAAAACTAAAATATTCTACAACATTTAAACATCCCAGTTCTCTATTATATCCTCCCATTACAACAATTATACTTGTAGTGACAACTGCTGTAGAGTGTGATCGCTTATATTTCATGGGTGGTAACATGTGGGTGTCTCCTGTTTTGATATTGTACATCATTACAGTATCCAATTCTTCACCATCAGGATTCTGTCCTCCTAACAAAATAACATGGTCCCCCCACGTTACTGTGGCCATAAAACCAACAACGTATGGTAGTGGTGTAATGGTCTTACACATGTTGGTCTTGATATCAAATGACAGCACACTCTTCATGTGATTACAACTGAAGGCAGCTAATCCACCAACAATTATAATTTCATCGCCAAAAGATGCAGTTCCATGGCCATGTCGTGGTTGTGACATGGGTGATAAAAACTTTGAAGTGTAAGGTGGAGTGAGAGAGACTTCGTAGATGCTATTGGAAACCTTGCCTTCAATTATGTTGTATATGCCACCAATCACTATAAGATTATCTTGGTAAATAACAGAACTGTGAGCACAACATGGGTATGGTAGTCTAACTGGGTGTTGAACCCACTGGGCTGGTTGCTTATCAATGTACAATGCCTCAATGCTATCAGTAATACTGCCATCATCAGTCCATCCTCCCACGACAAGCAGCTGTGTTTTATACAATGTTGATGATGAAATGGAACGAGATTCCCTTGTATCCTCCAATGGCACCCATTCATTCTTGGACCACATAAACATTTCTGCTGAAACAAGTCGATGATGACCATCACATCCTCCAACCACGATGATGTCTTGTTTGGTGTCAACATTGGATGGAACACGAATGCTTGGACTTGGACTCACAACTCCTTCCCTCATCTCTGAAATCATCTTGCTCACTTCGTCTTTTAATTCTTTAAAAGACATCTTCAACTGGCCTATCTCCTTTCTCACTTCAGCACAGTCACTGCACTTCACCTTTCTTAACTGACAAACCTCAGTCTCATGACGGATCCTATCTTGTTTGTTGATCACCTTGAGGTATGTTTTGCTTCCATTTTCTGGTCATTCAACCGGGAATGCAACCGGGCAATAACTGTATACTTCATGTAAGAACATTATAGAAAATAGAATACGACGGGTAGAATACTGGTAACGAGGCGCACGCGATAGGTGGACAGCAGGGACAGCAGGGCGGTTATATATGTGCATGGACAGCACATACTAGTACCATTTAGCATTTACACATCAAAGTCTATTCAAATAATACTAAAAACAATAGTAAAAACCCGGTTATATCAAATAAGAGACTGCTCTTTATTTATTATACAAGGATTTCTTTCGCTGCCATATTCCTTTTTTAGCCCCATTGTCGAAGATGTTGAGGGGACTTAGCCCCCTTCTTGAAAATATTGGGGGGACATAGCCCCCCCCGTTTCGCCGCCCTTCCGCTGCCCCCTTTTAAACCAACTAGTATTTTAAAGCACCCTCCCAACTCTCAAGACAGAAAAATAAAATTTTAGAGCCCCCCAAAAACGGATATACCGAAAAACGGTCATATTCAACCGGGCTATGTCTAGTAATGTATTGTGACAAGAAATGAGGGTGTAACTATTGTATATTGTAACTATATCGAGAGTTACCGTAAAAAAACTAAGCCCGGTGGAATATACCGGAAAACGGTCATATTCAACCGGGCTATGTCTAGTAATATATTGTGACAAGAAATGAGGGTGAAGATATTGTATATTGTAACTATATCAAGAGTTACCGTCAAAAAATTAAGCCCGGTCGAATATACCGGAAAACGGTCATATTCAACTGGGCTATGTGTAGTAATGTATTGTGACAAGAAATGAGGGTGTAACTATTGTATATTGTAACTATATCGAGAGTTACCGTCAAAAAACTAAGCCCGGTCGAATATACCGGAAAACGGTCATATTCAACCGGGCTACGTCTAGTAATGTATTGTGACAAGAAATGAGGGTGTAACTATTGTATATTGTAACTATATCGAGAGTTACCGTCAAAAAACTAAGCCCGGTCGAATATACCGGAAAACGGTCATATTCAACCGGGCTATGTCTAGTAATGTATTGTGACAAGAAATGAGGGTGTAACTATTGTATATTGTAACTATATCGAGAGTTACCGTCAAAAAACTAAGCCCGGTCGAATATACCGGAAAACGGTCATATTCAACCGGGCTATGTCTAGTAATATATTGCGACAAGAAATGAGGGTGTAACTATTGTATATTGTAAATATATCAAGAGTTTACCGTCAAAAAACTAAGCCCGGTCGAATATACCGGAAAACGGTCATATTCAACCGGGCTACGTCTAGTAATGTATTGTGACAAGAAATGAGGGTGTAACTATTGTATATTGTAACTATATCGAGAGTTACCGTCAAAAAACTAAGCCCGGTCGAATATACCGGAAAACGGTCATATTCAACCGGGCTATGTCTAGTAATGTATTGTGACAAGAAATGAGGGTGTAACTATTGTATATTGTAACTATATCGAGAGTTACCGTCAAAAAACTAAGCCCGGTCGAATATACCGGAAAACGGTCATATTCAACCGGGCTATGTCTAGTAATATATTGCGACAAGAAATGAGGGTGTAACTATTGTATATTGTAACTATCTCGAGAGTTACCGTCCAAAAACTAAGCCCGGTCGAATATACCGGAAAACGGTCATATTCAACCGGGCTACGTCTAGTAATGTATTGTGACAAGAAATGAGGGTGTAACTATTGTATATTGTAACTATATCGAGAGTTACCGTCAAAAAACTAAGCCCGGTCGAATATACCGGAAAACGGTCATATTCAACCGGGCTATGTCTAGTAATGTATTGTGACAAGAAATGAGGGTGTAACTATTGTATATTGTAACTATATCGAGAGTTACCGTCAAAAAACTAAGCCCGGTCGAATATACCGGAAAACGGTCATATTCAACCGGGCTATGTCTAGTAATATATTGCGACAAGAAATGAGGGTGTAACTATTGTATATTGTAACTATCTCGAGAGTTACCGTCAAAAAACTAAGCCCGGTCGAATATACCGGAAAACGGTCATATTCAACCGGGCTATGTGTAGTAATGTATTGTGACAAGAAATGAGGGTGTAACTATTGTATATTGTAACTATATCGAGAGTTACCGTCAAAAAACTAAGCCCGGTCGAATATACCGGAAAACGGTCATATTCAACCGGGCTATGTCTAGTAATGTATTGTGACAAGAAATGAGGGTGTAACTATTGTATATTGTAACTATATCGAGAGTTACCGTCAAAAAACTAAGCCCGGTCGAATATACCGGAAAACGGTCATATTCAACCGGGCTATGTCTAGTAATATATTGCGACAAGAAATGAGGGTGTAACTATTGTATATTGTAAATATATCAAGAGTTACCGTCAAAAAAACTAAGCCCGGTCGAATATACCGGAAAACGGTCATATTCAACCGGGCTACGTCTAGTAATGTATTGTGACAAGAAATGAGGGTGTAACTATTGTATATTGTAACTATATCGAGAGTTACCGTCAAAAAACTAAGCCCGGTCGAATATACCGGAAAACGGTCATATTCAACCGGGCTATGTCTAGTAATGTATTGTGACAAGAAATGAGGGTGTAACTATTGTATATTGTAACTATATCGAGAGTTACCGTCAAAAAACTAAGCCCGGTCGAATATACCGGAAAACGGTCATATTCAACCGGGCTATGTCTAGTAATATATTGCGACAAGAAATGAGGGTGTAACTATTGTATATTGTAACTATCTCGAGAGTTACCGTCAAAAAACTAAGCCCGGTCGAATATACCGGAAAACGGTCATATTCAACCGGGCTACGTCTAGTAATGTATTGTGACAAGAAATGAGGGTGTAAACTATTGTATATTGTAACTATATCGAGAGTTACCGTCAAAAAACTAAGCCCGGTCGAATATACCGGAAAACGGTCATATTCAACCGGGCTATGTCTAGTAATGTATTGTGACAAGAAATGAGGGTGTAACTATTGTATATTGTAAACTATATCGAGAGTTACCGTAAAAAAACTAAGCCCGGTCGAATATACCGGAAAACGGTCATATTCAACCGGGCTATGTCTAGTAATATATTGCGACAAGAAATGAGGGTGTAACTATTGTATATTGTAACTATCTCGAGAGTTACCGTCAAAAAACTAAGCCCGGTCGAATATACCGGAAAACGGTCATATTCAACCGGGCTACGTCTAGTAATGTATTGTGACAAGAAATGAGGGTTGTAACTATTGTATATTGTAACTATATCGAGAGTTACCGTCAAAAAACTAAGCCCGGTCGAATATACCGGAAAACGGTCATATTCAACCGGGCTATGTCTAGTAATGTATTGTGACAAGAAATGAGGGTGTAACTATTGTATATTGTAACTATATCGAGAGTTACCGTAAAAAAACTAAGCCCGGTCGAATATACCGGAAAACGGTCATATTCAACCGGGCTATGTCTAGTAATGTATTGTGACAAGAAATGAGGGTGTAACTATTGTATATTGTAACTATATCGAGAGTTACCGTCAAAAAACTAAGCCCGGTCGAATATACCGGAAAACGGTCATATTCAACCGGGCTATGTCTAGTAATGTATTGTGACAAGAAATGCACTAGAAAACCTGGCACACTTTTGACGTGTTGTATTTTAGGCGTGTTGTAGTTAGACGTGTTGCATAAAACACGCCTTTGACGTGTTGTATATTGACTAAAACACGCATTTGGCGTGTTGTATCAAACACGCATTTGGCGTGTTTTTCATTATCAAAACAACACGCCGTTTTGTCCTCTCAGTTGACACGCCAAACGCGTGTTGAACACGGTTTTGGCGTGTTGTCAATGTTAGTGTGTTGTAGGAACACACCAGGCGTGTTATTACTGGTCACACATCAAGAAACAACACGTCAAGAAAAGAACACGTCAAGAAAACAACACATCAAGAAAACAACACGTCAAGAAAACAACACGTCAAGAAAACAACACGTCAAGAAAACAACACGTCAAGAAAACAACACGTCAAGAAACAACACGTCAAGAAAACAACACATCAAGAAACAACACATCAAGAAACAACACGTCAAGAAAACAACACGTCAAGAAAACAACACGTCAAGAAACAACACGTCAAGAAAACAACACGTCAAGAAAACAACACGTCAAGCAACAACACGTCAAGAAACAACATATATAAAAAAACAACACATCAAGAAACAACACGTCAAGAAACAACACGTCAAGAAACAACACACCAAAATAAACAACACGTCGAAATGTGTGATCTGAGAGAACAAAGTAAAACACTCAACAACACACAAATTGTGTGTTAAATTCAAAAACACATACAAAATATAACTTAAGGTTGATACATTTTATTTTTACACTTTAGTTGGTATATATATACTGTAAAGGCGCTCGAATAAATAGTCTATAATATATAATTGGTACTGATCTCAATGAGAATTGGCAATCTATTTATTGTCTCGCATACGTAACGTCGCCTAATCTTCGTAATTTAATAGTTCGTTTCTTGGCATTAATTTTTGTTAATCAATTAATCTGTTCTATAGCGTAAATAAAAGATAAATCGTTTTAGATATCACGTTCCTTTTTTTCACTTCACGCAGTTCTGCAAACCTATAATAAAATAGTAAAAGAGTAATGTAAAAACTATAAATTAAATTTCATAAACCCTAATACTATAATTTAAACACTTTAGTACTCTAATGTTATAATACCATATTGAGCAATGAGCAATGATTTATTTAACGTCGTAAGCACAGGATGTTGGTCGCCCAATCATCCGAGCCAGAGGCTCATGTTAAAAGTGCACGACATAAGCTAAGACCTAAGTGTTGATTTTACGATTTTATTCAATTAGGCCTAGAGTATTTTGGTATTTTAATATTATACACTCTACACTCTACACTCTGCACTCCACACTCTCTGCACTCCACACTCTCTGCACTCCACACTCTCTGCACTCCACACTCTCTGCACTCCACACTCTCTGCACTCCACACTCTCTGCACTCCACACTCTCTGCACTCCACACTCTCTGCACTCCGCACTCTCTGCACTCCACACTCTCTCTGCACTCCGCACTCTCTGCACTCCACACTCTCTGCACTCCACACTCTGCACTCCACACTCTCTGCACTCCACACTCTGCACTCTACACTATGTACTCTCCACTTTGCTACACTATGCAGCCTGCACTCTGCTCCGCACTCTACACTCTGCAGCTTGCACTCTGCTCCGCACTCTACACTCTGCAGCTTGCACTCTACAGCTTGCAATCTGCAGCTTGCACCCTGCAGCTTGCACCCTACAGCTTGCACTCTGCAGCTTGCACTCTGCAGCTTGCACTCTGCAGCTTGCACTCTGCAGCTTGCACTCTGCAGCTTGCACTTTGCACTATACACACTTCACTCTCCACTCTGCAGCTTGCACTCTGCAGCTTGCACTC
Source organism: Paragorgia papillata (assembly GCA_035771165.1). Taxonomy (NCBI): domain Eukaryota; kingdom Metazoa; phylum Cnidaria; class Anthozoa; order Scleralcyonacea; family Coralliidae; genus Paragorgia; species Paragorgia papillata. The sequence continues at coordinate 1,005,327 of JAWNZC010000471.1, read as the reverse complement.
TATAGCTTGCACTCTGCACTATACACTCTGCAGCTTGCAATCTACAGCTTGCACTTTGCACTATACACTCTGCAGCTTTCACTCTCCACTTCACACTACACCCTGTACTCTACACTACACCCTGTACTCTACACTACACCCTGTACTCTACACTACACCCTGTACTCTACACTACACCCTGTACTCTACACTACACCCTGTACTCTACACTACACCCTGTACTCTACACTACACCCTGTACTCTACACTACACCCTGTACTCTACACTACACCCTGTACTCTACACTACACCCTGTACTCCACACTACACCCTGTACTCTACACTACACCCTGTACTTTACACTACACCCTGTACTCTACACTACACGCTGTACTCTACACTCTCCACTAAGCACTCTGAAAATCTGAACTCTGCTCTCCGAACTCTACACTCAGCAATCTGCACTCCATACTCTGCACTCTACACTCCACAACCTACACTTTGTACTCTCCACTAAGCACTCTCCATTCTCCACTCTCCACTCTCTGTTCTACACTCTGCACTCTCAATTCTCCACTCTGCACTCTCTGTTCTACACTCTGCACTCTCCATTCTACACTCTCAGTGCACTCTATCTCCACTCTCATTGCACTCTCCACTCTCAGTGCACTCTCCACTCTCATTGCACTCTACACTCTCACTACACTCTCATTGCACTCTCCACTCTCCAATTTACACTCTCAGTGCACTCTACACTCTCATTGCACTCTCCACTCTCAGTGCACTCTACACTCTCATTGCACTCTACACTCTCACTACACTCTCATTGCACTCTCCACCCTCCACTTTACACTCTCAGTGCACTCTACACTCTCATTGCACTCTACACTCTCACTACACTCTCATTGCACTCTCCACTTTACACTCTCAGTGCACTCTACACTCTCATTGCACTCTCCACTCTCAGTGCACTCTACACTCCCATTGCACTCTACACTCTCACTACACTCTCATTGCACTCTACACTCTACACTCTCAGTGCACTCTACACTCTCCATTCTACACCAAGCACTCTGCACTGTACATTCTAAACTCTGTAGTCTGCATTTTCCAATCTGCACTCTAGACTCTACGTACAATTAAAATTCAGTAAAATGTTGCTGTTAAGAACCTTCATAGGAATTTTTTTGCATAAAACCTGCATATTTATATAATTGATAGTGGTCAACAGAGAGTTTATATAGTTTGTAATACATAATTGCTTTAATTTATAGATGATTTCATTCAAGCCATTTATTAAATTGCTTTTTTGTGGGTTTAATAAAGGGCATGTACAAAACTAGTGATCACTTGATATTTAGTAATGCATTTAGAATACCTGTTCTTTGACTATCTCTTGCAAATTTTAAATTGTTTGGTTGCATTATTTCTTGCCGGACCTCATTAGGGAACTCAAATAAACAAAACTTCAAAAAAAGACAAGGGAACAGAGGTCTGCAATTAAACCACATTTCTCTGTTTAAGCGAACTAGTCTTTTTGCACTGAATGAAGGAATGTTTGTGATACAAGTGATGTTTTGTATGCTTCCTGAAGCTACCAAGCAACCTTTCTTGTGAAGTTTATATTTTATAGTCTTTTTAGATCTACCAAATATAGGTTGATAGTAGTTAATTGTAAATTCAATTGGATTGGGAAAATTTAGGACGACAGCTCATGGGTTATGGCGGCGGATGTACATGCAAGGATTTAAAAGTTAAAAAAATTCGTAAAAAATTCGATTTTGACTAGATGTTTAGGACAAATATGTGTTGTGAACAATTTACTTTAATCGTTATATGAATTCTTACCTTATATACAATGATATTACAGCGTTGTAGTTTCTTTTTTGTCGAACTGTTTCAGTTCAACAGTATAAACTTGCATCAAATTCCTAATAGTAAAACAAAGCACAAAACCAATGAACTATCATTATGAAAAGAACAAGTTTCCACTTGCCAGGTTTACATTAATTTAGGCAAAGTGTGGTTTAACAGTCCAAAAAACATTAGTAACAAGCACAGGTCATTGAGGTCATCAATCAAATATGACAAGTAACTTTGCTCCAGGAGTTTATACTGTGTTTAAATCATAATTCAGGAAATTGCATTTCCAAGAATAAATTTTTAAATATTATCAGAAAAAAAATATTATTTATTTTTTAATATTATATTATATTTTTTAACACTTCAGCACTTAAATATTATCAGAAAACATGTACATGTACCTCTTGATTGTTTTCAGAATCCTCATTTGAAACATGCTTCTTCAGTTTTAATATCATTCTACAAATTAAAATGTTTTATTTACATGTGTTTCATTTGTAAATGAGAAAAAAAGATTTGGGACAGATTTTAAAATCAAATATCATATACTGTAATTATGAAGTTTATAATCAGCCTGATGGATAGACAGGTCATTTGCCAGTGTAGGTCCTCATATGGAAATGAAGACCAATCTTTGTTCAAGCACACATTTACAGTACATGTCCAGTGATATACAGACACTTCAACAGATTCCATCTGCTGGCAATAGGTGACCTTTTGGCCTAACCAATACTATACAGGTTTTTTTTTTTAAAGTGAAGGAATCCTAAAGTGCAGTCCTCTCTCCACTCACATTATAAATACAAAAGTTGGAAAAATTGAACATCGATAAGGGTGGTGGAAGAGAGGGGGGGGGGGGGCAATAAGGGGGTTATAGCCCCCAAATATTTCTAAGGGGGCTAACCCCCCCCCCCCCAATATCTTCAATAATGGGGGCAAAATACAATTTTTATCATTCTATTGATGAATTAGCCCCTCCAATATAAAACATCTTCCACCACCACTGAACATCTTCTGCTGCCACTGAACAGTGATGGTGCCACTTTTCATTACTGTTATTTCTTACAACATGCATTTCTACGATAATAGCTTACTAAGATAACTATTACTTAACAGTTTGTTGGAGTATTACAACCAACATTTTTAAATAATATGTACATTTACCTTGTATCAAAATTCCCTATCCGGATGTATATTAACGTAATATTTCATATAGTAACACATAATAAATGTGGCCACACGTTAGTGTGCATAATATACAGTAATGAAATTAAATGTTCAGAAAGAAAAATACCTTGCGTTCTGAGTCTACTTTTCTTCCCTCGTCTCTAAAATAAGAGCCAATCCGTGGACGTTTTGTATTTTAACCCATATTTATACATTTAACAGCAACTGACTCCTTCAAAGTTGTATAACATAAACCTGCATTTACCTGCACAGCGCACAGAAATACCTACAGTACAACAGGCTTCAGCCACGTGACACTAAAATGGCTGCGCTTAATATTTACCAAAAACAAAGCAAATCAATTTGCTTACGATTTTCCCTTTGCAAACGGGAAACAAATATTAAAAAAACTATTTAAAAATAAATAAAAGGTCTTTGAATAGATATCTAGCATTTCTACGGCACCGTTTGTATGTTTTAAACACTTTTCGTTACCCCGGTTGCATTCCCGGTTGAATAGACCGTTTTCCGGTAGCGAAATATACCTGTCACCTTGCTACAGCCATTGTTTGAGCAAGTCACGGGAGCAAAACCACAGATTGTGAGATGACTGTTCAAATTTTCCAGCTTCACAAACTCGGGGCATCCTCGGTTTTCATTCTCACAACGGATGTCGAGTTTCGACAAGTGCTTGGTGAGGTATCTCGCAGGCTTTCTCAGCGTCTTCACCGACAGTCCTTCCATGCAAGAAGGACAGGTTTGGAAATTCCACAAATGCCTTGTGATGCAAGGAGTGCAAAAATGATGTTCGTTCATTTGGCATTGTAGCGGATCTTTGAGGACGTTCAAACATATTGGGCAGTGAAGATCTTCATCAACAGCAGTAGCAAAACGGTTGTCACTATATCCTTGGCCGAGGGATTCCATGATTTAGCATGTTTGAGGTAGTTTTCGAGCAAAAACTGAAAAAAATTACACTATGCGGTACTTGAACTGTTGACTTGAACATTGAATCGGACAATATGTGTCTGACGGCATTCTCGTTCCCAGTCCATTTAGAACGTTGGACTTCAATGATGGGGGTTGTACCTTTGTACAAAAGTGTTTTGTTTTCTTGGGTTTGAATGATTAAAAAAATTAAATCCCAACCCCCCCAGGCCCCACCCCCACGGATAAACCCTAAATCCCGCATGACTGAAAACCCCAGCAACCCTAAATCTAATGTTAACCACACACCCGGAAGAAAGTTCCACCTCTCAGTCCCCAAACAAAACACCCCTACTGTTTTTTTTGTTATATTCTTTTTAGTTTTAACATCCCACATGTGGGACAGAGAAGTCCCCTAGGCTTCAGGATAATCCTGAATTCTAGACACCTTGACAATTCAGGATAATCCTGAATTCTAAGTGAGAGGACATGTCAGGTTTATTTGTGAGTTCAGATTTATGCTGTGTTGCTGTGAATATATGAAGGTGCGATGCATCACAGCATCACCATAGAAATGGCCTTTTCCTGATAGACTGATATATATTGCAGGTCAACCTGGGTAGCAGCCGCTTTTTTGTTTTTCTCTCAGGGGGGAGTTGAGGTTGGAGATGAGGTGCATGGGTGGATTACCGAGTCTGGGACCACTGGGCAGTGGTCAATGTAGACTGTACTACAGTCCCTTATAGGGGCTTGGGGGGGGGGGAGGGGACGAGTAGCAGGAGGCAAGCGGTGAAGCCGCAAGCCGACATGGTCAAGTGGCCCTTACTGATAGGGTTACCCAGTATAAATAAATGTAGTTTATTTTAGAATATAAAAATACCACATTTTATTTGAATGGACATTTCAATGGAAATTATTACATGAACATTAATAACATTTGAATAGGAAATTGTCATTATCAACTATTCTTTATAATTGCACAAACTACATAAAGGTCACTGGCTTAACTACAGATGTGGCCGAAGACCTTTTTTCAATCATTGGAGGAAGTTCAGTCCATGAAAAACTAGCAAAACTAAAATATTCTACAACATTTAAACATCCCAGCTCTCTATTATATCCTCCCATTACAGCAATTATATTTGTAGTGACAACTGCTGTAGAGTGTGATCGCTTATATTTCATGGGTGGTAACATGTGGGTGTCCCCTGTTTTGATGTTGTACATCACAACACTATTCAAGGCTTTACCATCATAATTCTGTCCTCCTAACAAAATAATATGGTCCCCCCATGTTACTATGGCCATATAACCAACAGCATATGGTAGTGGTGTAATGGTCTTACACATGTTGGTCTTGATATCAAATGACAGCACACTCTTCATGTGATTACAATTGAAGGCAGCTAATCCACCAACAATTATAATTTCATCACCAAAAGATGCAGTTCCATGGCCATGTCGTGGTTGTGGCATGGGTGATAAAAACTTTGAAGTGTAAGGTGGAGTGAGAGAGACTTCATAGATGCTATTGGAAACCTTGCCTTCAATTATGTTGCTTAGGCCACCAATCACTATAAGACGATCTTGGTAAATAACAGAACTGTGAGCACAACATGGGTATGGTAGTCTAACTGGGTGTTGAAGCCACCGGGCTGGTTGGTTATCAATGTGCAATGCCTCAATGCTATCAGTAAGACTGCTATCAGTAGGACTGCCTTCACCAGTCCGCCCTCCCATGACAAGAAGCTGTGTTTTATATGATGTTGATGATGAACCGGAACGAGGTTCTTTTGCATCATCTAATGGTACCCACTCGTTCTTGGACCAGATAAACATCTCAGCTGAAACATGTCGGTTATTAAAGCCAGCACACCCTCCAACCACGATGATGTCTTGTTTGGTTTCAGCATTGGATGGAACATGAATGGTTGGACTTGGACTCACAACTCCTTCCCTCATCTCTGAAACCATCTTGCTCACTTTGCACATTTCGTCTTTTAATTCTTTAAAAGACATCTTCAACTGGCCTATCTCCTTTCTCACTTCAGCACAGTCACTGCACTTCACCTTTCTTAACTGACAAACCTCAGTCTCATGACGGATCCTATCTTGTTTGTTGATCACCTGGCTACAACCATTGTTTGAGCAAGTCACGGGAGCGAAACCACAGATTGTGAGATGACTGTTCAAATTTTCCAGCTTCACAAACTCGGGGCATCCTCGGTTTTCATTCTCACAACGGATGTCAAGTTTCGACAAGTGCTTGGTGAGGTATCTCGCAGGCTTTCTCAGCGTCTTCACCGACAGTCCTTCCATGCAAGAAGGACAGGTTTGGAAATTCCGCAAATGCCTTGTGATGCAAGGAGTGCAAAAATGATGTTCGTTCATTTGGCATTGTAGCGGATCTTTGAGGACGTTCAGACATATCGGGCAGTGAAGATCTTCATCAACAGCAGTAGCAAAACGATTGTCACTATATCCTTGGTCGAGGGATTCCATGATTTAGCATGTTTGAGGTAGTTTTCGAGCAAAAACTGAGAAAAAATAACACCATGCGGTACTTGAACATTGAAGTGAAGATTTATATATTTTGAGCACTTTTGAGCACACTCTTACGTCATTCTCGTTCCCAGTCCGTTTGGCTATATTGGAGATACCGTTATAATATTATACGTCCAATCAAATGTCTACATTAGCATCACGTGCCAGCCCAATATTTTACAATGTAGGACAACTAGTATTGGGCAGCAACCTTTGGGCAGCAACCTTTGGACAGGTGCACAAGGTATATTTACTTGCCAATTGCACGATTATTTGTTCAATATAATAAAACACGTATTGGATTCATCTTCGCCTGATTTGGAAAATATTTAACTCTCAAATTTTAATATTAGGCTCAACCGTTGGTCTCACCCAATATTGAATTTTTGACTTAAATATTTTGCCATATCGAGCTTTGATGAATCCAATAAGTTATATATATCGTGGACGAGCCTGCATAGCAGCTGCTTTTTTGTTGTTTTTCTCTCAGGTGGGGGGGGGGGGGGGGGGACCAGGGAGTGGAGGTTGGAGATGAGGTGGGCATTGGAGACACAGTAAGCAATGACCCTCCCACTTCTACAACCTATAGCTAGGTTCAATGCTATTTGCTCAATACAGTTACTGTATCAGATTGGCTGCATGGGATTCCAGTTTGACTTTACAGACACCACAGGTTTTCTCCAGGAACTCTAGTTTCCTCCTTGAGTAACACTGGATCAATGACGAGTGGCCCTTACTGATAGGGTCACCCAGTACTGTATAAATAAATGCAGTTCATTTTAAAATATGAAAATACATTTTATTTGAATGGAAATTTGGGAAATTATTACATGAACATTAATAACATTTGAATAGGAAATTGTCATTATCAACTGTTCTTTATAGTTCTACAAACTACATAAAGTTCACTGGCTTAACTACAGATGTAACCGAAGACCTTTTTTCAATCATTGGAGGAAGTTCAGTCCACAAAAAACTAGCAAAACTAAAATATTCTACAGCATTTAAAGCCCCGGGCTTTTCATTATATCCTCCCATTACAACAATAATATTTGTAGTGACAACTGCTGTAGAGCGTGATCGCTTATATTTCATGGGTGGTAACATGTGGGTGTCCCCTGTTTTGATGTTGTACATCATTACAGTATCCAATGCTTCACCATCATAATTCTCTCCACCTAACAAAATAACACAATCCCCCCACCTTACTGTGGCCATAGAACTAACAGCATAAGGTAGGGGGGTAATGGTTTTACATGTGTTAGTCTTGATATCAAATGACAGCACACTCTTCATGCAATTACAATTGAAGGCAGCTAATCCTCCTACAATTATAATTTCATCACCAAATAATGCAGTTCCATGTCCATATCGTGGTTGAGGCATGTGGGACAAAAACTTTGAAGTGTAAGGTGGAGTGAGAGAGACTTCATAGATGCCATTAGAAACCTTGCCTTCAGTTATGTTGTTTTCCCCACCAATCACTATAAGACAATCTTTGTAAATAACACAACTGTGAGCGTAACATGGGTATGGTAATTTAGCTGGGTGTTGAAGCCACTGGGCTGGTTGCTTATCAATATGCAAGGTCTCAATACTATCAGTATGACTGTGATCACTAGTCAGCCCTCCCATGACAAGCAGTTGTGTTTTATACAATGTTGATGATGAACCAGAACGGGGTTCTTTCGTATCATCTAATGGTACCCACTCGTTCTTGGACCAGATAAACATCTCTGCTGAAACATGTCGACAAAATCTATTACGTCCTCCAACTACGATAAAGTCTTGTTTGGTGTCAACTTCGGACGGAACACGAATGCTAGGACTTGGACTCCTAACTCCTTCCCTCATCTCTGAAATCATCTTGCTCACTTCGTCTTTTAATTCTTTAAAAGACATCTTCAACTGGCCTATCTCCTTTCTCAATTCAGCACAGTCACTGCACTTCACCTTTCTTAACTGACAAACGTCAGTCTCATGACGGATCCTATCTTGTTTGTTGATCACCTGGCTACAACCATTGTTTGAGCAAGTCACGGGAGCGAAATCACAGATATTTGTAAGATGATTGTTCAAATTTTCCAGCTTCACAAACTCGGGGCATCCTCGGTTTTCATTCTCACAACGGATGTCGAGTTTCGACAAGTGCTTGGTGAGGTATCTCGCAGGCTTTCTCAGCGTCTTCACCGATAGTCCTTCCATGCACGAAGGACAGGTTTGGAAATTCCGCAAATGCCTTGTGATGCAAGGAGTGCAAAAATGATGTTCGTTCATTTGGCATTGTAGCGGATCTTTGAGGACGTTCAGACATATCGGGCAGTGAAGATCTTCATCAACAGCAGTAGCAAAACGGTTGTCACTATATCCTTGGTCGGGGTATTCCATGATTTAGCATGTTTGAGGTAGTTTTCGAGCAAAAACGTACTTGAACATTTATAAGTGTGCTCACTGCTTCAAAGTGTCTGACGTAATTCTCGTTCCCAGTCCATTTTGGTTTATTGGAGGGTTCATGCCTGGTACCCTGGCCCAATCAAAGAATATGGGCCAGGTAACCACTAAAGACTTCTGCTTTCCTATTGGTTGAATTTTCGCGCGTTTTTATTGGCTATGAGTGAAATTGCAATTGTCATAAGTGGATTTAGCCCTGATGACGCGAGAAAGAGATTAGTGGTTACCTGGCCCATATTTCTTTTGAAATTGGGCCAGGGTACCAGGCTAGGTTCAGTTCAGCATGCCGTTCACATTGTTGCGTGTGCAGGTATAAACCACCAATTACAATCTCGCGTCATTCAGGGCTAAACCCACTTGTACGTCTGCGCATGCCGTGAAAGTTTCAACCAATAGGAAAGCAGAAAGATTTAGTGGTTACCTGATACTGATTATATATATATATATATATATAGTGCGTGAGCCTGTGTAGCAGCCACTTTTTTGTTTTTTTCTCTCAGGGGGGAGTGGAGGTTGGAGACAAGGCAGGTGGGTGCCAATTAATACCGAGTCTGGAAGCACTGGGCATTGCAGACACAGTAAGCAATGCCCCTTCCACTTCTACAACCTAGGTTCGATGCTATTTGCTCAATACCATTACTGTATCAGATTAAAAGTTCACTTTGGCTGCATGTGATTCCAGTAGTTTGACTTTACAAATACCACAGCCCACAGGTTTTCTCCAGGATCCATGAGGAGTGGTGCTTACTGATAGGGTAGTATACATAAATTTAGTTCATTTCAGAATAAGAAAATACATGTACATAACATTCATTTTTATTTGAATGAAAATTTGGCAAAATACAGTTGTTGGCACCTAAGCGTGTACACTGCCCGTCAAAACATGTTGTACATTTAAGCCAAAGTTAACCATTTTGAAATCAACACCATGGGATTGGTGAGATGTGATTGGCTAAGGGCACATTCATGTGACAATAATGCATTATGCATTGGTTCGAATGTATTGAATGAAAACCTAATATGTTTCCAAGGTAAACATTTAACTTTGACGTTGGCATAAAACATGTTTTGACGGGCGGTGTACACACACTTAGGTGCCAACGACTGTAATACATGATTAATAACATTTGAATAGGAAATTGTCATTATTAACTGTTCTTTATAGTTCTACAAACTACATAAAGTTCACTGGCTTAACTACAGATGTAGCCGAAGACCTTTTTTCAATCATTAGAGGAAGTTCAGTCCACAAAAAACTAGCAAAACTAAAATATTCTACAACATTTAAAGGCCCGGGCTTTTCATTATATCCTCCCATTACAACAATAATATTTGTAGTGACAACCGCTGTAGAGCGTGATCGCTTATATTTCATGGGTGGTAACATGTGGGTGTCCCCTGTTTTGATGTTGTACATCATTACAGTATCCAATGCTTCACCATCATAATTCTCTCCACCTAACAAAATAACACAATCCCCCCACCTTAATGTGGCCATACAACTAACAGCATAAGGTAGTGGGGTAATGGTTTTACATGTGTTAGTCTTGATATCAAATGACAACACACTCTTCATACAATTACAATTGTAGGCAGCTAATCCTCCTACAATTATAATTTCATCACCAAATAATGCAGTTCCATGTCCATGTCGTGGTTGTGGCATGTGTGACAAAAACTTTGAAGTGTAAGGTGGAGTGAGAGAGACTTCATAGATACCATTGGAAACATTGCCTTCAATAACACTAGCGCTCTTTACGCCACCAATCACTATAAGCTGGTGATCTTGGTAAATAACACAACTGTGAGCAAAACATGGGTATGGTAGTTTAACTGGGTGTTGAAGCCACTGGGCTGGTTGCTTATCAATGTGCAATGCCTCAATACTATCAATAACACTTTGTTCACCAGTCCGCCCTCCCATGACAAGCAGCTGTGTTTTATACAATGTTGATGAAGACGCAGAACGAAGTTCATGTGTACTGCTTATTGGTATCCACTTGTTCTTGGACCACGTAAACATCTCTGCCGAAACAAGGCGATGAAGACCATTATGTCCTCCAACCACGATGATGTCTTGTTTGGTGTCAGCATTGGAAGGGGTATGAATGCTTGGACTTGGACTCACAACTCCTTCCCTCATTTCAACTATCTTGATCACCTTGCACATTTGATCTTTTAATTCTTTAAAAGACATCTTCAACTGACCTATCTCCATTCTCACTTCAGCACAGTCACTGCACTTCACCTTTCTTAACTGACAAACCTCAGTCTCATGACGGATCCTATCTTGTTTGTTGATCACCTGGCTACAACCATTGTTTGAGCAAGTCACGGGAGCGAAATCACAGATATTTGTAAGATGATTGTTCAAATTTTCCAGCTTCACAAACTCGGGGCATCCTCGGTTTTCATTCTCACAACGGATGTCGAGTTTCGACAAGTGCTTGGTGAGATATCTCGCAGGCTTTCTCAGCGTCTTCACCGACAGTCCTTCCATGCACGAAGGACAGGTTTGGAAATTCCGCAAATGCCTTGTGATGCAAGGAGTGCAAAAATGATGTTCGTTCATTTGGCATTGTAGCGGATCTTTGAGGACGTTCAGACATATCGGGCAGTGAAGATCTTCATCAACAGCAGTAGCAAAACGATTGTCACTATATCCTTGGTCGATGGATTCCATGATTTGGCATGTTTGAGGTAGTTTTCGAGCAAAAACTGAGAAAAACCTTCACAAACACTCACTCTTCAGGCTCAAGCATGAAATCACGCACAATCGCACGATCCAGAGCGCACGATCCAGAGACGTCATTCGTGTGACGTCATTCTCGTTCCCACTCTACTTTGACCGTGGACTTCTGAACTGACCGGGGGGTTGTACAACAATGGCGGAGGAAGAAATGTTTTCAATCTTTAGCTTTCTTGGTTTTATTTATGCCGTGTCGCTATGAATATATAACGTGACATGGAGGGTACGTAATACGAAATATTATCTCTGGCTTATACCAACAATGCTTGTATAAACATTATCCTGGAGACCATTATTTTTAAACCAAACATTTTTGATTCGAAACCAACGTAATTGACTTACTGTTAATATTGAGTTTCTTTAATTTATTTTTAGAGCAAATCAGCACGTCCTCGCTCCAAGCCAAAATAAATGAGCTAGAAACAAAACAAACGGAGTTGTTGGCTGTGATAGAAACAAAAGAAAATGAATTCGGCAAAAAGCGAGCCCAGTTTAAAGAAATATTTCTTCAGAAAGAAAGTAAGACACTGTATTCATTTTGTGACTATTAATTGTGTTGAAGGTTTTTGCGATTATTCTGTCAAATTTGATGTATTTGTAATTGTGTAGTCTTACGTTTGTCATTGCGGGGTATTTAATCTTTTTTATTATGTGGAATAATTCTTAGTAGAACATAATTTAATTTTAATATTAATATATTAAAAATACAGGATAAGTAACACAATGGGAATACTAAACTACACATGTAAAAATCTCACAGCTTGTCAACAGGATGTGTTCGCAACAGGCTTGTAGCAAGGCTGGGAACAAGTTGTGACAATGCTGTTCATTCAAGAAGCTGCTACAACCTTGTTAGCATCAATCTGTTAACAACTTGTTAAGTGCAGAGCGGTAACAGGTTGTTGGAACAACTTGTCATCAGTCTGTTGGAGTCATCAGCCTTGTTACAAGTTGTCAACAACCTGTTACAGACATGTTAACAGACTGGGACAGCCAGTGCGAACACATGACGGTGACAGCCTGTTGAACAGCCTTGTAACAACTTGCTTGCAGGTCTGTAACAGCTTGTGCATTTTTACATGTGTACAGTGTATTACAGTCAAACTGGATGTTCTTTACCACAGAGCATGAAGTTTACTTTGACTGTCAATAGAACTTCATATTATGTGAAGTTCAATATTTAAAATGCAAATTTTAGCAACTTGCCAAGGAGTCACCATGTACCGTTTGCAAGTTGACATTTCAATGTCAATATTGCAAGGTCGCATGGGAAAGAACATCCAGTTTGACTGTAATAGAATATGCTTCCAATGTTGAGCATCTTACATGTATTAGAAACAACTTCTGTATATTATATTTTATATACCAAATTAACAATTACCCAGTTATAAAAGCCTACAGGTACAGAGTTTACAGCTTACAGTGGAGCCTCGCTATAACACTGTAGTTGCGGTCCTTAGTGGTGACCGCGCTATAAATGAAGTGCGTTATTGCGAGGTATGGCCAAATATCTCTTTCCCAGTACTCTTCCCACTCAGTTCTGGTGCAATATTGTGGGCTGAGTACTGGGAGCGAGATTGAGTACTGCTAGAAGCACTTTCTGTTCGATTCTAACAATCCAAATCACGACTGAAGAAGTTTGAAGTCCGCTCAAGACAGACTTCAACAACATGGAATTGAAATAGGATTTTTGAGCATGGTTTTCATATCTCACAATGATCGCACTGCTGCATTGTCGTTTTATCTCGTAATAATTGTGATTATTCAGGATGATCAGCGATCGTCAGCCGACAAGATCAAATTGTCTCCAATGAGCATAATAGAAACTTCAGTTTCAGCGTCATATTACACATCAATTCTGTCTCTATTTTGCGGAATTTAGCGGTCTGTGGTGAACTTTAGCACTGTTGGTAAACATAAATATAAGTCGTCAAATGATAAACCAGGAAAAGTAACATTTTGGGGTCCAAGGATCAACCGCGTTATACTGAGTCACACGTTATAACGAGCCTAAACAGTCTACATGGCCTAAACGATCGATCTATGTGGCCTAAGCACCCTATGTGACCTATACAACATATGCAGCCTACACAATATTATGTGACCTACCAAGCCTACACAGCTTATACAACTTACCCAGCCTACAGTACTCCATGCAGCCTGCACAGCCTATATGGCAGTATATGCAGTCTATGTGGTTTACACAATATACTGTATGTTTGCCTACACAGCCCACGCAGCCTATGCAGTTTACGCAGCCTGTAGAGCCTAAACAGCCCACACAGTCTACGCAGGTTACATAGCCTACACTGATTAAACAGCGTATGCGCTCTAAACATGGCAGAAACAGCCTATGCAGCCTACACAGTATACCTAGTGGTAGGCACTAGCCTACACTGCTACACAGGCTACGCGGCCTGAGCAGCCTACACCGTATATGTGAACCTACACAGTTTACACAGCCTACCTGGCCTACTACTGCCCACACAGCCTTAACAACCAGTCCCTTGTGGATTGGCACAGCTGTGACTGTCAGGTCGATGGCAGGCAGGTGACAACTGACTTAGACAAGGGGAATTTGACTGTTTAATTGAAACAAAGCATTGCAATGGCTGGTGACTGGTGTTGACGCAATGTGATTTCTGCCCGGGGCTCTGAATGTCAAAGTGAAGTAATTTACACGGCCTAAACAGCCTACACTGTTTACCTAGGCTATGCGACCTTAACAGCCCAAAAATCTCGCAAGTTGTTACAGCATTGTTGCCTGAACAATGCTGTAACAACTTGTTGATATAATTATGTGAATAACATTGATAAATGAACAACATTCTTCATCATTGTTTCAACAACTAGTTGTTACTGCTTGATGAAACAACAACCGTTGTTCACGCATGTTGTAACAACCGAAGAAGGTGTTGATACATCAACCATGTTCACCATTGTTGTTCATCGTTGTTATTTTGTCATGCTGTTACAACATGTATCATGTGCGAACAACGTTGTTGGCTATAAAATGTGCTGTTGGAACAACTTGTTCATGACTGTTGATTTATCCGCGAACAAGTTGTTCGAACCATAAGTGAACAATTTGTTGACACGGTAAGCAGCACAACATTGTTCACGGCAAGCAGCACGACATTGTTCACACCTGTTGACAACTGTGAACAAGTTGTGCATTTTTACACGTGTAGTCTACACTGTTTACACAGGCTACACAGCCTATGCAACCTAATTAACAGTTAACAGTATACATGGCTTACCCTGGCTATGCAGCTTACACAGGCTACATGGCCTACATAACCTACACAGCCTTATACATATATGTGGTCTAGTCAGTTGCAAATCAGGTTTACAGTTTACACCCTACTACATTATAGCTTATACACTAACCTGGGTCACTTAGCTAAAACCTACATGTAACCTAAAAAATAAGCAAAAGCAAGCACGTGTGTAGGCCAGCAAGAAAAAACAAATCTTTTGCAGAAGCTTGTAGGTCTTGAAACGTCTCTTGTCATTGCTAACCTAAACATGCAGGGGGAAGAACACAAGTTTGGTTGCTGCCCTTATAAAAATTCCACATGTCATGTTCCAAAATCACATGTGATCACATGTGGTTCACATGTGGTTTTGGAACATAACATGTGGAATTTTTATAAGGGTGGTCCTTACATGGACTTTCTCAGGTTTCAATTTCAAAACATGTCCAGCTCAGTGTGGTACAGGTTACCTAAGCCTGAGCTGGCCAATATGCAAAAATGAGTAAATGACTCATTATTTTACTTTGTCTAATGCCAGACAATTTTACTTGTTAAAGGAAAAACCCAAAGTCCCAAAGTCAGCCTCAGCAGCAATGCGTCAAAGTTGAATTAATCACTTTACTGTGTTGTTGCATATTTGCATTGTTCTTATAGCGGACCTTGAAAAGGAAGTTGCAAGCCTGAAGATTTCAAATGAAGAAAATACAAGGTTACTAGCTGAACTCCATAATGTCTCTTCTGAAAGAGATAATCTTAAAACTGCTGTGTTGATTACTGAGACGTCAAACAGTGATGATTTTAAAGCCATGCAGTTTAAATACCAAGAGGAAATTACTTCCTTAAAGGCAATCATGCAAGGTACTGTACCTAGTATATACAAGTACTAGTATTATTTAATCGTTCAGCTGGAGTGGGCAATCTCGGGTGGAGTGGGCAATCTTGGGTGGAGTGGGCAATCTCAGGTGGAGTGGGTAATCTCGGGTGGAGTGGGCAATCTTGGGTGGAGTGGGCAATCTCAGCTGGAGTGGGCAATCTCGAGTGGAGTGGGCAATCTCTGGTGGAGTGGGCAATCTTAGGTGGAGTTCACAAGGGGGGTGTCACTTTGGCCACAGACTGCATAGAGTTGCCTGTGGAGTAGACTAAACTTAAGGTTTTTGTCCAATTTGAGGCAGCACTTCACTTGCGATAGTAATTTCTAGTTTAATCGTAATTAAATACCAAATGTTTAGAAGTTCATTCTGAACTGAAATTTGCAAGTTTGTTTTGACCTTTGCATTTGATTGGCTAGTAGGACAGTAACAATTAATTGAATTTTTGATTAATTATTCACAGCTATTTATTTCAGTTTGATTCTCATTTCTTTCTGTTTCAAATTTTGATTTGATTCGACTAATGCAGCAAATTTAGTGCAGCAGGCATTCTACAATATACTTATATACAGGTTACTGATTGATGAAAGTCGTGAAAATTTGCAGGCTGACCTCAGGGGGCAGATGGACGGACAAACGGACAGACAAACAAACAAACAAACAAACAAACAAACAAACAAACAAACAAACAAACAAACAAACAAACAAACAAACAAACAAACAAACAAACAAACGGGCGGACGAACAAACGGACGAACGGACGGACGAACAAACAGACAGACAGACAAACATAGGTGAAAACATTTAACCTTCTGGTGGAGCTAGTGATCGCCATTTTAATATCCCACCAACACTTTCTGTGAAAAATCTTTCCGTTTTTCTCGGTTAGATGCAGTTCTGGAAACCCGAGAAGAAATGTTGGAAAAATCTGAAGGAGATCGACTGAAACTGATGATCACCAATCAAGAACTGGAGGCAAAGTTAGCAAAGTACAAAGCAAAGCTGAGAGAGTTGAAAGCAAAACAACAAACACAGGATGATGGAAACGATGGCTTGTTTGATGTGCCTACTGGTACACGGAAAAACGCGTCAATAAGCGAGGATACCAGTAAAGAACAGGATGGAAATTTGGAAAACAGTATGAAAAAGGTAACATAATTTGTCTATTAACTCACTGCTGCCCAGGATGTCTGAGGGTTCTCCCTTTGGTGAGTAACGTCGTCTGGCGTTAGACAGAGTAAAACGATAAAGGGACTGTTTTTGGCTAGCTCAGGCAGGAATAGGCGAATGGGTTAATCCATTGCTAACTCAGGTATACACGGTGTAAAAAATCTTTAGGTAGCAATGATTGATAAATATGAGTTGTTTTGTTTAGGCCCAAGAACATGCAGAAACGCTGAGATCAATTGTTATGCCACTTGAAGAGGTAATGGTCTCCTCGTAGTTAATGGGGAGCACGGGTGACGTGTGCTGTTAGCGCACTGCCTCTCACCAAAAGTTAAGCCTGATTAGACGGGGTTAGTACTTGGATGGGTGACCACTTGGGATTGACCCCCGTTGTCGAGCTTGGAACTCATGTGAGTAGAGTTTTAGTTGATCTCTCCTGTGCTTCGAGGGTTTTTCGCTGGGTTCTCAAGTTTTCCTCCCTCCGTAAAATCAACACCTACATCTTACTCTTAGCCCCCAGCCTGGTTCCCAGGCCTCTTTTTTAACGTCGAGCGACAGACCGAAATTGTGAGAGGCCTGGAATAAAATGTTTTCCTTGGCCCCAAAACTGGCCCCAAATTATACACGCACCAAACGGCCGTTTGGCGGAAAACCAAGGCAGATAACACTCACGTCGGTCTGCACAATTCTTTATAACATCATATAGCAAGGTTGGTCTACTGCCGAAACGTTAAAATAGCATATTCCGATTAACGTAATGTAAAATAAAGAAACCTACTCGTTTGCTGTCTGCTCTCAAGAAGAAGTTTGTTTAAGTGCCCTCGTTCATAAAGATTAAAGAATCCGAGCTCAAGCAGGATTCATGACAGATAAAGATGAACATTTTCCGCTAGTCCTCTCTCTCGATCCCTATTCTGTGACGTCGCCAAAATAAGTTCGAGAGAAAAGAGGACTAGGAACTAGTCTGCTTAGCCCCAGTCCTTTACCTTTATCCTAATTGAGAGGTGGTCTGGAAACGGGTCGTCACCTGCCAGTCCTGCCTATACTAGTGTAAAAAGGTTTCTAATAGTTTAAGATGGTTCGAGTCCCTGCAGACTAGAGTTGTCTTTCAACTTGAAAACAGGGCCTTATTTTTTCTTTTGCTTTTCCTTCTGAATTTTTCTCACACACCAATATTCAATATTCAATAACAACATGATAATGTCATTTTATGCCTCAAACAGGAAATTGCTGCGTTAAAATCGAAGCTATGGAATGCCAATGAGAAGATAAGTGCGTTTGAAGTAAGAGAGAAGAAACAGGTTAAAGTAAGTTTGCGGAATACAAACAAAAATTTGGCATTTTTGCACTATTTCCAGAAAGCAACAAATCAATTCCCAACGCAGCCAGGTGAAGTAAATAGTTACTGTTCATGACCCAATGGTTCGACACTCCGATCTAGTGTCTTCATCAGGGGTGACCCCATTGTGAAGACAAGTGCCATGTATCTATATTCTCATAGAACCAATGACGACGTTATCGATCAACAAGATGCAAACCAATCTCGTTCCCAGAGCCCACGTTCCCCACCCGGGAAACGAGAGACTCTGGGATAATCCGTTTCAAATCACAGGATTCTTGTTATTCCGGTTGAGGTACGCATGCGTAAATATCCGAACGGAATCTGGATAGTATGTTCTCCTTGTTTGACTTTTCCCCAAACAAGTCAATGGGGTTGCTGGCGAAGCTCGAATTACAGCATCTACACACATATGGCGAAGATATCGATCGCGGCAACGTCTTCACTGGAATCTTGTCGTCCGTCATCTTTGTTATTTTGCTTTTATTAATTCTACTTCCGGTCACTTCAGACCAACTCATGCTCACTATTCAGCCAATAACGTAACGATTTGAAACGAATTATCCCAGAATTATCCCCTCGTTTCCCGGGTAGAGAACGTGGGCTCTGGGAACGAGATTGGATGCAAACATGTTTCTGATAATAGACCACAGACTAGGACTGGCCATTGTGCCATAGAACAATGGCTGAGTATTGTAGAACAATGGGTGCCCATTATTTCAAGGGAAAATGGCACAAAGGCCAATCCGAGAATGATATACCACCACCATTATCGCGATTTCATGGACCGTAGACACTATTGATTTGCTATATCTTCAGACAATGTTTTTGATCGTACCGCGAATTGGTGCATGGTGATAATGTTTGAATTTTCTACGTAATCCATGATGGCTGGTTCGGAGCACGCGTGTCGAACCAGCTGTGAAAGTGCTTGGGAGAATTAAAAAATTATCACTATGCACCAATCCAAGGTACCATGAAAGACGTTGTCTTGGGGCATGGCCTGTAAATAGCGCCCTCGTTCTAATTAAATTGCGATGGCGGTGGTCTATCACCAGAAGCCTATCTGCATCTCTTTAATAGATAACGTCGTCACCGGGTTTATTTGAAAGTATATATATATATATATACTTTCAAATAAACCCGGTGACGACGAATAAACCCGGTGACGACGTTATCTATTAAAGAGGTGACGACGTTATCTATTAAAGAGATGCAGATAGGCTTCTGGTGATAGACCACAACCATCTTTTATATATATATATATATATATATATATATATATATATATATATATAGTCGCCTGATGATCCCGTTTAGGGTGAAACCTCTGGTAGCGAAGACTTTAAGGTAAAACTATACTTCATACTTTGTATATATATATATATATATATATATATATATATATATATATATTATATATATATATATATATATATATTATATATATATATATATATTATATATATATATATATTATATATATATATATATATTATATATATATATATATATTATATATATATATATATGTATTTTATATATATATTTTATAAAGTAGGTTGCGTCTTACGCACGCTGTGATTGGTCAATTACCGTGTTTATATCAGGCTATGTAAACACGGTTGTGACGTCATGGCACATTTCTTAGTCTTATTTCATAAAATAAATAGAAAATGGATGCCCTGTGTTTATATAACCTGATGCAAACACTCGAGTGAGTTTGGGAGAATTCGAAAGTACTTATGTAGACATTCGCCTACGGCTCGGGTTCACATAAACTTTCGAATTCTCCCAACTCACTCTCGTATTTGCATCAGGCTATATAAACACGGGCGGCCATTTTCTATTTCTTAATTATGTATATATATATATATATATATATATATATATATATATATATATAAATATATAAGGAACCTTTCTTTACAACGATCACCCCTGCATGATGAACACTATACTATAGGTCGAAGTGTCGAAACGCTGGGTCATAAACAGTAACTTTTTAAGCGATGTTCAAAACATTTTTAAAGCCAGAGTAGCGTTAAACTTTGTTGCATTCTTCACCTGGCTGCTTTGGGAATTTACTTGTGAACTAGTTATAATTTTCTGTTTCTACTGGGATAAGATACATTCAAGTACGTAATATGGTCTGCTCCTTTTTTGTACCAATCACAGAATGATCAGACAAGAGAAAGATCACAAAATAGTACTTCCGAAGCAATTGTGGAAGAAATGGAAGAGAGGGTAATGAAGGGAGTTTTTGTATTTACACTACCAAAAGCAAACGTGCTTTGTAAAAGTAAAAGTAAAAGGGAGAAGTAAGCACGTTTGCAAACATCGGCAGTGGGTCCTGTCTAGTGGCACTGATTGTGCAGTTGTTTTATTGTATGGCAATTAAGAAATAGAAAACATTTTCCGTGTTTCCGTAGAGTTATAGAAACACGAGTGGAAGTTTGGGAGAACGAGAAATTGTAGTGGGAACACGAGCCCGCAGGGCGAGTGTTTCCACGCTATTTACCAACAACTTTTACAAAACATTTCCTGGCAGCGGCGCTGCCGGACATTTTCCAGCACTGGCTAACAATTTGAAGCGTGTTTTTGACAGTTTAATGTAGCTATAATAAGTTGCAGGCTTTATTTTATACTGTCATGAAGAACTTTTTCTTTTCCATATCCTGTGTAAGAATGGAAATTCAGTTTTTTTTGTGCATGGTTTTTGGCTGTTCTGGGTAGGTTTTCGTAGCAGTACGAAACAAAATTTGCTGTTATAAGGCCGCGTAGGGGTCTGAAACTGACGTCCAAAGAGACTTCTCGTCTGCCATTTTTGGTCTCATTTTTTGATTGGCAGTCAGCCTTCCATCGCACTTTTGGGCATTTTTGCCTCCACGGTGGCTACCGTAGTAACCTTGTTTCGTTTTGTTTTAGGTCAAAGAACTGTCCCAGTATCTAGAAGCAGAAAGATCTTCCAGAACGGATCTAGAGATGTTTGTAGCAGTACTGAATACACAAAAAGGTATGTACAAACAGCTTTTTAATGGAGTAGTGCGGCCGTGCGCTTTTGAACTGCAAAAGGTCTGGGTCCGAGAAAACGTTTTGCGCCTGCGCGAGTTCTCGAAAAAAAAGAGCGGGAAAGTATTGGTAATTCGACGAGACTGCCACACGTTTCTTGCAAATTTTGAGTAGAAGTAAAGTAAAAGTAATTTATTTTCTAATTTCTGTTTCTTAAGGAAATCGTTTGTTCTTTAATCTATTTTATTGCATAAGTCTGTTTAATGTCTTTTTCTCTCCTCTCAGAAGTGACGTCTGATATTCAAAATACGTCAGTGTATATGAAAATTATATATATATAGTTTAAGTGGGCTTACCTCAAAATTTTGAGTGTCGCAACTGTCAGTTTCACGCAGGGCGATCTTGTCAGTTTTATCGGTAAGCCCACTTAAACTATACTATATTCGCTCTACCTTTATGGTATTGAGCACTTTCCGACATTCCGTGAACAAAATCACACGTGCTCGTTTGTATATATATATATATATATATGTTATTTACCGGCTGGGAGGTCCGTATAGAGAACTATTTCCCGAGGTCTCAAAAGAGGCCGAAGGTCGTTTTTGAGACCGAGGGAAATATTTCTCTATACGGACCGACCAAAACGGTAAATAATTTTTTTTTTCCCTAATTATCCCCGCTTGGTTTTTTTGGTCTTCATCAGTGTTTAGAGTGGACAAAAAAAGGAAGTCTGTTTCTTTCGTAAAAGGAAATTAAATTTTAGGTTTCTTTCACGGATGAAAAACTCACTTTTGATATGTTCGATTTCGTTTAAGTTCATTTTCAAACGTTTTTAGAATATTTTACGGCCTACAAAACACATTTAAAAAAAATATCTCGAGCCGGCTCATACGGATCGCTCGTTAGTCAATCAAAATGCAGGATTTGGTAGGATACGGACCGGGAAAAAATAAGGATTTGTATTACTGTATTGTTTTCCTTCTAGGTGTGTTACAAGAGGATGCGGATAAACTCAGGAAAGAACTTCACAATGGTAAGAATCGATTCAATCTCTTTGTTGCACAGTGGTTAGCACATGTCTCTTTGACCTCTACCAAGCACCACACATTTTCTTCAGGTGCTTTAGTTTCTTCCTGAAGTAACACTGGACCAATGAGAGGTGTCTCTTACTGGACCTCTAGAAAGAACAGTTTAAATGTGACTGGATAATCAGTATAAATAAGTTGAGATTATATACCATTATAAATAAGTTGAGATTATATATTACGCTGAAAACGAAGTTCTGGTCGAAATTATTTAAATGCAATTGTTTGAACGTTTGAGAGCTATATGATCAAACCAAATTAATTCGAATGAAGCATGTGACTGTGTTTTTCCAACAACATCGAATGTGTAGAATTTTTAAGTAATTATGTATCAAAATAGCAAAGATGTAATATTATCCAAACACTAAGACGTTTGTTGAGCATCTCAAACAAATCAGTACTTTAAGAGAAATTCAAGGTAAAAGTTTCCTTAATTTATGTAATGTCTTCCTCCGATATCCAAACCACAGACACGGTACTGATTTCCTTTGTGTTTTCCTCATGAATTATTAATGATTTGAGAAGTAATATATCATACACGAGGAGGAGTGTTTCATCAGGATATCCAAACACCGAGACTTTTGTTGAAAACCGAGGCGAAGCCGAGGTTTTTTAACAAATTTCGAGGTGTTTGGAATCCTGATGAAACACTCTTCCGAGTGTATGATATAGCTTCTCAAACAGATCAGTATTTTAAGAGAAAATCGAGGCGAAAGTTGGCTTAATTTATGTAATTTCTTCCTCCGATATCCAAACCACCGTCTCGGTACTGATTTCCTTTGTTTTCGGCTCATGAATTATTAATGAGTTTGAGAAATATAATTATAACCTTCTCCGATAACTCATTATACTAAAAAAACTGAAATATTTCAACAACGAAGCAAGGAAACCAAACACCACAGAAAATTCGTTGTTATTTTAAGTGTCTGTTCAAATAAGACAAACTTCATTTGGGGTTTCATAGTCCATGGAAATTTTAGGATTTTTTCCTTTGTTGGAGACATCATGATGACGCCACTATAAACGTCATCGAACGATAAAACGCTACCCACATATACCATAATATATGGTATTTGTTGGTTAATTTTTATCGTTTGATGATGACAATGACGTATAGTGACGTCACCATGACGTCATCAGAAATCCTATAATTTTCATGGATTATTAAAGTGCATATGACACGAAAATAAAATGTGTCTTATTCCAGATAAAAACAACTGTACTCGCATATGCCATAACATATGGTTATGTAGGTGAAGTTTTACCGTTATATATTTAAAGTACTGTGGTCATTCATATATATATATATATATATATATATATATATATATATATACTTATTCCAATGTCTTCAATTATTTTGTCAGTCTGTAGGTTGCTTGAACAAGAGAAAGAGGAACACGTAGCGCTCAAGGACACCTGGGAAATGGCGAACGACCGTTTCCTGGAAACTCAACGCGTGCAACGAATTGAAATTGAGAAAATCAAAAAACGTCTGACGGTCGAACAACATAAACTTTTAGACGAAGATATGAAAAACAACAAGGAAGCAGTAAAGCTATTAACACCACCTTTGCCTGCTACGAAAAGGAAATTTCTCAATCGCAAGACACAAAAACAACCTGGGAGCATAAAAGAGATTATAAAAACTCGAAAAGTCAGTGCTGCTGACGCTAAAAGGACACTTTCGAATCTGGTTCGAGGTCCGAGATCTAATAACAGACCATCGTCACCATCGTCAATCTTAGACGTAAGTTATATAGTTATAAGTATAATTCTGTCTTTTAGCTTGAAGTATTATTAGTTATAATATTAAGGTGTACTCCGAGTGACGAACCATACCGAACAAGTAGAGAAAACTCTACATGGCCCGGCTGTGATTCGAACCCGCGACCTTCGGTTTACTAGTCCGACGCTCTACCGACTGAGCTACAGGTCAAGTTGGGAGCTGGTGGTCGAATGATGGTGCTTGGGTTATTTGATATTTCGAAACAGATACTAGTTTCTTCAATATCGAGAGATTAGTCTTTATACATGTAGATTTAGAACAATTATTATGGGACAATGAACTCGGGTGGAGAATAATGATATTAGGTGTTACTCCGATGGACGAACCATACCGGACAAGTAGAGAAAACTCTACTTGGCATAACACCGCTGCCAAACGTTTTGCGCATGCGCGACGTCCGAGCTCGTCCTCAGAAAAAGAGCGGGAAAACACTGAAATATTTGGACTGGTCCGAGAGTCCGACACAAAAGTTAAAATTATAAGTATGCTACCGAAAAGATAAGGTAGATAATTTGTGCATGGCTTCTTTGTCAATATTGTAACATATTCTGAATTTACCCTTTTTTTAAAACACAAATGAATAGTCGAGTCTTACTTAGTCTTCGCTGTCTGGTTGTTGTCGCCACGGCTTCTCTTGATATTTATTCTAGAGAATTCACGCATGCGCAAATGTTTGGCAGCGGTGTTGTCACAAGTACTTGTTACTCTGGCTACCTGTGGTAGACTTTCGGTAGAGGCATATAGATCATATAAATACTAGAGGGGGCATCCTATCTTAATTTCAGTCAACCGCGGGTAACCAATTGAACGCCGCCATCTTGGATTTTTTTGGAGGCAAACATTAGGCGCGTTGGTTGGCAAAGGACTGGGTCTAGTACATTTGCCAACCAATTGACTGAAATATCATAGGTAATGGCGGCTGCCATGTGGTTACCAAATTTTCCCGCCAATGCCCCCTCTAGTATTTATATGATCTCTATGGGTAGAGGTAGGTTTCGGCTCGGTTTCTTCCCCACCCCCACCCCCCACCTTTTTTTTTGGGTGTCACAATTGTGCATTTTAGCACAATTTACTTCCGCTACTATTCATGCTTCCGGTGAGTTGTTAGCCGTGTGACTGAGTGAGGCCGTGAGGCATGTTGTAAGTTCTTTGCTCCTTTCGCTTTTGGAGTTGGACAAAAAGTTGAACAGCTTTGCCTTTTGATCAAGGTGTTCTTGCACGTTGTTGGTAAATTTTGAAAGTGCCTGGTTGACTTTGTAGTTTAACAGCGATCAGATGTGGCTGACAACTGTCTTGATCGTACATATGTTCACCAGTGTGAAGTATGCACCACATTCAGCGTTCGATCCAGGCTCCGCGTACCCAGTAATCCGAGTGAACGCCTGACCTAGACGTCTTGTTGGGCTACTAGTCGCTTGTGTCAGTGTCAGTTAATTTTTATTATAGTTAAATGTTGTTATTATGGTGTTGGTACGGGACTTTTAGCTGAGAGTTTAGAAAGTTTTGTTAGTTCTTACTGTCGTAAGTGTCAATATAACAATACAAGGAGGGTAACCCTCCTCCTAGGGTAACCCTCCCTCTCATGTAAAACAAACCTTAAAATAAACAGGAAAATACAATAGAGGAGGGTAACCCTTGTAAGAGGGTTACCCTCCCTCCATGTAAACAAACAGGGCCTAAGTTTGGAAACAAGTTGAACAGGGATTTATGATTTTGTAATTCAAATAAGTTTACATGGCATTGTTTTTTGGTTTTTTCTTTCCAGTCGGATATTCCTGCACTAGATTTAGATGCTTCACCACTGCTCCCCCGCGTCAATACCATTCCTTGCACAGTGGGAGGAAACAGTCCGCAAAAGAACATCGCTCAGAATGACAGGCTTGAACCAGAAGTTAGTCACCATATTAAGGCATTGTCAGATGGAGAAGGAAATTCAGAGGTTTGTTTTAGTGCCTATGAAATTAGAATTAAGTTTGTCTTATTTGAAAGAACACTTAAAATGAAAAACTAACGTCTTTTGCAGTTGTTCGTTACCTTGCTTCGTTGTTGAGATATTTCAGGTTGATATCCAAATATGGGTCATCAGTAAATGGTGTATACTATTGCGGTGACCCTGCCATTTACTTTTTACTTGGCAAAATTTAATGAGAATCACTCGAGAATCTACATATTTGGTGTTGTGAGAGAAACACATCCACGTGCTTCCTTCAAATTAATTTGCTTTGATAATAGCAACGATATATTTCTCCGATAACTCATTATGCACATCTCAAAAACGAAGCAACGAAACGAAAAACTGTAAAAGATGTTAGTACTCTGTAAAGGATATAGTTTCCACTCAGAAAAATCTTCCACAGGATGGGAACGGACAGGAAAGTTTCCTTTGTGTTAAAGTCATTAGTTTCGACCAAGAGCTCACAAGACAAAGAAAACTTCCCTGTCCGTTCCAGTCCTGCGGAAAATTTTCCTGAGTGGAAACTCGCCTTAAGTGTAATAAAAACAAAAGTCCTGTAGAGCTCTTTAATCTACTTTGGCATCTCTTACAGGTTAACGAAAGTTCCATGAGAAAATACAAATCAGCGGATGATTTAAAAACTGGAGTTGCACCAGGTAAATTATTTTCTGTTTGATTCTATATTTATTTTAATTTTTATATTTATTTATTTTCATTCATTTTCATTCATATTTTATTCATTTTTATTTATTTTTATTTTTTTCATCGTTATTTTCATTTTCTTTATTATTTTCATTTTTATTCTCATTTTCATCTTTTTGTCACTTTTATTTTTATTTTCATTTCTATTTTCATTTTCATTTTTATCTTCATTTATATTTTTATTTATATTTTTGTTTTCATTTTTATTTTCATTTTTATTTTTATTTATATTTTTATTTTCATTTTTATTTTCATTTCTATTCTCATTTTCATTTTTATCTTCATTTATCTTTTTATCTATATTTTTATTTTTATTTTTACTTCTGAGAGAGGTGTTTTAGGACAGTGGACCGATAGAAAAGAGGTGAAGCAGAGTTAAAATGTATTTTTCTGAACACCGTACCAGAATCGGGAAAGTAACCAGTGCAGTTACTTGCAGAATCGGTGGTCTCTAAGAGCGACTTACTTTGGCAAAATTTCACCTTGTGAAGAAAAGAAAATATTTTTACCAATGTTACTAAATGTGATCTTCACTATTTACCAGATCCTACCACCAGCTTACGCCGTCGATCAGCAGAACTTGACCACTTGACCAACGAGAACTTTTTGAATGTGGATAATCTGTCAGACCGCGGAAGGCGTGTGAAAGAGAGAATTGATTGGAAGAGCTTCGAGGAAGCGGTATGTTTAAAAGACAAACAAATAGTATTCATTTTGCCGTTGCCTTATCAGTTACACATGCACAAATGACGCCACACTGTCTTGTCTTGTCTTGTCTTGTCTTGCCTTGCCTTGCCTTGCCTTGCCTTGCCTTGCCTTGCCTTGCCTTGACTTGACTTGACTTGACTTGACTTGACTTGACTTGACTTGACTTGAACCTGCCTTCTATCTGGCTAGCTAACTTAAGTTTTATCTTGATGCCTTTTGCCTTGGTTTACTATTTACAGGAAATTACATCAGCCCAGGAACACGCAAACTTGTTACACAGAAGAACGTTTGCTGCGAACTTTAAAGCGTCAATGAAATAAAATGAAAATTAAGTTTGTCTTATTTGAAGGAACTCTTAAAACACCTTATACAGTTTTTCCATATCTCACTTCGTTCTTGAGAAAATAAGATTTGTTTGATATGCAAATAACCCACTGCATACGTCACACTGGTGATTTTACAATAAACTCATGCAATGTATGCAGTGGGTTATTTGCATGTCAAACAAATCTTATTTTCTCAAGAACGAAGTGAGATATGGAAAAATTGTATAAGATATTACTTTATCATTTTAAGAGTTCCTTCAAATAAGACAAACTTAATTTTTATTTCATCTACACTTTAAACAGACTTTCACCGTTGAATCCAATCTCGTTCCCAGAGCCCACGTTCCCCACCCGGGAAACGAGAGACTCTTGGGATAATCCGTTTCAAATCGTTACGTTATTGGCTGAGTAGTGAGCATGAGTTGGTCTGAAGTGACCGGAAGTAGAATTAATAAAACCAAAATAACAAAGATGTCGGATGACAAGACTCCAGTGAAGACGTTGCCGCGATCGATATCTTCGCCGTATGTGTGTAGATGCTGTAATTCGAGCTTCGCCAGCAACCCCATTGACTAGTTTGGAGAAAAGTCAAACAAGGAGAACATACTACCCAGATTCCGCTCGGATATTTACGCATGCGTACCTCAACCGGAATAACAAGAATCCTGTGATGTGAAACGGATTATCACAGAGTCTCTCGTTTCCCGGGTGGGCAACGTGGGCTCTGGGAACGAGATTGCGTTGAATCACTGTCTAACAACACCGCTGCCAAACGTTTAGCGCATGCGCGACGTCCGAGCTCGTCCTGAAAAAAAGAGCGGGAAAACACTGAAATATTTAGACTGGTCCGAGAGTCCGACACAAAAGTTAAAATTATAAGCATACTACCAAAAAGATAAGGTAGGTAATTTGTGCATGGCTTCTTTGTTAATATTGTAACATATTCTGAATTTACCCCTTCGTAATTTTCTTTACCCTTTTTTTAAAACACAAATGAATAGTCGAGTCTTACTTAGTCTTCGCTGTCTGGTTGTTGTCGCCACGGCTAGTTCCCACTTCTCTTGCAATGTTTACTCTAGCGAATTCACGCATGCTCAAACGTTTGGCAGCGGTGTTCTGTCCAACTGGGTTCACGTCATATCCTGTGAATAATAAACCAAATTTAGCAGAATAAAAATGCAACAACATGAAACTTTAGTGGATGATAATGTTAAGCGATTCCTATCAGAAAGTGCCAAAGATAATAAATATATAAAAAGCCCAAACGTAAGATAGACACTGTAAAGGAATAATATGCACGTTTTAAAGATACTATTTTATTTTGCATTGTTTCTAGGCCAAGTCATCGTTATCTAATGACGTTGATCGTTCTTGTGCCATGTGCACAAACTACGAGAAACAGTTACAGAAACTTCAAGGAAAAAACGAAGAACTGTCCGAAGAAACGGCGTTTTTGGCGAAACTACTAAAAGATGAGCAGGTAGGTAGTTAATGGGGGGTTTCAGCCTGGTTCCCAGGCCTCTCTTTTTAACGTCGAATGGCAGACCGAAATTGTGAGAGGCCTGGGATAAAATGTTTTGCTTGGCCCCACAACTGTCCCCACATTATACAGGCACCAAACGGCCGTTTGGCGGAAAACCAAGGCAGATAACACTCACGTCGGTCTGCACAATTCTTTATAACATCATATACAGCAAGGTTGGTCTACTGTCGAAACGGTTAAAATAGCATATTTCGATTTGTATAAATGTGTTTCAACACAATCACTTCCTACGCCGAACACTACTTTATAAAGCCTCGTATGTAACAACCTTTTTAACGTAATGTAAAGCTCTAATCAAACGAGAACGCAAGTCATCGCAAGTTGGCAGTCACGCTATCTCAGTCAGCCGCTCTGAATAGTTTCTCGAAAATATTATGTGCCGTGACAAAGTTAAAACTTGTTTAAAACACTCATGAAACCTTTATTTTGTTAATTTGGGTGTTCAAACGACCGCCACAGAAATTCTGACTGCCAACTTGCGATGACTTGCGTTCTCGTTTGATTAGGGCTTGAAAACAAAGAAACCTACTCGTTTGCTGTCTGCTAGTCAAAAAGAAGTTTGTTTAAGTGCCCTCGTTCATAAAGATTAAAGAATCCGAGTTCCAGCAGGATTCATGATAGATAAAGATGAACATTTTCCGCTAGTCCTCTCGCTCGATCCCTATTCTGTGACGTCACCAAAATACGTTCGAGAGAAAAGAGGACTAGGAACTAGTCTTGGGGGGGGGGGGGGGGAGGGGGTTTAGTTTACATCATAAAGGATAAAGGACTGGGGGGTAATCATCCTTACTTGCCTCCAGCGGCTGAATTACGAAGGACGCAGATCAACGTGGCCGTGTCGAGGCATATCAAAGGCGCTCTAGGCAGTCGCCATACGACACATGTCAGACCACGGATCATAGCTAAGACCTAGGTGTTGGTTTTACGGAGGGGGGAAAACCGGAGAACCCGGCGAAAAACCCTCGAAGCACAGGAGAAGCTCGACAACGAGGTTATTCCCAAGTGATTACCCATCCAAGTACTAACCCCGTCTAACCGGGCTTAACTTTTCGGTGGGAAGCAGCGCGCTAACAACGCAATATTTTAATATTTTAATATTAGCTATATTACAAGTAATATTTTACTCGTGATTAATCTTCATGTTCTGCGGTTTCTTGGTGAAAGAAAATTGTGAAACATTCATTTACCAACAATCTCTATAGTACATGTATATTTCCAGTAAGCCCCGATTATACTTTTCTTTGTCTAGGGATCTGCTGTTATATTTAAGAGAGAGTATGAACGGCTGGAAGAAAGTGTAAAACTTGCGAGCGAAGACGCACAGGCGCAGGTAACCTTGAACTAAGTTGCTTGTTTTTGTGTCTACTTCGCTAACTCTGTTAGCTGTTAACTCTGTTAGCTGTTAAGTCTGTTAGCTGTTAAGTCTGTTAGCTGTTAACTCTGTTAGCTGTTAACTCTGTTAGCTGTTAACTCTGTTAGCTGTTAACTCTGTTAGCTGTTAACTCTGTTAGCTGTTAATTCTGTTGGCTGTTAACTCTGTTGGCTGTTAACTCTGTTAGCTGTTAATTCTGTTGGCTGTTAACTCTGTTGGCTATTAAGTCTGTTAGCTGTTAACTCTGTTAGCTGTTAACTCTGCTAGTTGTTAAGTCTGTTAGCTGTTAACTCTGTTAGCTATTAAGTCTGTTAGCTGTTAACTCTGTTAGCTGTTAGCTGTTAGCTATTAAGTCTGTTAGCTGTTAACTCTGTTAGCTGTTAACTCTGTTAGCTGTTAATTCTGTTAGCTATAGAGCGTTTTCACTCACGTGATCGGTGGCCCCATTGGGGTGGTGAAACAATACGAAATATTTGAATAAGAAAGAGCTAATTCCCATACCGTACACCAATATGGCCGCCATTTCATTGTTTTGGTACACCAATATGGCCGCCGTGACGTCAGATGAAAACGCTCTATTAAGTCTGTTAGCTATTAAGTCTGTTAGCTGTTAACTCTGTTAGCTATTAAGTCTGTTAGCTGTTAAATCTGTTAGCTGTTAACTCTGATCACAATCCATCACAATATGATAGCATTTATCGCAATATCATTGTGTAATAATCGTGTTTTTTTTGTCTGCCTATTAGATTATCTTTAACTTTTGTTTTCTCGATAGATTAACGCAGCAGCCGAAACACAAAGAAACCTCGAGGGTCTTCTAGAAGAAATTAACGTGGATATTGATAACACGAAAAAAGAGACGGCTAAACAAGTGGTAGGTTTACTGCAAGACAGGTTTGGCTGAGTGGAGATGAAGAGAGTGGGGAAGAGATAAGGAGGAATGGGAATAGCGAGAGCAAGGGAGTGAAATGAGGGAAGCTTAGGATAAAACATAAAGAAAGTGATGAAAGATCGGGTTAGGAGAAGAGAAGAAAGATAGAAGGGAAGAAAGAGAGAATGGGTATTAGAGAGAGTGAAGTGGAGACAGACGGACACAGACAGACGGACACAGACAGACGGACACAAACAGACAAACAGACAGACAGACAGACAGACAGACAGACAGACAGACAGACAGACAGACAGACAGACAGACAGACAGACAGACAGACAGACAAAATAAATTAAATTCGGAATTTTTTCAGTTATGTAACTGCTTTACAAGAAAGCCGAGAATACTTTTAAAAATACATAAAAATTTAATTAATTTGAGGAAGCAAGTGATGAGAGAGATTTTTAAAAATTTTAAACGTCTTCTTCAAAAAGTCAGTGAGTGGTTTTGGTAAGACGAGTGACATTTCTTTATTTCGTAATGCATAAGTATTATCTAAGGTATAAATTTTAAAATGGTCTCGTAGGTAAGAGGGTGCCACATTATTTAATACGTTATACATCATTATTGTCATATGTTCAGCACGTGAATGACATAGCCTTTTCCAGTGCAATTGATCTATTAGTTCACTAGATCTGACCTCATAGCCCTCACAGACAGACAGACAGACAGACAGACAGACAGACAGACAGACAGACAGTAACGTGACAACAAGATACCGACTTGATTTCAAGTTACTTTGAGTTGACTTGACTTTGAGTTACCCTGAATTGACTTTAGGATAATCTCACATCACTTTTACTTCAATTCACCTAACTTTACCTCACTTTACCTCACATTACCTCACTTTACCTCACTTTACCCCACTTTACCTCACATTACCTCACATTACTTCACTTTACCTCACTTTACCTCACTTTACCTCACTTTACCTCACTTCACCTCACTTTACCTCACTTTACCTCACTTCACCTCACTTCACGTCACTTCACGTCACTTTACCTCACTTCACCTCACTTCACCTCACTTCACCTCACTTCACCTCACTTCACCTCACTTTACCTCACTTTACCTCAGACAGACAGACAGACAGACAGACAAACAAACAAACAAACAAACAAACAAACAAACAAACAAACAAACAAACAAACAAACAAACAAACAAACAGAAACAAGACAGAGAGAATATATGGTATGGCGTTGGAGGGAGAAGGGGGAAAATAGAAAATGGACAGGTGGATCGGGAGACAGATAAAGACGATGGATACAATCTCGTACCCAGGTCCTTTTTTTTGCTACCCTTGTAAGGTAGGGGTGAAGACCCTGGGTACGAAGTTGGGATGAATGTAGTGGATACAAGAATTGATACAATAGTTAACTGAGTATTGGATCATTATTTTCTAGATTGAACTTATGGTCTCTAGAGACAACATCCAGGCACAGGTAAATATAATTATTCACTTGTCAATCAATCAATCCATCAATCCATCAATCCATCAATCCATCAATCCATCAATCCATCCATCCATCCATCCATCCATCCATCCATCCATCCATCCATCCATCCATCCATCCATCCATCAATCAATCAATCAACAATTAACCAACCAACCATACTATCCAATAGTTTATCCATCCATCCATCCACCTACTCCTCTATTCATTCATTCATTCTTTCATTCATTCATTCATTCATTCATTCATTCATTCATTCATTCATTCATTCATTCATTCATTCATTCATTCATTCATTCATTCATTCATTCATTCATTCATTCATTCATTCATTCACTCACCATTTATTTATCTATATTTCTATTTATTTCATTTCATTTCTTTTTACATCTATTCATTCATTCACCATTTATTTATCTATGTTTCTATTGCATCAATTCATTTTATTTTAGTTTGAACAATTAACAGAAAACTACAATGCCTTACAGTCCACCAGCATTAAACAAATTGAACAGGTATCGACTTAACAACTGTTGACATTTCGGAGAAATAAGTGTAGATTAAGCACCTCACCCGAAGTTTATTAGCGATACCGCCCGAGGGATTTATATCGCTAATAAACTATGGGTGAAGTACTTAAGTTATTTATTAAAGAAATACTAAATGGTTTTCCGTGTTTGGATACTCTGATCCAAACACGCGGGAAATTGCGAGACTGGAGAAAAGCGTAACAAAACACAAGCCGTAGGCGAGTGTTTTTAGCTTTTCGAAAGTCGAGCAATTTCCCAAGTGTTTGGATATAAGAGTCTCCAAACACGGAAAAAAACATTTGGTATTTCTTTTATAAAATAATCATAAGTGAATATGATATACTGTCCGACATTTTCAAAAAAATCGTTTTGGATGGAATTTTCCGTGTTTGGATACTCTGATCCAAACACGGCAATTGACCAATCAGGGCTCGCGTAGTATACATGTTATTTTATAAAACATGATCAAGGAGGTTTTTTAAAGAATTCAATAGGGAAAGGGCTTATGACGACGTTCTATTGTTATTGCGAGGTTTATATAAGGTTGTGAGGTTTTTAACGGGTACATAAACCGCGGTATATCAAATAAAACCGACTTTGGTCATACACAGTGCTGTGAGTAACTTCGTTACAAGTAACTAGTTACAGTAACTAGTTACATTTTTAAGTAACTGTAACTGAAACTAGTTACTTTTTCTGAAGAAGTAACTATAACTAGTTACTTGTTGAAGAAGTAACTATAACTAGTTACTTTTTTAAAGAACTGTAACTAATTACAATATTTGGTTCAAAAATGCGACTAGTATAGTTACTGATATTCAGTTGAGGATGTCATTCCGTCTTGATAAAAATGGTTTTGATATAATAATAAAGGTACATTATGTACACATTTGACTATTTCTGCTTAGTGACAACTATATTTAGGCATTTAGCTGTAAAAACATAATTATGGTACTGGTATCTAACAACCAGTAATTTCTTGGTCGATTCTAGTAACACGGACAATGGAGTGTAACTTTGTAA
Source organism: Paragorgia papillata (assembly GCA_035771165.1). NCBI lineage: Eukaryota > Metazoa > Cnidaria > Anthozoa > Scleralcyonacea > Coralliidae > Paragorgia > Paragorgia papillata. Next base: position 970,584 of record JAWNZC010000471.1, on the reverse strand, counting down.
CTAGTTACAAAATTGTTGAAGTAAATTTGTAACTGTAACTAGTTACTTTCTTTTCATTGTAACTTTTATCGGTAACTAGTTACTTTTCTAACGATGTGACTGTAACTGTAACTAGTTACAAAAATTATGTAACTTTTACAGCACTTGTCATACTATAATATAAATTATTATATGTCTTGCGAGTCCGAACTGGCGTATTGAACGCTGATTGGCTAACGTGCGAGTCCGTACTTTACCGTACGGACTCGGTGTACGGACCCGCACAAAAACAACATACAAAAAAAATTAAAAATTATAAAAATTAAAAATTAAAAAAAAATTAAATAAAAAAAAAAAAAATTATTTTCAAAATGTTTTCCCTTTTGGTTGTTTTGTTGTCAATTATATCGAATCGCGACTATGAGACCGCTCAGCCTCCGCTTGCGCTGACGTGCAGGAAGACGTACTGTAGACGATAATGTTTTCTCTAAATTATTTCCCGTTGTTGTGGAGACATATAATAAATTCCTTATTAACCTCACAAGCTCGGTCCGTACGGGAAAATATTTTGCTTTCGATCTTTTGAGTACAGACCGAGCCCCGAAGGGCTCGGTCTGTACTCAAAAGATCGAAAGCAAAATATTTTTCCCGTACGGACCTCGCGCTCGGTTAATAAGTACTTAATATATGGAAATAACTTTCTTAACATCTGAGAAGTAAGTTTATACTGAACTGAACCATTGTATAGACTGAAGTCCAGTATATAATAGAGTTGAAAGCTCGCCATGGTTATAGTCATAAACCTTTTTTTCTCTCTTTCCAGTCAGGAGACAGCGAACTCAAAGGAGTTCAGGCAAAGCTTCAGATATACGAAGCAGCATCAAAAACAAAGGAAGCGAAACTACAGAGCGAGGTAGGCGCAACGCTAGCTTAGTACCCTGGCCCAATTTCAAAAGAAATACGGGCCAGGTAACCACTAATCTCATTCTCGCGTCACCAGGGCTAAATCCCCTTATGACGATTGGAGTTTCACACATAGCCGATAAAACCGCGGTTAGGTGGTTAGGTAGAGCCCACGTTCCCCACCCGGGAAACGAGAGACTCTGGGATAATCCGTTTCACATCGATATTTCATTGGCTGATGAACACAGTGAACTCTATATAACTCTTCTTCCGGATAACAAGAATCCTGTGATGGCGTGAACGGATTGTCCCAGAGCCTCTCGTTTCCCGCCCGCTGGGTAAGGGGAACGTGGGCTCTGGGAACGAGATTGGCTGAACGCAAGCTTGCACCCAAGGTCAGCGCTATGTCACGGCCGTGACTAGAAACGAGTGACTTCTGTGGAATGGGGAACTTAATAGTCAAAATATTGAGTTACTTTTAAAGGGTAAATGAAATAAAAATTAACTTTGTCTTATTTGGAGGAACTCTTAAAATGATGAAGTAAGTAATAGATACAGCATTCGCAGCCGAGCTGTATCTGATTTACAAGGCGAGCTGCTGTATCTTTCTTAAAATACAAATGCATCTAAGTAATCAAGTTCACCAACTATTTTGGGGATACGGTCTGTTTTAGCCGAGAAAATCGAAGCTAAAGTTTATGTAAATCAGGACGATGCTGTATCCGATTTACAACCACTGCTACGGTATTTATTTCTTTTGAATTTTCGTCATGAATTATTAATGAGTATTTTAAGTAATATTTATAAACCGCGCAGGAGGGCTTTATCGGATATAAAACACGAGGCGATAGCCGAGTGTTTTAGAGCCGATAAAGCCCGTACTGCAAGGTTTTTAAATGACTTCTAAAAAGAATCACTTCATACGTTCATTGGCGTAGTAATTTTGAAAATTAAGCTTATCTCAGCCGTTAAAAACCAGCGAGAAACTTAGAGCGTGTCTATATCACATATATAGATCCGATACGCTCATGATTTTTCTTTGTGTTTTCCTCATGAATTGTTAATGAATTTTAGAACACCTTATACAGTTTTTCCATATCTCAATTTTTTATTTCACACGATTTTATTGTAAAATCACCAATTTGACGTATGTAGTGGGTTATATTTGTATATCAAACAAATCTTATTTTAATGTAATAAAACAAAATGTTTGCCGTTACACACCATGTTTATTAACGATAAAAATTCGCTGAGCTTTCGTCCCGTAAACTCGGGACTTCGTCAGAGCGTGGCCGAGACCCCCGTTTCAGGCCCGGATTAACCATATGGCAGAAGCGGCATATGCCGCGGGCCCCGCGCTTCTGGGGGCCCCGCGCTTACTCTTTTCGAATTTTTTTTAACTGTTTCTGTGCTTCAGCGCGGGGCCCAAAAAGCGCGGGGGCCCAAAGACGGCAAACAGCGCGGGCCTCCAAAAAGCGAGGTCCCAAAAAGCAAGTCCCCCAAATTTTTAAAAAATGAGCAAAGCAAAATTCAAAAAAGGGGGGGCCCGATTCCCGAACGTATTTTGCTAACCCGTAGCGGCATTTCTACCAAGAATCGCACATGATATCAATTATGTCACTTGATACAACTCCGTGAACTCATATTACAAATATATACAACACGCTGTTTATCAACATTCTCTCTGATTCACTTAAATGTCAGTCGTTTCATCGTTTCATATAACAAGCAAAACTGGCCTAGAGGAAGAAAGAACTTACTGGAACTTGGTAAGTTATACTTATAGCTTATAATTACTAGTTATATCAAGGTCGCCGGTCGCCCCCGTCGCCAGACAGAAAAACGCGAACCAGATAGAAAAAACGCGAAGATTATTGCATACATAAAGATAAGCTCTAGTCATCTAGGTAAGTCTAATTCCTAAATAGTTTATTGTTAATGTGTTATATACCTAAAAATAATAGTTGTAAAAATGTTCCAAGTTGACAATAGTTTGTGCTATACGTTTGCGTGGACGTAGATGCACTTAGGTCTTAGGCACTACACGATTACTGACAGTGACGGGATTTATTGTAATTAATTTCAGATAAAATAGAAGAGCTTACAACATAATAGACTATTGCGTATTAAATTGTGTGATATTTTATTATTTTGGACTAATCAAGGTAGAAGCGCATTTTATTATTGTGTAAACTATTAAGATAGTTTATTCTTAAAAGGCAAGTAGAAGCGCATTTAATTATTGTGCAAATTATTAAAATAGTTTATTCTTAAAAGGCAAGTAGAAGCGCATTTTATAGTTGTGATTTCGACGGGAATCGACGGGTTCGTGAGATTAACAGCTTTATTTCAACAGCGTATTTTATAGTTGTAAGTAGTTTTATATAGACAATATAGATAGTGGACATCTAGTCAGAAGCACATTTTATTGTTGTGATTTCGAACCAGCTGATGTATACGGAATCGGATCAAGTTGCACCCCTAGTATAAAGATACACGTATTATCTCCACGGCTACCAGTATATCATAATCAGACGGTGCAGTTTAGTGTTAACTATTTCTAGTTATAATTTATTTATTGTAAAATAGAATAGCTTACAAAATAGAAACCTGCCGCTTTAAATTGTGTGATATCGTTTACTAGACATACCTAAATACATATACCCCTGCCAGCGGTCTTCCCTGAAAATTTATGCTAGAGTTATTTTTAGGTTTGCCATTGCTATGAGTTCTAGTAGCGGTGGCCGCGACCGTGACAAAAATCGCACATATAAATCTGGAGCAACGAAACGGAAGGCAAGGGAAGAACGAGTTGCACGGGAAAGTAAAGCCTTGAGCAAAGTGCCAAAAATATCCGAACTTTTTCCCAAGAGCAGCGGTGGCAATGCAACTGGTAGCAGCGAAGATCGCGTCACGGATTTCCAACCTCCGCAACAGGATGAAGATGCTTCTGGTGAGTCGACTACTCCGATCTCGACAACAGTGACTGATTCTGTACCTGAGGAACCTGGTATGTTTGCTGAATCTCTAACATCAGATGATCCGTCCATTTGTACCGATGCATATTCCAGTGATTTGGGGCTATGGCCTGCTAGTGTTTCGGACAGTATGAGGGAATACTGGGCAACAAAGGGAAGCAGCCAATGCAGAAACTCGAATGCAGATTTTAGCGCGTCTTCTACCAGATACGAGGGAGAAAATTATAGTCGGCAGTGTCAGAAAAGCTTATTCACATACACGCATCAGCTGACAAAACAGGAACATTCTCGAACCTGGCTCTGCTACTCGCCATCTGGACATTCAGTATTCTGCTTTGCATGTAAACTGATGACCGACAGCTCAGTTTTTGCGAAGCAGGGATACAAGGACTGGAAACGCGCTTCTCAATCCATTCCCCGTCACGAAAAAAGTGCAGTGCACCGAGAGGCCATGATTAAGCTACTCCAACGCAGTGATGCTGGCTGCCGCGTTGATGCAGAGTTGGTTAGACAGGTGAATGCGGAGCGCGAGTATTGGCGTGGGGTGCTTAAACGGATAGCAGAAACTATCCGTTACCTATCGGAGCGCGGTTTACCATTTCGTGGTTCAGATGAGGTTATTGGATCACCCACAAACGGCAACTACTTGGGCACACTGGAATTGTTGGCCATGTTCGATCCATTCCTAGCGCAACACATCAACAATAACGCAAACAAGGGACGGGGTCACACCTCCTATCTGTCGAAGACAATTTGCGAAGAGTTTATCAATTTGCTAGCAAATCGTGTGCAAGAGTATATCATTACGGAAGTAAAGTCTGCGAAGTATTTTTCGGTTTCAGTAGACTCAACTCCCGATATTACTCATGTTGACCAACTCACCTGCATTCTTCGGTACGTTTTGCCATCGGGTCCTGTTGAACGATTCTTGACTTTCCTCGACATGCAAGGTCACAGTGGAAAAGAACTAGCGGAAAGCTTGCTCAAGTTCTTAAAAACGAATGACATTGATGTTGCTAATTGCCGCGGCCAGTCGTACGACAATGCGAGCAATATGAGTGGGAAATATAATGGCATGCAGGCCATTATTCGAGAACAATGTAACCTGGCTGAGTATGTGCCCTGTGCCGCACATTCCCTCAATCTTGTTGGTCAGTCTGCCGTTGGTTGTTGCGAGCTAGCTGTTAAGTTCTTCGGTTTCGTTCAACGCCTTTACTCCTTTTTTGTTGCCTCAACCCATCGTTGGAAAATTTTGACTAATCAACTTTCAAGCCAAAGTCGACCAACAGTCAAACGCATGTCTGATACTCGCTGGTCGGCACGTGCAGACGCTACGAAGGCTCTAGTTGAGGGTTATGACGAAATCAATGCTGCTTTGGAAGAAATCGCTGATGACGATGAGGAGAAACCCGAAATTAAAGCAGAAGCTCGTGGTATGGCCTCCTATATGAACCAACTCGAAACTGGAATACTCGCAGCTTTGTGGCACCACATCCTGCATCGTTTTCACGGCAACAGTCAAGTCCTGCAATCAGCCGACCAAGATCTCAACTCTGCAGTTGCAATCTACGAATCCCTAATCGAGTTTGTCCGTAAGCTGCGGGAAAGATTTGAAGAGTTTTGCGCCAAAGGGAAGAAGCTCAGTGAATGTGACCAGTTCGTGGACGAAGTTAGACGCGTCCGTCAACGAAATCGCCGTTACGACGAGCCAGGATCAGCGCCTGAAGTGCCACAGACTCCAGCCGACAAGTTCCGTACGGGTAGTTTCCTGGTGATAATTGATTGCCTTGACGCCGAGTTGCGGAAACGACTGGGCGCATACACTGGCATTGCTGCAAAGTTTGGTTTCCTGCGAAACCTCAAGGATCTTCCAGATCAAGAAGTGATCCAAAGTGCGAAGAGCCTCCAAGAGGCATACCCAACGGATTTAGAAGCCTGTCTGCCAGACGAATTATTACAGTTTTCTGGTTTTCTCAACACAGAATTTGCTCAAAAATCATTAGATACAACTACATCTTCAGCTGTAGCTGCAACTTCTTCAGCCCAAGCTACGACCGACACATCCTCTGACAACAAGTCTGATGACGAATCCGTCATATTGGTCATAACGAAAGATGATGACGACATCCATTTAAACGTGGAGTCGCTGGAAATGCGAATGTACAGACTTCTTGTGTCAAACAACCTGGAAACTGTATTTCCAAACACGGTGATTGCATTCCGCATTTATTTAAGTTTGATGATTTCGAACTGTTCTGGTGAAAGGTCGTTTTCCAAACTCAAATTAATCAAGAGTCAGCTCCGAGCATGCATGAAACAGGAGCGACTAAATAACCTCACTCTTCTTAGCATCGAAAACAAACTTTTGCGGAAAATTGATATGTCTTCGATTATTAACGATTTTGCTCTTCAAAAATCGCGTAAGCATAACGTGTACAAAACATCTGCAGAATAAGACTCAAATGACAATTGTTACATGCCCATACCAATCATGTATATGCGGATATTGTTCATATGTTCTATTTTACCATGTAAATAATCTATTTTCGTTTAGTTGTTATATGTTATTCATATAAACTTCATAAAATATCAGTTTAAATATAATTATTTGTATTTATTGTTTCGGTGAATATGCAAGCGACTTTTCAAATTTCAACGCATGCAATACAAAATATATCGAATCTTTATTATATATTTGAGTCTTTTTGAATTCAGCGTTTAAAGTGCCTGGGGTGGGGGGGTCAAGGGGCCCCGCGCTGATAATATGCCACGGGCCCCGCGCATGGTTAATCCGGGCCTGCCCCGTTTACACGATGCCGGTACAATTTGAAAACGGAACAAAATCATGCCGTTTAGGCCTTGCGTTTACACGATACTGGCACAAAAATGACATGAAAACGGCACAAAATGAAGACGGGTTCCTTGACGGCATGAAATGAAAACGGAACACTGCCGGTATCGTGTAAACGCCCGTGCCGTAACAGTTTGATGACGGTAATCACGATATATACGACCACAGTATTCGAGTCAGCAGTATTCACAAAGTCTTCTCAATTCTCATTGGAAGAGAATAGTCACATGCTAATCCGTCATTATATTATACCGGCACCGTGTAAACGCAAGACTTTTTGGCCTGTATTTACACACCGGCATGATTTTGTTCCGTTTTCAAATTGTACCGGCATCGTGTAAACGGGGTCTGAAGTTGGTCAGTTTTTTAGTTCAAATTACCATAAATTCTCGCTTGTACTAAACTTCTTTTTTCTTTTTTTTTCAGATTGACTTCATGAAGGATAGGGTTTTGGCTGAACAGGTTGCTAAAGAAAGTATGGAAGAAATGTATTCGAGTGAAATAGAAAATTTAGGAAACGAAATTAGTAAGTCAAAGGCCGACTTATATTATTAACCACGGTCGGATCTCTCTCATTTGCAAAACATCCTCCTTGTTTATAAACATAATTGACAGTACACCGAAAAAGATGGCGGCGGGACATTTAACCATAATGCTTTGCGATCTCAAATCAGCTTAAATAACAACTGAACATTGTTTATCGTGCTAAAATGGATTAAATAGGCAAGAAGTTCATTCCTACCAAAGTTTACCCTTTTAAAACCCTATCTTCCGATTATGCTGCAAGAAACAATATTTAATGCGCGCAAAGGATTGTAGTTAAATGTACAAGACGCCATCTTTTTCGGTACGGTCAATTATACAAGCACTCTTTCTGAACTAATGTCAGGCCCTGTTTACATGAAGCGGATTGAGTATTCAAGTCAAATCTCGCATGTTGTTTCCCCTTGTTGTGTTTACATGAAGAAGATTGAGTGTTCAAGTCAAATCTCCCATGTTGTTTCCCCTTGTTGTGTTTACATGAAGAAGATTGAGTGTTCAAGTCAAATCTCCCATGTTATTTCCCCTTGTTGTGTTTAATGAAGAAGATTGAGTGTTCAAGTCAAATCTCCCATGTTTTTTCTCTTTGTTGTGTTTACATGAAGAAGATTGAGTGTTCAAGTCAAATCTCCCATGTTGTTTCTCCTTGTTGTGTTTACATGAAGAAGATTGAGTGTTCAAGTCAAATCTCCCATGTTGTTTCCCCTTGTGTTTACATGAAGAAGATTGAGTGTTCAAGTCAAATCTCCCATGTTGTTTCCCCTTGTGTTTACATGAAGAAGATTGAGTATTCAAGTCAAATCTCCCATGTTGTTTCTCCTTGTTGTGTTTACATGAAGCGGATTGAGTGTTCAAGTCAAATCTCCCATGTTGTTTCTCCTTGTTGTGTTTACATGAAGAAGATTGAAAGTTTTCGATCTGATCGAAACGTATGGCTGAAGTCAATCCACGCAGAGGAGTGGTTTGACTTGAGATTCAAGCAAGGAACTACTTGAATATCTCCAATCTGATTCATCTAAACACGGTTTGACTTGAAAATGACTTGATACGCATGAGTGAAGTTAGTGCGTGTTGTAAACATTTCGGACAATAAGGAAAGTCCAGAAAATAGTGTTGAAAAACCGCTTACAAAAAGCAAAAACAGATCGGATTCTCCATGTAAACATGTGCCCGGATTAACTTCACTCGCGTTTTTCGATTCGATTGGACTGTCAATCCGCTTCGTGTAAACAGGGCCTTAGTTTACTGTATGTTGGTTCCGGATTTATTTTTTTAGAAATTCTGAAAATGGAGCTGGGCAGAGAGAAGCAACGAAGTATACAGGTGAGTTTCTTGGACTTGCAAATGACGGTCCCTTTAACGTTTTTACAAACAATACAGAACCTGGGTGACTACAGAAGGCTTAGGAAAGCTTAACGTTATTTTCGCGACCAACATTAAATGAGCAAGTCCTTTTCTTTGAGAATTCCACAAAACAAGCAGTCCGTGCGATTGTGTATCATGAAATTTGAGTGTATTAATACAACACCATTTCCTAGTTTCTAGGCCTTCCTCGGTTGACACGTTTCGGAAGTGATCCGAACGGACCCGCTGGGGAAGGCCTAGCAAAATTCGTAAACACTTTCACTTTACAGCTCAATTGTTTATTGAGGAAGAATTGTGATGTTATGATGTTCTAAGTGTTTCCCGACACTTACTATTTCCTTCTGCATAAAATAATACAAGCCTACTCACCTCGGATCGACGAAGGTTCACTGGCCTAGCTTTCTTATCACTAGCTTTCCTTCTGCTACCGCCAAAAGTTGAAAGCAGTTAAATTTTCATTTCGAGCTCCAATTGGAATATATTCCATAATTTCCTTCTTTCGATCGCCAAGATCTTTGGTAAAATCTTCGCAGACATCCTTGTGCTTTTTATATAATATACTGTCGCTACGCTAGATCCCAGGAACACTCGAAGGGCCAGAACGATTCTGGGCAGGACCTTTTTACGAATGTTGCTAGGCCTTCTCGTTTCCAGCCTCTCCCCAGTCTTCCCAAGAACCCAAACCGATTACGCGGCCAAGCTCATGGCGGAAACGTTCGAAACTAGGCTAACCATTTCCTACCACTGTTAAACTTTTTACCGTAGTCGTAATCCGTTGCCCGAATCCTAAAGTCCCTATTAAAACCAGATTTCTAACGGCAACTCCCTTAGTCATACTCGTAGTGAAATCTGAAGTTCCCAATTATCAGAATGTTACTGTATGTCTTGAGTATTTGAATGTTAATATTTCTATAAATTTGTTTGACTAGCTGGAACAACACTCTCAGGGTACAGCTTCTAAGGAAGTCATCGCAATTCTCGAAAAGCAACTCCAGCAGTTATCCAAGGACAAGGTAAATAGATTAAAATAGATTCACTCACATCCTACTCACGCATACTACACCCACTTACACCTAACACCTGCTTACACTTATTCACACACCTACTTACATCTGCTTACATTTACGCCATCTACTTACACCTACTCACACCTACTTACACCTACTTACACCTACTTGCATACACCTACTTTCACACCTACTTACACCTACTTACACCTACTTTCACCTACTTACACCTACTCACACCTACTTTCACCTACTTACATCTACTTTCACCTACTTACATCTACTTTCACCTACTTACACCTACTCACACCTACTTTCACCTACTTACACCTACTCACATCTACTCGCACCTACTTACACCTACTCACACCTACTTACACCTACTCACACCTACTTACACCTACTCACACCTATTTACACCTACTTACACGTACTCACACCTACTTTCACCTACTCACACCTACTCACACCTACTTGCACCTACTTACACCTACTTACACCTACTTACACCTACTCACACCTACTTTCACCTACTCACACCTACTTGCACCTACTTACTTTACTCACACCTATACTCACACCTACTCATACCTACTTGCACCTACTTACACCTACTTACTTTACTCACACCTATACTCACACCTACTCACCTACTTACACCTACTTGCACCTACTTACTTTACTCACACCTATACTCACACCTACTCACACCTACTTGCACCTACTTACACCTACTTACTTTACTCACACCTACTTACACCTACTTGCACCTACTTACTTTACTCACACCTATACTCACACATACTCACACCTACTAACACCTACTTACACCTACTCACATCTACTTACTTTACTCACACCTATACTCACACATACTCACACCTACTAACACCTACTTACACCTACTTACACCTACTCACATCTACTTACTTTACTCACACCTATACTCACACCTACTTACACCTACTTGCATCTACTTACTTTACTCACACCTATACTCACACATACTCACACCTACTAACACCTACTTACACCTACTTACACCTACTCACATCTACTTACTTTACTCACACCTATACTCACACCTATACTCACATCTACTTACATCTACTCACATCTACTTCTTTACTCACACCTACTCACATCTACTCACATCTACTTACTTTACTCACACCTATACTCACACCTACTCACATCTACTTACTTTACTCGCACCTACTCGCACCTACTTGCACTTATTTACACCTGTATAGCTATACTTAAACCTGTTTAGCTATGCTTAGAGATAGAACTCGCTTTTCGCCTAGTTAGTTTTTTTCCTTTCGCCTATCATAAAACATGACAAATAGGAATGAAGGTGAAATGTTGATTTTATTTTAAGATTGATTTATGTTTTGTCTTGGATATGAATAATTGATTTTAATCTCTAGACCGAGCTTGAGAAACAACTTCGAGAATTAAAATCTCAACTACATTCTTTGAACGGTCAGTTGAACAACAGCGAGTCGGTGCAGAGAGATTTTGTTCAACTATCCCAGAGTCTGCAGGTCAGTGTTGCGGGATTCATTATACTTGGGCGTAAGAGATGTCCGTAGAAAGAAATCGCACGTACAGCAAACAAACAGACAGACTAAAAGAGTCTATGTAAATAAGCTATAAGGCCTAAGTAAACGGACGTGAAGCACAGACGGACGGACGGACAGACGGACGGACAGACAGACGCTCTCTCCTCCGCAGAAGTTAAATTTCGGAGATTGGAGGTTTCGGGGGTCGTCGGAGATGCTCGGAGGCGTCAGCTGGACATAAGTAGTGCGGGCGAAACTAGTCCAACGGAAAATTACATTTAGCCTCTGCCAGATTTCTGTCGGTTTCTTGCACAAGATGTCGGTTTCTTGCATGACTTGCTAATTCACGGATAACTAAGCCATCCACGTCTATATTAGTAACATATTTGTTGGTAAGTGATTATGACATGTTTATAATATGTCTTTCTTGTAAAAAAGACAAAATATACTCAGTTTTTCCCCGTTTAATATAACAGACGAAGACTGACGAACCAGAGGATAACTTACTTATATTGGCCGACGTGTAGCTCACATTGAAACAACGAACTTTCCTAGTTTGTCCACACATTCAATTAACTGTGGTCGTGTAACCTTCTGCTATATTCGGCATGTTTTCTACAACCCGCAGTTCCAAAAGTTATTGACACCCCCCTGATTCCGCCATATTGACACAGAAGTCTGGCAGAGGTTCTTTTTTCGCTTTCTCTTTCGCTATCCGCCCGCACTCCTTATGTCCAGCTGACGATTTCGACGCATCTCCGACGATCCCCGACATAGCCGATCTCCGACATAGTCGATCTCCGAAAGAACCTCTGCGGAGGAGAGAGGGACGGACGGACGGACGGACAGACAGACGGGAAGACTGATCGGCATACCGACGGGCAGACAGTTGTGCTTTACTATTTCTGCATATTACTTATTTTTTATTTTCCCACACGTTTCTCTCTGACGAAGGGCCTTTGCTCGAAACGAGTATTTGACATTTCATCAATCTTCTAACATTTTTTATTTGTATTTTGCGTGCCTGTGTAGCACACTACCTTTTGTATCTACTGCGCATGCGAGTAGATACTACTGCGCATGCGAGTAGATACTAAGTCGGCATGCAAGGTTTTCCGATGTTAGCTCAGTAATAAATGAATATTCGCCGGGACCAATCAAATTTCAGAAGGTTTTTCCGATCACATCCCGAGTCAGTCCGAGCAGTCTAACGCAGTAGATACGTGTACGCCCAAGCGTGTCTATTTTTAAGATTGCTACATGTGCGTGCTTGGTGTACTCGTTCGGGCTATATGTAAAGCATCGTGGAGATTGCCTGAATACCAAACATTTATCCTGGTTATTAAATGTTGTTTTTTTATATTTGTGTTTAGATGGAACTTGAAGACATGAAGGAATCGCAAAAGGAAATAAAGTTGGAACACGAAGAGACAGATGTGAACGCTTGTCGAAAATGCAAGAAACAACTTAATGTACCTCAAGATAAGGTAACTTAGGACAACAGTCTGAGTGCGCATGTGTGTGCGTGCGCGATTTTGTGCGGGCGTGTGTTTTTGCGTGCGCGGGTGTGTGCGTGCGTGCCTGTTTGTTCGTTATGTTTTCACCCCGGCTTCTCTGTTTGTTTGTTTGTTTGTTTGTTTGTTTGTTTGTTTGTTTGTTTGTTTGTTTGTTTGTTTGTTTGTTTGTTTGTTTGTTTGTTTGTTTGTCTGTTTGTCTGTTTGTCTGTTTGTCTGTTTGTTTGTTTGTTTGTTTGTTTGTTTGTTTGTTTGTTTGTTTGTTTGTCTGTCTGTCTGTCTGTCTGTTTGTTTGTTTGTTTGTCTGTCTGTTTGTTTGTTTGTTTGTTTGTTTGTTTGTTTGTTTGTTTGTTTGTTTGTTTGTTTGTCTATCGCCGGCCCAGGATATCTCACAAAATACTGCACAGATTTTTATGAAAGTTTGGAAAAATAGATCAAGGACCAGCTCTTTCAATTTTTGGTTGACTTTGGTTGAAATTTGGATGATAAATTAATAAAAATCTGACTACACGATTCTACGTGTAGAAGAAAATGCTTGATTCTCGATTCCGCTCATTATCCTTATTTTATGCAAACATTTTTGCGTAATTTTGGTACGAGTGCATTTTATTCATTCATTCATTTTAATAACCCACTGCGGCTTCTGAGTGCCCCCCTTGTTCATTTTGTCTTTTTGCTTTTCTTATCCAGCATCATTGCAGTCAATGTCGGAAAATATTCTGTAGTACCTGTTCCAATAAGACTGTGAATAGTCCTCAGTCCCATGAACCTTTACGAGTGTGCGTGGATTGTTATGATGTCATCACTAGCGATACGAAGGTGGCCGCGCTTGCGGATGATAGAGGACTGGACCGACAAGACAATACTAACATAAACAAACCACATGACGAGACATGATATATAGAATGGTAACGTACATGTGTGGTATCTAATGATAGCTGGGGACACGAATGGATAGAATTTGATGCAACCATAGACCCTAGACGATCCAACTATTGTGAAATGTGTAAAAATTGCTGTTGAGCCTGATGAGTGATGAAAGTCGCACGAAACAATTCGTACAATCAAAAACACGAATAATTGTAAATTGATAAACCATAAGCATAAAGTAGGATAGCAAATACTTAAAATAGACGCAGAATTTGGATCAAATGAAGTTTTGACCCTTTTTTTCATAATTTCGTCAAGAGAATCCTGTTTGTAAAATTGGTTTTGTTTGTTTCGTGATTTTATCATGGATAGTGAAAAACATGGTTGGGTACACTCACCTTCAAAATTTACATAAACCTTCCCAAGTATAATTAATTAAACTACTGCCCGTTGTTTTGTTGCGTGGAGACCCCATCCCCATGACCTTGATCAGGCCGCGTAGAGCACTGGAACTATTACGTACTTCAGGTCGACCAAACATCACTGAGGTCTTACATGGGTCTTACACATAGATATAGACCTACATCTCCGCCGATTGTCCGCCATGTTTCGCTTAAGGTGGCTCCCTACGGTAATTTCAATAGGGGACTGGTGACTATAAATAGTATCGCTACGCATGCGTAAATAGCGATCTTGTCGATTCGAAATTCTATGACCGCGTCGACATAGATGTTACACTTGTAGACGTTTTCTTCGGTGAATTTTGCTAAAATTTTGTAAATAAGTAGTTTATAAAAAGTTCTAAAGTACATATAATTTTAAAAAATTTTCCTAAGACAGAACGTTTTTAAATCGATAATTTTTACAGCGAAAAATCTGTCCCTACAACCCTCTGATTTTGTGCATGAATATTCTCCACAACAGTATCTATCATCTCAGCAATTTTTAAAAAATTTCACCGAAGCAAACTGAAGACATGCCGCTTCAATTATGCAATATTTGAAAATATACCAAAGTTCCAACGTCATTATTACCATGGTAACAGCAAATAATTGAACTTTTTGATAGATATTTTATATCTGCGATAGTTCTGCTATAGTAAGGTCTACTTAGTGTTTATCTAACAAATTTTTAGACTTGTGAATAACATTAGATAATGAGCGTATGAAATAGCGCGTATTTATTGAAACTATAGGGAGCCACCTTAAGGTGGTATTGGACAAAAAAAGTTTTTTTCTTTAATATTGGTTTATCTAAAGATACCTTGGCAGAAATATATAGGATATGTTTCCCTGATGTTAAAAATCTAAGTAAGACATGCGTTGTTACCATGGTATCCAAGCAACAACCCCCTAGTGAGCAAAATATAGCACTTGCGGTGAACAAGATTCTATGAGAACTAACGGTCTGACAAACACCAAACAAATGTTAATGTAAAGCACACACACAGATCTATGCTGTAAACCTCAAAAAAGGTACAAAATTATAAATATTTTCGATAAAAATGTTATTTTTTTGAAAAGATGGCTGATTTTTATTCATAAGGCTACAAAACAAGACCTTTTTAAAAAGAATAACATTCATTATGCAATATATTTGAGGTTTGCAACACAGATCCGTTCATATTACACAGCCTCTAAAAAAGTTTAGAGCATTACATCAAATATTGAATGCGCTAGCGTGTTTGGCGTTCAGGTACTATTACCAAATTAGGCAACTGAGAAAATCGTGTTTAGAAATTTGAAACCACCATGCTGGCTGAAATCACAATTCCGGCAAAATGCATTTAAAGTTTACAGTTAAAAACAATGTTCAAATTATTACCCAAATTTGTCCTATGTCAACATAATCTAATTGTTTTCCATTAAAAAGCGCCAGCTTTACATGGGACTCGGTTCATATTTAAAGTTGTCTGCCCACTGTCTGGTTTCTTCTCTGAGAGGATAGTTGTACAAACGTGTATAAATAAACCATTTTGTTTCGACGTTGGGTTATTGCACTGGTCTGTGTCAATTGTTCGTGACTATTTTAGATTCCTATATCTATACTTTAGATGCATATTTTTTACGCGAAAAGTATGATCCGGTAACCTATTGGGTTTGTTGTTTACAGTTTGGTCTGAATAATATTATTTGTCGGCGAGACGAAAAAGGAATGTGGAATGTTTCTTCCTCGGCTTCGAGTACTGCTTATTGTTTACTTTCAGTGGATAGTTTTTGTTTGGGGATGTTGCAAATGTTTAGAGGACTAGATATATAGTTTAATATGTGTGTCAGAAAGTGTACAGAAAAGGGAAACCAGCTTTAGATATTTATCAGTTGTTGTGAAAATTCTGGTGCCGTGTGAAAATTCTGGTGCCGTCTGAAACTGACTCGTCTTAATTTATACGGCTTCTGGCCGGTTTGGAAAGCGTCTTTTCAAACCGTTTCTGTGACATTAGTGAAGATTATTTTAATCTAAGAATGTTACTGACAGTCTGCCGATCATTTTGACAGTAACTTTGCTCAAGAAACACTTTAATATATGCCAGTATAAGTACTCTACAATAAAAATGGCATGAGCCGTAGCCCAATGTAAATAACAAGGGGAATTACACCGTACTCAAACAGCAAGTACAAAAGGGAAACCGAAATATAACCTAAGCGAGAGATTAGATAGTCACACTTATGTTTCTAAGTTTTAAAAATTGCTTGTCTTCGACACTTATTGAGCTAGGGACAAATTTGTGTTTTACAACATGGCGGACGTAACTCGTTTCCTGTCGTGACAGCCTCCCCCATTAGCTTGAAGCCAGAGGATCTGTAAGTTCTTCTACAAGATCAGGAGATCGGTATCATTGGTCTTTATAATGTCCTCACCAGCTAGAACACGACAATGTGGAAACTGAGAAGTACTCGGAAGCAGTTCCATGAGAGCCATGAAACACATCCACTCGTTGCAAAACTCTCTCGCTAATCAACCGTTAACGAAAATATTCAAATAGACCCGCCCGCGATGAAAAAAACATGTTTAGAAAAGGATATACGTCATGAAAGGAATTGTATAGCTTCTGTTTTTAAAGTTAGATAGAAGGGGGTAAATAGAGGCAGGGCAATTAGCGTAAAACGGGGGGAAAATCTGCTCTGCGTTGCGATGAAAACGGACACCATTTTCATTACCTCGCTATAAAGAACGTATCGTTGGCGTTAAATTAGTGAAAATACTCAGGAAATACACTTGCCCGTGGAAAGTTAGATAGTTGAGGGTGTCTATTTCACAAAAACAAAAAATTCCAAATTTCGAATTTTTTTTGTCCAAGACCCCCTTAAATCGACAAGCCAAACATATCACTCTAGTGATTATATATCAGTGTCGGATTAACCCTATGGCAGAAGTGGCATATGACAGGGGCCCCGCGCTTTCTTTCTAAAAAAAATGAAAACGCGGAGCCAGAAAACGCGGGGCCCCCAGAAAACGCGGGGACCCAAAAAAACGCGGGGCCCAGAAAACGCGATTGTTATCGATATGTAGGATTGTATAGATTAGTAATCAGCAGTTGTTTTACACAAGAGTACAACACAAGTGCGTTCAATTTCAGACCAAATTCTTGACGTGTATTTTCATTTTTTGTAAACACACACACATGGGACTAAGGCGCAAGAAACAAAAGAAACAAAATTTAATCCTTCATATATTCTCTCTGACACTCTGAGTTTGGCCCAATTAAAGTGCCGATTTCACCCTTCCACGCGTACCACCTCCCCCCCCCCCCTCCAGTAGGGCAAGGGGCCCCGCGCAAGCTTAATCCGGCCCTGTTATATATATATATATATATATATATAGATATATAATATAAGCATGAATAAACGAACGGCACACCAAACGAAGGCTCCCAGTCGAAGGATCCAGAGAGGATTCAACAGTCTGCTCAACATTTACGTAATAGTGAGAATATAAGAGACAGAGTTAGGCAACTTCGAACTGTTCCAGTACTGTTTGGGCACGGCATTCATGGAAAACAGGTTTAATTAATAATAGCATGTATTAGTGTATTAGCAATAGATTGTATTAATGTATTTTGTATGATTTCAACATTTTTGTATATAGTTTTAGACACCTGATGATTTTACCGTGGGTAAATAAAGTTTCAATTCAAAAATAAAGTTTCAATTCAATTGTTTATTAAAAACGTTTCGACCTTCGGTCTTCATCAGTTTAACAAAATCAGAAATAATAAATTTATAAATAAATAGATTTTGTTAAACTGATGAAGACCGAAAGTCGAAACGTTTTTAATAAACAGTACTGGAACAGTTCGAAGTTGCCTGACTCTGTCTCTTATATTGTCACTATATATATATATATATATATATATATATATATATATATATATATACACATTGTATATATATAATAATTATTAATAAAGGTTGTTCTCCGAGTGAACGAAGCCATACCGGGCAAGTAGAAAAGTTACTTGAGCACGGCTGGATTCGAACCCCCAACTGGGCTACGCGGTCAACGCCGGAGCGAGGGAATGCGCTTTAAAAACTATCCAGTTCAGCCTGTATAATGCGATGTGGAAATTGATACTCGGGCAAAAAACAAAACTTTTCGGAGATGTTCTCCAAAGTGGAACTTTTTCGAAAACGGCGTTTTCCTGTTCTGGTGTGAACGTAAATTTTTTTTAAAAATGAGAAAAAAAGTTGCGTTTTCAAACGAAACAAATATACTAGCTCTCAGCCTGCAAACCCGGCGTTCTGGGGCAAGGACCTTTCGCCCCTTCTCAGAGTCCCAGCTTTGCAGGCTACCGAAAACAAATAAGTTTAATTGCAATGAAATGTATATGTGACTTGACCAATCAGTTACGTTACTGCTTTGTTTTTGCACTAATTTTTGCTTTGACAATTACTTGCACAACCTGTTTTGCCCACTGATCAGTGGTTTTGCCTGACCAGGGGTCTTTTACCCCCCGGGTAATTTACCTTGCTGACGGCGCTGACGTCTGTCTGAAAGTGGTAACGAAGAGCAGGAACTAGAAAAACATGGCCGCCGAAGTCGAAGAGACCGAAATAACTTGAATAGAGTGAGCTTTTGGCTATAGATAGCCTTCTTAAGAATGCCCGACGGCAAAACCTTCCCCGACATCTTTCGAGGATGGTTAATGAAGTGGACTAATTATATAAAAGGTTACCAAAAACGCTGGTTCGTACTTAGCAATGGCCTTCTATCGTATTACAGGTACGGCAACACAAACTGTTTGCGTGGCTGCTTCTTTATTACGATGTGATGATGTGTGATAATCGGCTTGACCCTATTGGTTTCTTCTTCTTTTTTAACTCAGAAATCAAGCCGAGGTTGCCCATACCTGTAGAGGGACAATAAATTTGGCAAACGCTTTCATTTGCACCGAAGATGATGCCTGCAGTTTCGTCGTGTCCAATGGCAGCACGCATTTCTTTCACCTAAGGGCCACGTCCGAAGTGGAACGACAGAAATGGGTCACTGCACTCGAACTTGTCAAAGCAAAAGCTATTAAAATGTTGGAATCCGGTAAGGCCAAACTTTGCTATATTTGTCTGATACAATAATAACAACTTCTAATATAAATAAGACGTATATTTATAAACTGCTACATCAAAATACCCGCCGGCGCCGACAAAGTTGAAAACAAGATTGTTTGTCCGGTCACGGATCCCTACTGGGTTTGGTTATTCGTCTGGCAACTATAATATTAGCAAAATACTGCCATAAACACCAATTTTATTCAACCACTTCCGAAGCTTCCTGCCTAGTCTGTGGCTAGCGTAGCCTACGCTTCTACAGTGGACAAATAGCCGAACTCGGTAGATTGTAGTTTATTATCTGTGATCGGACATATAACAACTTCCTAAAAAGTATACATATATATCCAAATTGGCAAAGGCATTGTGTGTTGGTACTTAAATTACGGCAAGAAAATCCCAAGGTTATATAGAGTAGGTGGTAGTTTTGTTATTAATGGTTGTAACACTTGTTTAAATGTCTAAGCTTGTAAAAATTTGCCAGTTTCATTAATATATGAGTTAAATCCATCTACACTCACCAACCCCCCCCTCACCCCCACCCCCACTTGGGGATGAAACGACTGTAATTCATTTAGAAGGCTGCTGAGCCAACCCTACTGAAAGCTGTTAGGCTGCTTCAGAAGGCTATTAAGGCAGTTTAGATCTAGGCTGTTGGGCTAGTTCAGAGGGCTGCTAGGCCAGTCCATTTGAAGGCTTTTGGGGTAGTTCAGAAGGCTGCTAGGCTGCTTCAGAAGGCTATTGGCAGTTTAGATCTAGGCTGTTAGGCTAGTTCAGAAGGCTGTTAGGTAGTAGCTGTTAGGCTGCTTCAGAAGGCTATTGAGGCAGATTACATCTAATGCTGTTGGGCTAGTTCAGAGGGCTGCTGGGCCAGTCCATTTGAAGGCTTTTGGGGCAGATTAGATGGCTGTTGGGCCAGTTGATCTGAAGGCTATTGGTCAGAAAGCTGTTAGGCCAGTTGATCTGAAGGCTATTGGTCAGAAAGCTGTTAGGCCAGTCCATCAGAAAGCTGTTGGGCCAGTTTAGAAGGCTGTTGGGCCAGCTCAAAAGCCTTTTGCCAGTTCAGGATGGAATTTCCCCATTATGGTGGGTCTTTCCAATGACATTTTTCAGTACAGATTTCAGGCCCAGTGTGACAATACTACTGTAAGTTGGAAATTTGACCCACTGTCAGGGTCTGAAATTTGCGGTATCCCGATATCCACGGGATACTAAAATTTCGTTTTGGATACTAACTTCAGTTTTACTTGTATCCCGATGGGATACCACGAAATTTCAAAAATCGGGATAGCGGAAAAGGCCTCCGTTGGTCTCCCAATAGCTTTGTTAGCACCACTGATCTATATAAGTCGCCATCTTGGAAATCGAGTGATTAGTCGTTGATATTTGTCAATCTCGTCCCCAGGACCTTCACGGGGATGGTTGTCAGCTTGCTACCCGAAGGCCTTCACGGGGATGTTTGAATATTAATTTATAAGTAGTGTTGGGTACTCTACACGGTAGAAGTTAGATGGGATGACTCTCTGGGACCTTTTCCGAAGGCTGCGCCAAGTGACGTATTGAACCTTACTGCGCATCCCACAAGCTTTGGAAATGGCTGTGGACCATAAATTGAGGATTATATTAGGGGTGGTTGGAGGGGAGAGGGAGGACAGAAAACCCATCGCTTTTCAGGTTAGGGTTAGGGGTTCATTTAGGGGGGCCACTGGTTAGGGTTAGGGGGGTGTTGGGATTTGTTTTCATTAAAAACCATACTTTACAAGGCTACATCTTCGGAAAAGGTCCCAGAGAGTCATCCCTTCTAACCTCTTCCACTCTACACACTGCTACCTTCCTACTCTACTCGAAGATTTTCAAATGCCATTATATACTATTTTGTCTCCGGGGTGCCAGTAGGGAAAGGGTTAAACACAAAACAAGTTTGGTAAGCACTCACTTTTATTCTCGTCTAATATATTGTGTTGATGTAGTGATTATTATTTCTCTTCCAAAAATTAACTTAATATTTACATTGACTCCCAACCCCAAATCCCTGCTGATGAGACCACCAGAAGGTTGAAACGCGTCCAGGGTTGTGTCCCAGATCCTGATTGCACTATACTATACATTACATATCTTTTATTCTTCTTCTGTCATTTTTTACATGGTTCTTTAAGCAATATATATACACTGCATGTCCAACAGCGTGGTCCGTATCGCCTTTCCATACGCAACATAGCCGGAGGCTAATTGCGCTTTTTATTCAAATTCCCTTCTAATTCTCCCTCATTCTTCAACAATACATTACATGACTTTAACTCCTTTGTGGTTCCCATTAACTACACTCAAACTTATATAAAAATTTGAGTTTATTTAATTCAGAGTCTGACTCTGAAAGTGACTTTGATGGGTTTTAGTGAAAAATAAAACTGTTTTGATTAATTAATGTTTTCTTAATATATTTCTTGTGATGTACAGTCACCCCGACAAATAGGTGGGATACTAAAAAATTATGGTAACTAGTATCCAGAAGTGGGATACTGGATTCTTAGGGGGGATACTAAAACTTTGAACCCTGGTATCCCATGGGATACTGGAAAAAAATTTAAATTTCAGACCCTGCCACTTGTTTGGCTAGTTAGCCTAGTTAGGGTCCTCTTTATGAGAAGGTAACTGGATCCCAGATTTCAGCAGATGGCCATCATTAGCACATCTCTCTATTCTACAGTATAGCAAAGTGATGCAAAAATGTAGTGAACTGCCAAGATTTTTCAGAATGAAATACCAATGTTTTAAGCCACTAGACTTTTTATCAGAAACATCAGTATTTCATTTAAAAAAATCTTGCCAGTTCTCAAGCTTTTTGCTTTGGTATATCCAAAACACCATCTACCTAGCACTCTATTTGTTTGCACTCTCCTACAGTATATTCTACAGTTATTCCCCATGTTTATTTCTAGATGATGAGGAAGATGACAATTCTGATAAGAATGGCAGTGAAACCAAACCACTGTCCAGTAAAGTCGATGACTTGCAGACCTGTAATGATCTTGTTGCTAAACATGGCACATCTTTACAGAAAGCAATCAGTGAGCTACAAGACCTCGGGGAATTCAGAGATAATGAAGAAGAATTGACAAAGATACTGAAAGTTGTCAACGAGAAGGCAACACTATTTAGAATCACATCAAGTGCAATGATCAGTGTAAGTTGATGACACAGCTACTATAACAAGCAATAGACCATTTGCACGATGACGTGAGATGGCAATGGGTGACTACAACTACCAGAATGCTTTGCCAGTATTCTAGGGTTTTGGCTAAAAGGGATCAATGACTCAAAAGGACCTGTCCAATCCTTTAGTGGCTTTTCCAAAATATGTCGTCAAATACATTTTTCCAAAAAGCTAAGGGATAAACCAGATTTTTGATTAGGGTTAGCAGGGCCGGATTAACGGTCTGTTGGGCCTGGAGCTGTAAGAGGCAACAGGGCCTATATACTGCAGAGTGTTTTTATGTGACATCATCAAAATTATAAAATACACAAAGCTGTCTCTTTTTACATGTCTTTAAATACTGTTTTCCATTACGTCTGCTTTGCCCGTGCTGACGGAGCATGCATAGTTTAGTTCGCCTTGGAGTTGAAATATTTCCAACTTCCAAAACCTGGTCCGCCTGCTCAGGCAAAGTGGACGTAATGGAAAACAGCCTTAAATGAACAACATTGCAAATCTCCATTGAAACTATCGGAAATCGATACAAATCATTCTTTAGTTACTGACCGTGTTTTTGAAAGCTTTGCTAATTACTATATGTACATTCAAAGTGATGTCCAAAACAGTTTGAAATTAAAAGTTAACTGTTTTGGTTAAAAAGTTAGTTGCATCGATGCGAACTCAGAATTTCAGATAATCAGTGCCATTCTCATTCCCAGAGCTCCAACCATGCTGTTTTGGCGCCAAAAATAGGTGATTACGCTCAGTACTCACAAACAGGCTAGGGGCCCAGGAGCACAGAATAATTTGATTTTTGTGTTTTGACACAATGATATTGGCAAAGAACACTTATTCACGCTGTGACTATATCTGTTTAATGTTTACTATATTTATTATTAAATTTAATATTGTTGTCTGGCAAAAGAAGGGTCTATTTCTCTCTTGGGCCTGGAGCTGTAGCCATCAGCCCCCGCCTTAATATGGCCCTGAGGGTTACAGTTTATGTTGTGGTTAGAGTGTTGAAAAGATTGCTAGATTGAGACTCAATGAAACTTGATGACATATTTAAAAAAAAAAATAATTTGACAACATATTTTGGAAAAGCCACAAAAGGACTGGTTGGGTCCTTTTGAGTCCTCCCTTTTAGCCAAAACCCAAGAATACTGGCAAAGCATTCTGGTGGTTGTAGTCATCCAACACCATCTCACATCATCGTGCAAATGGTCTATTATAGCCTCCTCCACAGGCAACTGGTGTGTCTTCTTAGTTATGTTGGCAACGGATGTATCTTCTTAGTTTATTATGGGGGCACTTTATCTTTTTTCCAGTCAAAAAGAGCTTTCAGAGCTGTACGAGATTGCAATGCTGATGGAAATTAGGCCGAGCATATTTGGCTGAGTACAAGACTGGCAGCTTTCAGAGCTTTCAGAGCTTTCAGAGCCGTATGAAATTGCAACGCTGATGCAAATTAGGCCAAGTACAAAACTGGGGAGAAGCAACAAAACATACTATACCTCAACCGAGGTAATTACATCAGTTTTTCCTCCCCTCACTTTTTCCCCCCCACCTTTTCCCCTCCCCTCGCTTTTTTCCCCCCACCTTTTCCCCTCCCCTCACTTTATTTTCACCTTGCCTTCTCCCCCCACATAGTAAACTAAGAAGATACATCAGTTGCCCACATAACTAAGAAGACACACCAGCTGCCTGCGGAGGAGGCTAGGTCTATTATTGAATGTAGTGAACTGAAGTAATGTAAAATGATTGAACAGTCTGAGAATGAGGATTTTAGGAATGAAATACTGGTGTTTTGAGTGGAGCATGTTATCAGTCCCAACCTCATTCCCAGGGCCTTTTTGAAATTGGTAGGGTGGGAAAAGGCCCTGGCATATTTATGCATAGTTTTCTCCCATGTCATTACTCAGAATAATTTTGCATACTAGATTAAATTGCTAATTTATTACACCCAGTATTTCTGGGTGCTGTGACCAGTCGATGCCAAGAAAAAATCAATGATAATTGATATTAAAAAGATTGTTTTCAAAATGAATTACTTGTGGTTACAGGCAGGGTTGTAGCCAGGGGGGGCAGCTGCGGCTACCCCCTGCCAGGGGGGGCAGCTGCGGCTACCCCCCTTTTGATATAAAACAACAGACATGTAACTACAAAACTGATGCAATATGAATTGTGTCAGGAAATAAACTGTAAACAGTGTATTCAATCTACTGAGTGTATGCATTTTTGAGTGTATGCATTTTGAGTATCTATGTGACGTTTGCGTGTTTTGAGTATTTTATATTAGCCTAGTTTCTAGGCCTTCCTCGGTTGACACGTTTCGGAAGTGATCCGAACGGACCCGCTGGGGAAGGCCTAGCAAAATTCGTAAACACTTTCACTTTACAGCTCAGTTGTTTATTGAGGAAGAATTGTGATGTTATGACGTCCTAATTGTTTCCCGACACTTACTATTTCCATCTGCATTAAATAATACAAGCCTACTCACCTCGGATCGATGAAGGTTCACTGGCCTAGCTTTCTAATCACTAGCTTTCCTTCTGCAACCGCCAAAAGTTGAAAGTTAAACAGTTAAATTTTCATTTCGAGCTCCAATTGCAATATATTCCATAATTTCCTTCTTTCAATCGCCAAGATCTTTGGTAAAATCTTCGCAGACATCCTTTGGTAAAATCTTCGCAACATTTTTCTGGAGGGATTTTTAGGTGTAGGGTTTTGGTTAGGTTTAGGGTTTCCAGGGGGGTTGTGGTTAGGTTGGTGGTGTGGGGGTAGGGAATTCATTTTTAAAAATGATTATTGTCATTTCTAGGACATTTCACAAATGACGATAATCATCATTTCGAGATGAGAGAATATGCTGTTTTACGAATGTTGCTAGGCCTTCTCGTTTCCAGCCTCTCCCCAGTCTTCCCAAGAACCCAAACCGACTACGCGGCCAAGCTCATGACGGAAACGAAAGGCCTAGAAACTAGGCTAATTTTATATGACGTTTTTTAACCTTTAGAGTCTGTAAAATCTTCCCCCAAAAGCCAGGAAATGGCATTTCAGCGACTGTCGATTTCAAACTTTCCCGGGGAAGCATACCCCCGGACCCCCTAAAAAATTATTTTGATTTCGGCTGCCCCCCCTTTCAAAATCCTGGCCACGTCCCTCGTTACAGGTGACTGCGCCGTGCACTGAAATTTTGATCGTTGTTTGCATTGTGTCAACTCCTACTTGACACTGGGCCAAGTATGAGTTCACACAGGGTCAAGTATGAGTTCAGTCAAGTCAAGGATATTTTTATGCTCGAGTCAAGTTTTTGTCTGTTGTAAATTAATGTTTATTTTTGTATTAACCGATCACATTTCACTTATCCCACCTTACTGAAATTGAACACTAATGACATTTAAGGCTGGATCCCAGACAGCAAGTTGTGAGATAATAATTATGAAACTTAGCAAACGCGGAAGGAGATATGAGAGTGGAAAAGCTTTATCCGTTGATTTTAGAAGAGCTATTGTCGACAAGCATTAAAAATAACCTTGACTTGACTGAACAGTCTGAACTCATACATGGCATCGTGTCAAGTAGCAGTACGCTGTGCTGTCACCTGCAACCAGCAGTAAATGTCCGAGTCATTGCAGTTATTTACTAGCCTCCACTGAACAACGCACGGATATGAAAAAGTCATGGTCTGTTCTGTCGTGGATCGGTGCAAGGGTGATCGGCATCCACACCCTATCCAGGGCTGCAAATAAATATTTTTTCTTGATATGACATGTGTCTGATCCATTTCCAATTTTGGTCAGACATTCCTAAAATTTGTTCGGACATCAAACCATTATCACTACATTTTGTTGGACATATAATTCTTCAGAATACAGTTCTGAGTTCATGATATAAAGCCGGTTTCCGTGGCGGTCGTCTGTTTAGCGTCGCGCGCGTGTGTTATACTTATACATTGTTTTAATTAACCCCTTGGTACCAGAGTAATTAAATACTATCAGTTTCTCTCAGAAGACCGATTCAGTTACGGAAGATTTAAAATTCAAACATGCTCAATCTAGTCGATAGAATTACGAAAGGAAATCGGTATTTTTCTCTCAAAAAGAAGTTTCTCTTTCAACAACATAAAGCCGAATTTCTTGATCAGACAATATATTTTATTTGCATGGATACTATGTCCGATGACAATTTGGTTTTGTTCTGACATTTGCCAAATTTGGTCGGACATTGTCCGATGTCCGACAGTAATTTGCAGCCCTGCCTATCTCAGACCAAAATAGACAATTTGTATATCCTATCCCAGACTATCCCTGAACAAAAAATTGTGTTCTTTCAGGCTTGTGGTGAGTTTCTGGATCTAGCACAACGCCAGGAGAAGAATATTCAGAAAATGCTAGACCACGAGCGAGCGCAGAGGATACGGCTAGAACAGACTGTAGAAGACCTGGCCAAGCAACACAACTTCTTAGAAGAAGCTTGCAGAGAGAGGGTGGTCCCAAAACACAAAGCGACCGAGAAAACCCAACGAACCATCTCTAATCCGACCATTAAACCACCCAGTGAAAATGTCCACGAGTCGAGCGACGACGAGACGGAGTTTTTCGATGCCATTGCGGAAGAGCCCGAGGACTTCTTCCAAGGGTTAGAGAACTTGGATGCGGGGCAGTCGTCGACGAGTAGTTCCAAGGTTAGCCTCGTCGCTGAGAAAACGAATAAAGTTATGTCGCATAAGAGATCTGCTTCTGATAACGGAGCTTCGGGTTCTTCGATGGCTGAGACTGAATTTCGACGGAGTCACAGTGCTTCGGCTGGTGATCTGGCAACCCCGACTTCGTCATCTGTTGCTGTATCTTCTCGGGCATTTGGAGCAATGAC
This sequence comes from Paragorgia papillata, assembly GCA_035771165.1. Lineage (NCBI taxonomy): Eukaryota > Metazoa > Cnidaria > Anthozoa > Scleralcyonacea > Coralliidae > Paragorgia > Paragorgia papillata. The sequence continues at coordinate 943,401 of JAWNZC010000471.1, read as the reverse complement.
GGTACGTGTTATGGTAATTGGGGGGAATATATAAGGTACATGTTAGGATAATTGAGGACTATATGAGGCACGTGTTGGGGATAATAGGCGAATTTCAGGGTATTGCACACGCATCATTTTGCAAAGAAATTGGCGGGCTCTTGGCGGACTCCCCACAAAGTAAGCAATGGTAAACAAACTTGCTAGCGAGCCAACAACAGCAGAATAACAGTGTTAAACATCCAGAAACTCTATCTATATTTTGTTTATTTTAAACAGTATGTTTACTTTGAGTGGAGCTTGCAACTCGCCTATTCGGGGAATGTGGTTCGTGCAAATCAAAGTTTACTTAAAGTGCGTATGAAACGAAAATGAAGTTTGTCTTATTTGAAAGTGCTTTCGAAATGACAGAAGAAATTTTTGTTTCCTTGCTTCGTTCTTGAGATATTTCAGTTTGTTTTATATGTGAAACTAACCACATCACAACGTGCATAATGACTTACTGGGAAAGGTTATATATATCTTTGCTATTATTAAACGGAATCAGTTGAAAATGTATATTTTTGTTGTTGTAAAGGAAAAACACACACACATGATTGCTTCGAATTGATTCCGTCTGATAATAGAAAATGTACGTTTTGACGTCACTTGTTAGTTTCGCTTATAAAACAAACTGTTATATCTTAATAAACAAAGTAAGGAAACTGCAAAAGATGTTGCTTTGACATTTTCTTTTGTCTCGTAAGCTCTCGGGTGGAGGCAGCTGTTAGCGCGCTGCCTCTCACCAAAAAGTTAAGCCCGGTTAGAGGGGGTTAGTACTTGGATGGGTGACCGCTTGGGAATGACCCCGTTGTCGGGCTTGGACTCATGTGAGCAGAGTTGTAGTTGATCTCTCCTGTGCTTCGAGGGTTTTTCGCCGGGTTTTCCTCCCTCCATAAAATCAACACCTAACATCTTAGCTGTGATCCGTGGTCTGAACTGTGTCGTTGGCGGCTGCTTGGAGCGCCTTTGATATGTCTCGACACGGCCACATTGATCTGCGTCCTTCGCAATTCAGCCACTGGCTGCAAGTAAGGATGATTAGCCCCCAGTCCTTTATAGTCCTTTATCCTTTAATCAGCCAAGACAAAAGCAAAAAGTCGCTTCGCTCGAAAAATATCGCTCAGTGGAAAACAGCCTAATTAAAGTGCCTATGTCATCCTCAGGGACTTTACATATTTATACTAATTGGAACATTCTGAGAAGATTTGTAATATATCTTCTCGGCGGAAATTTCATCTTCATGGATTTTTTTGAGTGACGTCGAAAGAGGAATTTGTCTATATGAAAACCACTTTACAGATGCCTCTTTTGACGTCACTTCCATCAACTTTAACGGCAAAAAAATCCATGAAGATGAAATTTTCGCCTGAGAAGATATATTACAAATCTTCTCAGAATGTTCCAAATAGTACAAACATGTAAAGTCCCTGAGGATGACATAGGCACTTTAAGTGAAGAAATCGTGTTTCCAATAAATGTAAAAAGCCTAATTTTGCATCAAATCTGCCGCTTACCATAAACACAATTTCTCTAGATATGCAAGGGCGACAAGTATAAAAATTTTCATTAATCAAGACCACCAGTAGAGCTATGCAATGAAACGAGAATGAAGTTCACGAGGCCTGTGGGAAACCTGTTATGAGGAAAAAATGTAATTACTCGGGCTACCTGTGGTACGCCGAGTCTATCACGATTTTGCATTTTTGCACATTTTACTTCCGCCACTATTCATGCTTCCGGTGAGTTGTTAGCCGTGTGATGGAGTGAGGCCGTGAGGCATGTTGTAACTGTAAGTTCTTTGCCGCTTTCGCTTTTGGAGTTGGACAAAAAGTTGAACATCTTTGCCTTTTGATCAAGGTGTTCTCGCACGTTGTTGCTAGATTTTGAAAGTGACTGGTTGACTTTGTAGTTTAAAGTGCCTATGTCATCCTCAGGGACTTTACATATTTATACTAATTGGAACATTTTGAGAAGATTCGTAATATATCTTCTCAGGCGAAAATTTCATATTCCCATGAATATGCCGTTATTTTTTTTGCCGTTAAAGTTGACGGAAGTGACGTCAAAAGAGGAATCTGTAAAGTGGTTTTCATATAGACAAATTCCTCTTTCGACGTCACTTCCATCAACTTTAACGGCAAAAAAATCCATGAAGATGAAATTTTCGCCTGAGAAGATATATTACAAATCTTCTCAGAATGTTCCAGTTAGTATAAAATGTAAAGTCCGTGAGGATGACATAAGCACTTTAACAGTGATCAGATGTGGCTGACAACTGTCTTGATCGTAAATAGGTTCACCAGTGTGAAGTATGCACCACATTCAGCCTTCGATTCAGGCTCCACGCACTTTGCCAGTAGCCCGAGTGAACGCCTGACCCAGGCTTCTTGTTTCTTATGATTCAGACTGTCGAACCACCTGGTAAGCTCGATTTCCAGCCGTATCTCGGGCCGCGGTACTTACCTCCCCCGAGATCACGGCTGAGCTCGTAAGCTTGTCCATTGTCGGTTTGCACCAATCACAAACGCGCCTGCACATTTTCAGCGGCCATATATTATTGGGAATATTGCAAGGATTACCCCGTCAGTTCAAAAGGCGTTCAATAGAGTGCTGATGAGTGAGGCATGCGATGACATTTTAGAAACGTTTATGATTGATTGTTTAAAATATTTACAACGGAAAGCTCAAGAGAAAATTGGTTAAAGGGTATTGGCAATAAAAATTAAGTTTGTCTCATTTGAAAGAACTCGTCAAATGGTATAAGAAGACCTTTTACAATTTTTTCGTATCTGTTTTGGTTTTGGAAATATTTCGACCAAAGACAGCGTACTGTCCGCCATCTTGGAATTATTTTCGATATGCATGTGACATCATAAGCAGGGTCAAGTGAAATTTTTATCTTGCAACCTTACCTTGCCATTATGAGCTAGAAACTCGATTTTGTTGCGCTATTTCCATTTTAAATTGACCCACAACATTTAAAAAGCCTTCCGTTGATATCTGGTCACCCACGTTGTGACGTCGCCAATTTCCTAGTTAATTAGACCCGATGTTACAACAAGATGGCGGACAGCACGCTGGCTTTGGTCGAAATATTTCAAAACACAAGAAAGATAGAGAAAAATTGTAAAAGGTCTTCTTATACCATTTGACGAGTTCTTTCAAATGAGACAAACTTAATTTTGATTGCCAATACCCCTTAAGAGCCAAGATGTTCTCGTCATTCAATTCGAGCTACAGGATCAGGGAAGTCATTTATATTTCAGTTAGCTTCTATGGTTAGTGATATTATGAAATTAATTTATGCAAAACGTCACAGACACGTTCTGTGGTTCACGCGTCCAGCCGTCTCTTTCGGGGGAGGCATGTATACCGGGGCCCGGGAGACGGTTGGAAGTCGAGCCTAACCACCTGGTTGTTGCATTGCAGTTGCACGAGCAGGGGTCTTACATTATGTAACCTTTTTGCAAGGTTGTTGTGTGCAATGCTTCAATAATCCGTTGAAGCGTTGATGCAATCGTTGCGAAAAGTAAAACTTAATTCTACTTCGTACTGCTTGATTCTACTTTACACTATGTATAATTTTTCGTGCAACTTGCGTCGCAACAATATTGCGAGACAACCCACGCTCACGCTCCATTAAATCGTGATGACGGCTGTCTTCTGCCGGAAGCCTATTTGCATCTTGTTGATACCCGATAGATAACGTCATCAATGGTTCTATGAGAGTATAAATATGGGACCTGTCTTCACAACGATCACCCCTGATGAAGACACTACATCGGAGTGTCGAAACATTGGGTCGTGGACAGTAACTTTTTAAGCTACGTTCAAAAAACTTTTAAGCCAGTGTAGCGTTAAACTATGTCTGATTCTTCACCTGGCTGCGTTGGGAATTTATTTGTTGAATTGCGAGACAAGTTGCACGGAAATTGCACAGCAGTCATACTGAGGCGTTTTATTTTCCAAAATGGGCAGTACTAAATTATAAAATATTAATAAATAATAAATATTTGTTGGTTATTGCGGCGAGCCTTGTCAGTGGTTGGTAATCTTGTTTTATTAAACCCACTCACTGTACTTCGCGGTTTCATGTAAATGTGTTCCGCATTTGAACTCAGTCACCAACCCCGACGATGTAACGTTCACGGGTCTAAAATGACTGCTAAACGAAAGCTAAATCGTTAGAAACAGAAAATATTCATTTGGTCGTCACAGTTTTATATACGAGAAGAAACTGGCTTGCTATTTTTGATAACTACAGAAAACATTAAAATGGTAAGTTTTTGCTGTCGTGTTTTTCAGATTCAAATCCAAGACGTTCGTTTAGCTATCTCTTGCTGTGATATATTGCTTTACAGTCAGTTACAAAGGTAGCTAAGCGTTACATAAACCGCTGGATAAGTTTAAAACCCGAAATATCAACGTTTTTCGTTCACTGCTATAAGCAAGCTAAGTTATAAGTAATATTGGGCATTTCTCTTGATTACATAGCATGTTCTAGGGATTTTTGGTGAAGGAAAATTCGAGTGTAGAATATATACATTTTAAGACCAAACCGGGACCAGTTGTGAAAAATGCAACTACACAGGCCTTCCGGCAGGAATTGAACACACGACCTTGCGATTCTAGGGCAAATGCTCTGACCACTGAGCCACGGAGGCCGTTGCCGAAAGCAGGTCAGAGCATTGGACTAGAATCGCAAGGTCGTGGGTTCAATTCCTGCCGGAAGGCCTGTGTAGTTGCATTTTTCGCAACTGGTCCCGGTTTGGTCTTAAAATGTATATATTCTACACTCGAATTAAAGTTATAAGTAAACTTTTTGGGAATGCGGGTGTGATTAGTTTAAAACGTTGTAAATTGCTATATAAACCGAGAAATTAAGTTCGAGTTACTGTTGATATAAAGTTAAATATGTATAGGTGTTAATGAAATTTCAGAATCATGTATGTTCGGAGAAATGTGAATAAAAAATGTGAGTCAATTCAACAATTTGTTGATTGAGCGATATTTGAAGTCGCACTTTCGGAATTCTGGTCTGCCGCTCGCAGAATAATATATTGGGTTCACTTTTTGAATTTTGCCTGTGTAACCAGGCTTCATTTAAAATGGCTGCCTGCGAGATTATCTTCTAATGTCACCTAACGTAAACAAAAACCCCAACCCTATAGTCGGAAACTGAGTTTACTGCAACTTACCCACTATGGTATTTACCACCTAGCTTATACACTATATAACCCGACTCACTAGCCAGTTTACTTTATGTTAAACCTGACCCATGCACTAGCGCGTTTACCGTCTAGCTTATACACTAACCTGACCCACTGTGTTTACCGTCTAGCTTATACACTAACCTGACCCACTGTGTTTACCGTCTAGCTTATACACTAACCTGACCCACTGTGTTTACCGTCTAGCTTATACACTAACCTGACCCACTGTGTTTACCGTCTAGCTTATACACTAACCTGACCCACTGTGTTTACCGTCTAGCTTATACACTAATCTGACCCACTGTGTTTACCGTCTAGCTTATACACTAACCTGACCCACTGTGTTTACCGTCTAGCTTATACACTAATCTGACCCACTAGTGCAGGGCCGTATCCAAAGATAATTTGGGGATACCGGTTGCGCAATCAGTGAGTGTACCATCCAGGGGGTCCGGGGGCTTGCTCCCCCGGAAAATTTTAAAAACTAGAGTCTCGGAAATGGCATTCCTGCATTCTGAGGGGCGAATTTCAACATTCTGATGGGTGATTTTTAATGCAGCTTTTCACTAGTCTACACAGCTCAATTACTAAACTTTTGAATTTTTTTATACAATAGCAAGAATATACTAGTGTAGCAGACATTACGACGTTTTATTACGTTTTCTTTTTCTACTGGCATTGGCGAGTGCCTAATTTAGCTGCTTTAAATGACTGGAAAGAGAACTCAGTTTGTAGTACACAGTTTATAATGATTGTAGTTAGTTTTATGTTAATTTCATGTTCTTTTGAATTAATGTCATTTATGATTTTTTGGGGACCTAGTTTGGGATCCCAAACCGGCCCTGCACTAGTGTGTTTACCGCCTAGCTTATACACTAACCTGATCCACTAGTGTGTTTACCGCCTAGCTTATACACTAACCTGATCCACTAGTGTGTTTACCGCCTAGCTTATACACTAACCTGACCAACTAGTGTGTTTACCGTCTAGCTTATACACTAACCTGACCCACTAGTGTGTTTACCGTCTAGCTTATACACTAACCTGACAGACTCACTAGTATGTTTACCTCCTAGTTTATACGCTAACCTGACCCACTAGCAAGTTTACTGCCTAGCTTATACGCTAACATGACCCATACTGCCTAGCTTAACCCATGCACTAGTGTGTTTATTGCCTAGCTTACACCCTAACCTGACTCTAACCCGAGTTTAAACGTATACGTTACAGCGTCTGAGTTTTTCTAAGTATTAGCAACTTACGACAGCTTGTACAGCAAGAACTGAGAGGACTTTACTTTACTCTAAGCTGAAAATTCCTAGACTAGCTAATATTCAGTGTAACCCAGTGAACTCGATGACGATGTAAGTTAAAATGTGATACCTGGAACGCTAACGAAGGTCCAAAAAGTGAGGCAAAAAGTTCCAGGCCCCTGCGCGGTTTGCAGGTACGATTCAGTCTCCCACAAAATGTTTTTTACACGGCCGCCCGTCTTGAGCGAACTGCGAAGGCTCGAAAAGGTTTGAAAAAATTATTTATCAAATTATTTTGTCAGACTAAACGTGCATTTAATGGTTTCCCATTGTTGTGCAGTGCTGTTGTTGTTTTATTTACTGTATAGCAGTCCGAAATTATACAGTAAATTAAGCTCGGGTCTCGGGATGAAAATAAGCTGAGAAAACAGACGCCTTTTGCTGGCTATGATGAAAACAGCCAGCTGAAAAGGTGAGAACAAGAGTGAGAAAGCTATTGTTGTACGAGTAAGTTTGAAGACGTATTGATACTTGATATCCAATGTCATTTTCTTATTTCTGCTCCTTTAATTCTTTGTTCGAATGTGTTAAACGGCGTTATGATATTTTAAGAAATAACTGACAACTAGATTTTTTATTTTCCCCGTTTACTCATGGCTAGTTGTTGTTTTCGGTACGAATGCGGAATGCTTTTTAAACAAAATGACACTGATGGAACTGGTACTAACCTAAACGGCATATTCTATACTAAGTTTGTGTTGATTTTTTGTATCCTCTTCGGAGTGACGAAACTCTAATATATATGGTTTATAATATAACGAAAATTTGATTTAATTTCTTCACTGACAAACTTCGTGCACGTTTTGTAAAGACAATGACTTTTACTATAGCAACAAATAGACACATCACTGCATAATCAGTTCGGCAGCATAGCACAACCAATCAAAATTTAAAATGCACGTTTAGCAAAGCGTGATAAAATGATTCAATAAATAATTTTTCAAACCTTTTCGAGTCTTCGCAGTTCGCTCAAGACCGGTGACCGTGTAAAAAACATTTTGTGGGAGACTGAATCCTACCTGCAAACCGCGCAAGGGCCTGGAACTTTTTGCCTCACTTTTTGCCCCCCGAATGACTGGACGTTAGCGTTCCAGGTATCACATTTTAACTTACATCGAGTTCACTGGTGTAACCATAGTTAATTTAGTTATCGTCATTTTTCTAATACTATATCTCATCACCATTAGTTACCCGATAGTTCTGGAGAAAATGCGTTGGTAAGGAAACCACGGCGGTCGAGCATTCCGCCGAAACCGAATCAAAGCTTAAGTCTCTGGAATATCTTAAAGAACTGTATTGGCAGGGACCTGTCGAAAATTCCAATGCCGGTGAGTAGTATATGAAAGCGTGTATACGACAACCTGAAATATTTTAAAAACGAAGTGTGGAAACGAAAAACTGCAAAAGATGTTACTCCTGTCATGTATTAAAGGTGGCTCTACTGTTTCTTGAAAAGAAAAATGCAAGTTTCAACCTCTGAAATTCTTTATGATATTTTGGAAAAGAATGAAACTAACGTTATTTATACAATACCCTGGTTGCTATGCGTGTTTTCATTTGTTGTTGACCATGATCTATTAGAGGACAGACACATGGTCACGTCAGATCACGTCAGCTGACTTGCTTTTTTCATTCTTCATGCCCCAAAATCCGGCAAGAGTTTCGACAAAAACCTTTTAAATTTTTATTGTATAAAACAAATAGATTCCATTTTTGTTGTTGTCTGTTCAGTTATAGATGCACAGAAGACGTCACAACGTGGTAAGAACATCAGTGACCCACTCGACTGCGTCTCGTGGGCCACTTTTTTGTTCTTACCACGTTGTGACGTCATCTGTGCATCTATAACTGAACAGACAACGGCAAAATGGAATCTATTTGTTAAGTATATCATAACGTTCAGGACATCCAATACTGCTAATAGATAGTGTCTCATATGTTGCTATGACAACAGTGACGGTTCGAAGTATTTAACCCAATTTATTTCAAAAACGAATTCGGTTACCGCCCAAATTTTTTCTCTAAGTTTTACTTAACAAATAAAACATAAAGCTCCGTGCATATGTACTCTTATAAAGCACGTTTGACGTCGTTTCGTTTGAACCCAATCTCGTCCCCAGACCCGCGCGTTAATTCCCATACTCACACGAGGCTCTGGTAACAACCATTTCAGGGCCCGTTCTGATTGGCTAATCCAATGCGCATGCTTGACTAGAAATCGTTGCCTGATCTTGCCCATGTTTATAAATGTCACTTCAGCCGAAGTTAGAATATGCCACAATGAACAAAATACTCTCAACTTGGTAGTTATTTGATGCAGGGTTGTGATATTTTAGCCTCCAATGCCGATAGGCTTTCATGTTGGCGACTTTTGAACGGTTCCGAGGGGAAAAGCGGCGAGTATCAAATGGCATGGCACATTCGCGCGGCATCTTGTCAGTTGTACGGCTAGTAAGTTTAGAACTACTCATCATTAAAATATATTGTGTACGTATGTTATCACATGTTGAATAAGCTTTCATTTGATGTATAGTTCAAGTTTTTCCGTTTTGTAAAACTTGTTAAAATGTCCAAAATGTGCGAACCGCTGTTCGAAATAATATTACAAATAAACAGGAAATTGACTTCTCACAAGTGTTAATACAGAATTTTAGATTTTTTTTTAAATATTTAACGCGCAACATTGAGATATATGCCAAAGAGAAGCTATTGAAAAATGCTATTTGGGGAAGAAATTTCAAGTTATTAGCTAAACGGAAAATATTTTTAAAATGGGAAAACATCCGTCATTTAATTCATTGCGTGAATGTGTTAATAAATATTATATAAATCAGTAATATTGTTGACTATTAAGGCATCTTTATAAACCCTCTGAACGCTAAAATCTCTTACTCTGTATTTTAGTATTTTATAATTACTCTGGCTATATAACGCCAGGCGATTCTACTCCTCACTGAGAGATCGCTCGGGTTAAAGGATTTAAAACTATTGTGAACGCTATAAAGGCTTTAATAGTATTTTATTACTCTGGCCAACGCTAGGCGATTCTACTCGTCACTGCCTGGGAGATCGCTAGGTTTAAAATAAAAGCTATAAATTCCAATGTGAAGTCCTTCAAATTCTCTTGCTTTGGTTTGCTTTGGCTAGAAAGCCACAAACGTTTCAAAAGCTTCATTATAAGATGCATTCGAAGTCAACAATAATAATATTGCTGATTTAATAATCAAATGACAGACGTTTTCCCATTTTAAAAATATTTTCCGTTTACCTAAAAACTTGAAATTTCTACCCCAAATAGAATTTTTCAATAGCTTCTCTTTGGTATATATCTCAATATTGCGCGTTAAATATTTAAAAAAAAATCTAAAATTCTGTATTAACACTTGTGAGAAGTCAATTTCCTGTTTATTTGTAATATTATTTCGAACAGCGGTTCGCACATTTTGGACATTTTAACAAGTTTTACAAAACGGAGAAACTTGAACTATACATCAAATGAAAGCTTATTCAACATGTGATAACATACGTACACAATATATTTTAATGATGAGTAGTTCTGAACTTACTAGCCGTTTTTGTTCCACAACTGACAAGATGCCGCGCGCAATGTGCCATGCCACTTGATACTCGCCGATTTTCCCCTCGGAACCGTTCAAAAGTCGTCAACATGAAAGCCTTTCGGCATTGGAAGCTAAAATATCGCTAATAACTACCAAGTTGAGAGTATTTTGTTCATTGTGGCATATTCTAACTTTGGCTGAAGTGATATATTGGATATTTATAGACCTGGGCAAGATCAGGCAACGATTTCTAGTCAAGCATGCGCATTGGATTAGCCAATCAGAACGGGCCCTGAAATGGCTGTTACCAGAGCCTCGTGTGAGTATGGGAACGCGCGGGGACGAGATTGTTTGAACCCGAAAGAAGTTGAGTAGAAGCACGAAGCGATAGCCGAGTTCCTTTACACTTCTTTCGTGTTCAAATCACGTCAAACGTACCTTTATAAGAAGAGTACATACGCACAGGAGCGGTATGTTTTATAAAATAATAATAAGAAAAATCAAAATTCAAATCTCCTTTTGCGGCCGATAATTAAAAGTTACCCCACAACAGCAGCAACAACAACAGCAACAAACAACAAGCAACAGCAACAAACAACAACAACAGCAACAAACAACAACAACAACAAACAACAGCAACAGCAACAAACAACAACAACAACAACAAACAACAGCAACAGCAACAAACAACAACAGCAACAGCAACAAACAACAACAGCAACAAACAACAGCAACAGCAACAAACAACAACAACAGCAACAAACAACAACAGCAACAAACAACAACAGCAACAAACAGCAACAGCAACAAACAACAACAACAGCAACAAACAACAACAACAGCAACAAACAACAGCAACAAACAACAACAGCAACAACAAACAACAGCAACAAACAACAGCAACAAACAACAACAGCAACAAACAACAACAGCAACAAACAGCAACAGCAACAAACAACAACAACAGCAACAAACAACAACAAACAACAACAGCAACAAACAGCAACAACAACAACAGCAACAAACAACAACAACAGCAACAAACAACAACAACAACAACAACAACAATGCGCATGAAAAAGTTAATCTTGTTGCAGGTGAACTTCAACGAACCGCTGTCCATGTTACAACGGCTTACAGAGGAGATGGAATACGTTTATCTATTAGACCAAGCAGCTGCCTCGACGAACAGCCTGGAAGAAATGTGCTTTGTGGCAGCTTTCACTATCTCTGCTTACTCCACAACCAGTTGTCGAAGTGGAAAACCATTCAACCCATTGCTTGGAGAGACCTTTGAACTGGACAGGAGTGACGACGAAGGATGGACGTGTTTGGCTGAACAAGTAATGTCTACTAAGATTTCCTTTTTGATTATGTCTTGCAACGTGCTTGCTGTGTTTGGTTAGCTTTAGCCTCTACGCGCTGAACCTACCAAGTAACCAACCTTCAAATATTCACCTGTCCACCTACCTACCCACCTACCAACCAAGTACCAACTCACCAACCAACCAACCTTCCAACGAACCTACCTTCCAACCAACCTACCAACCAACCAACTAACCAACCAACCTTCCAACCAACCAACATACCAGCCAACCTACCTACCTACCTACCTACCTACCAGCCACCAACTTACCAACTAACCTACCAACCAACCTACCAACTAACCTACCAAGTACCAACTTACCAAACTTCAAATATTCACCTGTCCACCTACCTACCCACCTACCAACCAACCAAGTACCAACTCACCAACCAACCTTCTACCAACCTACCTTCCAACCAACCTACCTTCCAACCAACCAACCTACATTCCAACCAACCTACCTTCCAACCAACCAACCAACTAACCAACCAACCTTCCAACCAACCTTGCAACCAACCTTCCAACCAACCTACCAGCCAACCTACCTACCTACCTACCAGCCAACCAACTAACCTACCAACCAACCAACCTTCCAACCAACCTTCCAACCAACCTACCCTACCAAGTACCAACTTATCAACCTCCAACAAACCCACCAATCAACCAACCTATACCTGCTAAGTACCAACCTACCAACCCATCTACCAACCCACCAACCAACCAACCAACGGCCCTGGCTACCTACCTACCTACTACTAACCCAGCCAACCAACCTACCTACCAACGGCCCTGGCTACCTACCAACCAACCTACCTACCCATCTACCAACCCACCAACCAACCAACGGCCCTGGCTACCTACCAACCAACCTACCTACCTACTACTAACCCAGCCAACCAACCTACGAAGTAACGAACCTACCAGCCAACCAACCTACCTATCTAAGTCGCGACTTATTTTCTCCGTTTGAATGACCCTATTGATGCTTATTTGTGATGCAGTTATTATTGACGGTAATAATTCCTCCTTATTACAGGTCAGTCATCACCCCCCGACCGCATGTTTTCACATCGACCACAAAGAGTGGACTTACTGGCAAGAATTTACAGCCAACAGCAAATTCCGGGGCAACTACCTTCAGATTGTACCTCTAGGCGTAGCTCACTTGACGTTCAGTCGGTCAGGCAATCATTACACTTGGCGAAAGGTTACCACAACGGTTCGAAATATCATCGTCGGCAAACTATGGGTAGATCAAGTAAGTTTATGACTAAATGAAGTATTTCACTTGAGATGACTCTCTGTGGTTTGACTTTGGACCAATGTACTCGTAGTAGTAGCCTAGCAGTTTTTGTTTGTAATCTATGTTCACAAAATTCTCGTATCCCCAAATTACGCTTCAAAAGTGAAGTCAATCTCGTTCCCAGAGCCCACGTTCCCCACCCGGGAAACGAGAGACTCTGGGATAATCCGTTTCAAATCGTTACGTTATTGGCTGAATAGTGAGCATGAGTTGGTCTGAAGTGACCGGAAATAGAATTAATTAAACCAAAATAACAAAGATGTCGGACGACAAGACTCCAGTGAAGACGTTGCCGCGATCGATATCTTCGCCGTATATGTGTGTATATAGATGCTGTAATTCGAGTTTCGCCAGCAACCCCATTGACTTGTTTGGGGAAAAGTCAAACAAGGAGAACATACTATCCAGATTCCGCTCGGATATTTACACATGCGTACCTCAACCGGAATAACAAGAATCCTGTGATTTGAAACGGATTATCCCAGAGTCTCTCGTTTCGCGGGTGGGGAACGTGGGCTCTGGGAACGAGATTGAAGTGAAGTTACGCTGTCGGTTACCCTTTGGTCGCGTTGGGAACAGTTTGCATGGGGATAATCTCGTTCCCAGAGCCTTCGCCGGCACGCAAACAAAGGCTAGTTTGCCAGACTAGTTCTTAGTCCTCTTTTCTCTCGGTAACTTATTTTGGTGACGTCACAGAATAGGGATCGAGCGAGAGGATTAGCTGAAAATGATTCATCTTTATCCATCATGATCAGCTGGAGCTCGGATTCTTCTCAAAATTAGAAAAATATGAACGAGGGCACTGCGGTTTTAAACAAACTTCTTCTTGAGAGCAGACAACAAACGAGTAGGTTTCTTTATTTTACATTACGTTAAAAGGTCGTTACATATACGAGGGTATTGTTTTATTATAAAAGTAGTGTTCTGCGTAGGAAGTGATTGTGTTGAAATAAATTTATACTAATCGAAATATGCTACTTTCACGTTTCGGCAGTAGCCCAACCTTGTTATATGATGTTAGAAAGAACTGTGCAGAACGAGGTGAGTGGTGTCTGCCTTGGTTTTCCGGCTGGTGCCTGTATATAATTTGGGACCAGTTTGGGGCCAAGCTAAACATTTTACTCCAGGCCTCCGGTCACAATTTCGGTCTGCCGCTCGACGTTAAAAAGAGAGACCTGGGAACCAGGCTGCTCGTTTGTCCGCCGGCGAAGGCTCTGGGAACGAGATTGGCATGGGGACTGAAACGTAATACAGCTGTCCCGTGTTAGCGTTTTTATTGAGTACACTGCTCACGAGTTCGTGCCAAATCAATAGCAAACGACGTTTTTGATACCAAAGAATGCACCATGTCTGGCTATATGTCTTTTCTGAAGCCATATTTTGTTTTATGATTTATTTAGGCTGGTGAAATGGATATAGTTAACCATACGACTGGAGATGTATGTCATCTTAAGTTCAGTGCCTACACGTACTTCTCTAGAGAAACGCCAAGGAAGGTAAAGCAATTCAGACACATTATATAGTACACGCGTAAAAATCTCGCAAGTTGTTACAGCATTGTTGCCTGAACAATGCTGTAACAACTTGTTGACATATGTGAACAACATTGATAAATGAACAACATTGTTCATCATTGTTTCGACAAGTTGTTACAGCTTGATGAAACAACAACCGTTGTTCACGCATGTTGTAACCACCGAAGAACGTGTTGATACATCAACCATGTTCACCATTGTTGTAACATTGTTGTTCATCGTTGTTATTTCGTCATGCTGTTACAACATGTTGTATCGTGTGCGAACAACGTTGTTGGCTATAAAAATGTGCTGTTGGAACAACTTGTTCATGACTGTTGAATTATCCGTGAACAACTTGTTGACAACTTGTTCACGGCGAGCAGCACAACATTGTTCACGCCTGTTGAGAACCATGAACAAGTTGTGCGTTTTTACGCGTGTACACACGTAAAAATCTCGCAAGTTGTTACAGCATTGTTACCTGAACAATGCTGTAACAACTTGTTGACATATGTGAACAACATTGATAACTGAACAACATTGTTCATCATTGTTTCAACAAGTTGTTACAGCTGTGTGCGAACAACGTTTTTGGCTATAAAAAATGTGCTGTTGGAACAACTTGTTCATGACTGTTGATTTATCCGTGAACAAGTTGTTCGAACCATAAGTGAACAACTTGTTGACAACTTGTTCACGGCGAGCAGCACAACATTGTTCACGGCGAGCAGCACAACATTGTTCACGCCTGCTGACAACCGTGAACAAGTTGTGCGTTTTTACGCGTGTAGAGGGCGCTCTGAACCATTGGCTCGACTCGAGCTGAGCCATTGACTCGATTCGAGCTGACTCATTGACGCGATTCGAGCTGACTCATTGACTCGATTCGAGCTGAGTCATTGACTCGACTTAAGCTGAGCCATTGACTCGACTTCAGCTGAGCCATTGACTCGACTTAAGCTGAGCCATTGACTCAACTTGAGCTGAACCATTGACTCGACTTGAGCTGAGCCATTGACTCGACTTCAGCTGAACCATTGACTCGATTCGAGCTGACTCAGTGACGCGATTCGAGCTGAGTCATTGACTCGACTTAAGCTGAGCCATTGACTCGACTTAAGCTGAGCCATTGACTCAACTTGAGCTGAACCATTGACTCGACTTGAGCTGAGCCATTGACTCGACTTATGCTGAGCCATTGAAGCCATTGACTCGACTTAAGCTGAGCCATTGACTCGACTTAAGCTGAGCCATTGACTCGACTTGAGCTGAGCCATTGACTCGACTTGAGGTGAGCCCATTGACTTAACTCCAGGCTTTCTCTCACCTCTCCCAGAAAGAGGACGGCCACGCAGCCTAAGATTCACGACCCGTGTACATGTATACGGCATTAGCCAACACGTTTCTTTTCAGGTGACTGGTTATGTAACCGACAAAGCACAGGTCACCCGATATGTACTGACAGGCACTTGGGACTCGAAGATTGATTGCGCCAAGGTTGTGTACAATAACAAGATCGAAGGGGGTCAGAATAAACAGGTAGCCCAAACGAAATCACCTGTGGCTCTATGGAAGATGAACACTATCTCGTAAGTTCGTGTCAGTTTAATTGAAGTTTTGTTGTCTTTCATTATAAATAAGTTTTATAATAATAATAATTTCCGAAACAAGTTACCGAAACACGGGTTCAGAAACAAAAGTTTCCAGTGTATGTTGAAAAGTTTCCGAAACTTTGTTTCAGAAACCAAGTTTCCCTGGTTAGAACTCTGTCCTATTTTTTTTAAACAAGTTTCGGAAACTTTTTCGAAAATGTATTTCAGAAACTTGTTTGACCAGTGCCGGATTTAGGACAGGGCGGACTGGGCGGTCGCCCAGGGCCCCCCCACAAAATAATGTTTAAGGGGGGGGGGCTCCACAAAAATGTCTTGAAAGTTGAAAAAATAGGTGTTGAAATGAAAAAAATCTTGAGAGCCCAAACTATGAGTCAGAAACAAGACAAAAGATATATGGATGATATATAATTATTTATACAATACCCTGGTTGCTATGCGTGTTTTCATTGGTTGTTGCCCATGATCTATTAGAGGACAGACGCATGGTCACGTCAGATCACGTCAGCTGACTTGCTTTTTTCCTTTTTCATGCCCCAAAATCCGGCAAGAGTTTCGACAAAAACCTTTTAAACTTTTATTGTATAAAACAAATAGATTCCATTTTTTTGTTGTCTGTTCAGTTATAGATGCACAGAAGACGTCACAACGTGGTAAGAACAAAAAAGTGGCCCACGAGACGCAGTCGAGTGGGTCACTGATGTTCTTACCACGTTGTGACGTCATCTGTGCATCTATAACTGAACAGACAACGGCAAAATGGAATCTATTTGTTAAATAGATGATATATATATGATATATAGAGGGTTGTGTCCCATGTACTATATATACTGAATATTACTTATGCTCTGATGGGTCAGTTACTGTGTTTATATCAGGCTATGGAAACACGGTTGTGAGGTCGTCACGGCCAGTTTTTTAGTTGTATTTCATGTAATGTAATCCAGCAGGATCATGATGGATAAAGATTAATCATTTTCCGCTAGTCCTCTCGTTCGATCCCTATTCTGTGACGCCACCAAAATAAGTACCGAGAGAAAAGAGGACTAGGAACTAGTCTGTTTAAAACGTATATATTCCTACATTCGAAATTTTCCTTTACTAAAAACCCCTACCGGCTACAAATATATATATACTTCATAATTTCTTTTCACCCTTTAGCGAAGAGCGTGAAAAGCAGTACAATTTCTCAGATTTCGCGATGGCGCTGAACGAGCCAGATGACGTCGTGGCCATTTCGGATTCCCGCTTCCGACCAGATCAGCGACTGATGGAGTTGGGCAAGTGGGACGAGGCGAACACTACGAAGGGGACTCTGGAGGAGAAACAGCGCGCCAAGCGACGAAAACGGGAGGCTGAGGCCGAGTTAGCGAAGAGGGAAGGTCGTTTATACGAGGAGTATAAACCAGTATGGTTTGAGAAAATATACGATGAACTATCCGCGATGGAAATCCATGTTTACAAAGGTGGCTATTGGGAAGCTAAGGAAAAACAGGACTGGTCGATGTGTCCGGATATTTTTTGAAACTCCCGCGTCCCCTCTGCTATTCGACTCAAACACGAAGCCACGGTGTCGAACGTGGTCGCTTGTTTGTTCTCAAGACGAGCTTTCCACGTCAAAGGGGAAAAAAGCAACAATCTCGCAAGCCCGTTCGTAATGACAAAGTGAAGTGACAAGATTTTTTCTCTAGAAATCATGAATAGCATGATTTTAAAACGTACAGCCTGGTTTCCAAGCCTGTGGTTTTCAACGTCGAGTAGGCCTATGGAATTCGTCCTCGTTCCCAGGGCCTCCTCGGTACACTGGAAAATCGGAGGCCCTGGTCAGATGAAAACGATTGAAGCGTGTGATTGGCTGGTTATTGGCATGTTATTGTCTAAAATAGGAAGTGGGCAAATATATTTTCAACTGTCAAACAACGCTGTGAATAGAGTGAAGATTATCGCTGAGGTCTACGAATAAGGCCAACAAAGTAGGATTCCTAAAGCGAGTCGGAATTGCGATGAGTTTCATCATTTAACATAGCTTGACTCAGTGACTTATTCGTCGGCGACACAAAATTATGTTCGTACACAACCTAGAATCTAAGTCATACGGTTTTCATCTGACCAGGGCCTCCGATTTTCCAGTGTACCGAGGAGGCCCTGGGAACAAGGATGGCCTGGAATTATGAGAAGCCTGGTGGAAAGTGTATTTCGGTTATACGTCCATGTCCTATTTACACGAATTGCCATCCTTAGGTTAGGTTGTGTGTTGGGGTAAGGCTTTCATGAAGTACTTGGGTTATGTAGGACATGGAATTATTACCTGTATTTCGACCACTGAGCTATATATAATTGGATTGCGGGTACCCTATATCAATGACTGGCAATGGATGGGTGACCAATCCAAGATGGCAGTGTTCTTTCTCCCGTAGCAGTAATCGCTGACCTTATTTTCATAAATTAATTTATAACTGAATTAATCGGTCTGCGGGCGCGGCTGAGCCCACAGTCAAGTATGTTCGGTCACTTTTGGACGAGTCCAGTTGTCAGTGATTTTAGCCTCAACCCTCACCGCTGTCCTCGAGATTCCGCTAGTCATCTGTTGGTGCTCTTATTGCGCGATGTCTTCAAGTTAAATTATCGACAGAAATGAGGACCCCACACAGAAAAATGTACTTCTGATAGAACCTGTTGCACGAACACCGCTGCCAAACGTTTGCGCATGCGTGAGTGCAAGACAGCGAAGACTAAGTAAGGCTCGACTATTTGTGTTTTAAAAGGGACCGTGAAAATTGCGTAGGCACCATCTCAGAATATTTAAAGATACATCTATACAGCAAGTACGAACATTAAAATTTCAGTAGTTTTCTAAAAACTTGGAAAACAAAGTGTCCGTCTCGTCGAATTACAGAATCACAATAGTTTCCCGCTCTTATTTGATCCGGAGTTAGCGCAGGCGCAAAACGTTTCGCAGCGGTGTTTATCAGGTATGATACAGTCATGATATCTCGTATCTGTATCATACTTAAAACTATTAGCCTCGGGCTGTAGTAATCAAATCTCAACAAAAGCTCGAATCAATTAGCTTGCTCGTGAGGGTCAGGTTAGCATATAGACCCTTTTTTTGAAGTCTACAGTGTGTATAAAAAAACCCGGAACCCTAAGAAAATGAATTACTTAGTAATTCATTTTCTAAGGGTTCCGTGTTTTTTTTATACACACTGTATAGACCCTTTTAATAAGTGCAGAGTACGTCATGTTGGTCAAACTGCATTTATTCGGTTGCCCAATAGGTTCATCTGAGGATCACGTGCTTGAGAATCCAATTTATTTATACTATAATCGAAATATAGTAAGGTTAGATATACTGCCGAAACAGAGAACGTATAGGAGTCTAACGTTTCGAGCGAAGGCCCTTCGTCAGAAAGAAACTCTTGATGTTTCTCTTTGACGAAGGGCCTTCGCTTGAAACGTTAGACTCCTACGTTCTCTGTTTCGGCAGTATATCTAAAGCCTGGTTTCCATATAGCCGTAAGAGTCGGCGGCATGTCTGCGGCAAGGGGCAATGGTCCAATCGCATACAGCTTTTTATTGCTGGCAAATTCAACACTGTCTATGATTGGAGCATCGCCCCTTGCCGCAGCCATGCCGCCGGCTCTTACGGCTATATGGAAACCAGGCTTAACCTTACGTAATATTTAAAACACGAGCAGGAGTGTTTTTTATAAAATAACATGTATACTACGCGAGTCCTGATTGGTCAATTGCCGTGTTTGGATCAGAGTATCCAAACACGGAAAATTCCCGCCAAAACTATTTTTTGAAAATGTCGGACAGTATATCATATTCACTTGTGATTATTTTATAAAAGAAATACCAAATGGTTTTTTCTGTGTTTGGAGACTCTTATCCAAACACTTGGGAAATTGCTCGACTTTCGAAAAGCTAAAAACACTCGCCTACGGCTCGTGTTTTGTTACGCTTTTCTCCAGTCTCGCAATTTCCCGCGTGTTTGGATCAGAGTATCCAAACACGGAAAACCATTTGGTATTTCTTTAATCCGATTTAAAACCACGAGGGCGCAGCCCGAGTGTTTTATATCTGATAAAACACGTGATGCGAGTGTTTATAATGGCTTCAAAAACGATTCGTTGTTGGATGTTATGTTCAGTAGTATTCTTTATATAAAATTGTATGTTCATTAGTATTCTTTCTGACGTCAAGAAGTTTTATCAGGTATAAAACCACGGACATGGTACTGATTTCCTTTGTGTTTTCCTCGTGAATTATTAATGAGTTTTTTAATTATATTTCGATTGTTGTGTCAACACTGCCTACGCAGCACGCTATTTATACTATATAGATCGTTTTCACTCGCGTGATCCGTGGCCACATTAGAATAGAGCTAATTCCCATATGGTACACCAATATGGCCGCCATTTCATTGTTTTGGTACACCAATATGGCCGCCGTGACGTCAGATGAAAACGATCCATAGGGTTCTAATAAGGGCCTGCTTACAAGCAGGTAGGGGTACCCTAGCACCTGGGTTACTAGGCTAGCCTAAATGGCTAGCTCTTGTACATTTCTTGTTTTTTTGTTTGTCGTGTTTACTAGGACGCTAGTGAAATTTTGCTTGTAAACCCAGACTAACTTTGACCCGGTGCTAGGATAACCCTGTCCTAAATAATTCAGTAGGTTCATGTAATTTCTATTGAATTTTACAGAGGAATTGGGATTGTCTATTAAATTTTACAAAGAAACACAAATGATAAATGTCTTCAAATAGAGGTTTATGAATGACAGAAACTTTTTGCTGCCTTACTTTTATATATCTTAGTCATTTGAAATATGGTCAGAAAATCATAATCAATAATGAAATTAATAGCTTTTTCAGCTTTTGTACCAACGAGAAAACTTGGCCTTTGTGTGCGCTAAATGTTCTAATTTTTCCCTGTTCCGTATCCTACCAAATCCTGCTTTCTGATTGGCTAGCGAGCGGTCCGTATGATTTTAGCCGTATTTTAAAAGTGAAAAAGAATAGTCAAAATGACATGTAACCGTTAGTTTTTTACTAATTTTGGCCATTTTTTTATCATCATCGTCGCCGTTATCGATCGTCACTTTCATCATATCATCTAGATTGTTATGTCGATTATACATGATAATTTCGCATGCGCGCCATTTTGAACCATTTACAAAAAAAACCCATGAATATCTCCAAAACATTAACAATCTCGTTCCCAGAGCCAAATATGCCCGGCCTTAAAGGTGATGTACAGTCCGTTCTGCGCATGTACGAAACTAATGTTTGCATCTTTATTTACAAAAAAAATACTAATACCTTATTCAAGATTGTAAGCTTTTATTGGTTCCCATTCATTACTTGTACCCAAAACAAAACATTTTCAGGAGAAATCCGAGGAGATATCCTCGCCGAATCGCTTGGTTTTCTGCCATATTGTTCCTTAACGGTTTACATTTTGCTGAGTACTTCATGTAATTATCTACGAATGTCATGTTTTGGGGACCACATTGCGGTCATGCGCAGAACGGACTGTACGCGCACCTTTAAGTAATTTTTCATTGAACTTTCCTCAGTGGGCTCTCACTACCGTAAACTATAATATACCGTAAATGCCCGATTTAGCGCCGCGGCGCTTATTAAATTATCCTACTTCTGGATGCGGCGCTTAATCGAGAGCGACGCTAAATCAAACATTTACGGTAAAGTCCTGGCCGGTACAAAGAGCTGTGTGTATTGCAGGCGAATAGGCGAATGGTGTTTCGAACCTTATCGTTTGTTTTATAGAAATATACTAATTTTTTTAACAAGTCTCTTTTTTGAGATCTCGCGTGTAGGTCGCGCGTGTTATTTGTTTGGAGTCTGGTGACTAGTTTGGCGAGGCCTGCCGGGAAATTTAAAACTCCAAGAAGAAGAAAATGGTGGACCCAGACGAAATAACGAGCAAATTCATTCATTTTATCAAGAAAGATCACTTCCATCAGTGAGTTTTAAACATTTGACGGAGTGCTCGGACATTTTCTACTTATTAAGCTGCTACATGAACGGAATATGGCATAATCGCCGAGATAACGACAAAGGTAAGATGTCATTCTGATTATCCATCTTATAAATTTGTCCCCCATGAACAATATTGGATATGGGAATTTTTACCTAAGTAGAACTGCGAACCAGAGGCCGGCAAGCGGGAGGATACTGTACAAATAAAGCCTTCTCGTGACCGATTTTGGCCATTTTTCGAACTATTGAAATCAGGTCAAAATGTAAATAAGGCATTTTTATAGTTTTTGTAGCAACGAGAAGGCTGTATTTGTGCTAAATAAATATATTTTGAGCCTTACTTTTAAACTCAGAAAAAATGTTAAGGTTAGTTTTTACTCTGACCTATTTTGGCCATTTTTTTAACTTTTCAAATAAGGGCATAAGGCTAAAATATGAAGATTTAGAGCGCTTTCCAATTGACAAGGTTAGACCGGTCAGTCCGGCCAGAATGGACTTGCTTTTGATTAGGACCAAATTTTCCAGTCTGACCGTCCTAAGTCTCAAACGAATCGTGTTCCATTTAACCAGACTGACCAGTCTAACCGTGTAAATGGAAAGCCCCCTTAGTACCAGGGCTGGATTTAGACATGTGGAGGCCCCTGGGCAGCCTTCAGTAGTGGAGGCCCACCCTACCTTAGAATACTAAAAAGGTGACGAGACATATTTACAGTCATAAAGTATTTTTTTCAATACAAAAAAGTATGTGGAGGCCCCTGGTTGTGGAGGCACCTTGACAACTGCCCAGCTTGCCCATTCCTAAATCCGGCCCTGTTTAGTACAAATAAAGCCATCTTGTTGTTACAGAAGCTATAAAAAGGCCTTATTTGAGCTATTTTGACCTTATTTTGAAGGTTGAAAAAATGGCCAAAAACGGTCAAACAGTAAAGGCTAACCCCTTTACTTTTTGACCAATTTTTCAACTTTTGAAATAAGGCTAAAAATAAAGATTTATCACAAATGAAGCCTTCTTGTTGCTATAGAAACTATAAAAAGGCTTTATTTGAGCTTTTTTTATCTTATTTTGAAGGTTGAAAAAATGGCCAAAAACGGTCAAAAGGTAAAGGCAAACCCCTTTATTTTTTTGAAATAGAGTAACGTTCGGTATACTGCCGAAACAGAGAATGTAGGAGTCTAACGTTTCGAGCGAAGGCCATTCTCTCTGATGAAGGGCCTTCGCTCAAAATGTTAGACTCCTACGTTCTCTGTTTCGGCAGTATATCTATTATCTAACCTTACTCTATTTCGATTGTTGTTTCAACAAAAAAGTAAAGGGGTTAGCCTTTACAAAGTAAAGGGGTTAGCCTTTACAAAGTAAAGGGGTTAGCCTTTACTTTTTGACCGATTTTGGTCATTTTTGACACTTTTGAGTTAGGGTCAAAAACGGTTAAATAAAGTCTTTTTAGACCTTCTGTGGAAAGGAGAAGGCTGTATTTGGGCTAAAAAGAATTTTTTTGATTTTTTAAAAAAAATCGGGGCAAAAAAAAGTAAAGGGGTTAGCCTTTACTTTTTGACCGATTTTGGTCATTTTTGAAACTTTCGAGATAGGCTCAAAAACGGTTAAATAAAGTCTTTTTAGACCTCTGTGAAAAGGAGAAGGCTGTATTTGGGCTAAAAAGAATTTTTTTGATTTTTTAAAAAAAATCGGGGAAAAAAAAAGTAAAGGGGTTAGTTAGCCTTTACTTTTTGACCGATTTTGGTCATTTTTGAAACTTTTGAGTTAGGGTCAAAAACGGTTAAATAAAGTCTTTTTAGACCTTCTGTGAAAAGGAGAAGGCTGTATTTGGGCTAAAAAGAATTTTTTTGATTTTAAAAAAAAAATAGGGGAAAAAAAAAGTAAAGGGGTTAGCCTTTACTTTTTGACCGATTTTGGTCATTTTTGAAACTTTTGAGTTAGGGTCAAAAACGGTTAAATAAAGTCTTTTTAGACCTTCTGTGAAAAGGAGAAGGCTGTATTTGGGCTAAAAAGAATTTTTTTGATTTTTTAAAAAAAATCGGGGAATAAAAAAGTAAACTTTACTTTTTGACCGATTTTGGTCATTTTTGAAACTTTTGAGTTAGGCTCAAAAACGGTTAAATAAAGTCTTTTTAGACCTTCTGTGAAAAGGAGAAGGCTGTATTTGGGCTAAAAAGAATTTTTTTGATTTTTTAAAAAAAATCGGGGAAAAAAAAAGTAGGGATGAGCCGATTAATCGGAAAATAATCGCAAAGCCGATTAATCGGCCATTTTTAAATAATCGGTAATCGGCCGATTATTGTTTGATAATCGGCAAAATAATCGGCCAAGTTGCTAACGTTAAAAGGTTTTTAAACTGTCGAATAATTTGATCAAATCATACAGAAAGTAAGAAACTTTAACACAGAAACGTTAATAGTGTAAACCGATCTTTAAATTTAGTAATTTAGGCCTGTTTCAAACGTCGAATTTTGCATGTGTCGAATTCAACACATGCAAAATGCGACGTCTGAAACAAGTGCGACATTGTTATTACGCTCGAGCGTAATGTTAAGTAATGTTAACGTAAGTCGTAAGCATAATGCGAGCGAAGTTCGACGTTGTTTCAAAAGTCGAATTTTGCATGTGTCGAATTCAATTCGGCTTGTGCACGGCTCGGGGATAGGAGTATAGAAAGAGAAAATTTTTGAGACGTCGCCGTGTAATGTTATCGAATGAAATGTGAATTGAATTCGACACATGCAAAATTCGACGTTTTAAAGTTGAAACAGGCCTTACTCATCTCCTAACACCTAAGAAAAAAAAGAAATTTACTTCGAGCAACTGAAGAAAAAAGTTTAAAAAAAAATTCCAGACAGTTTGTTTCAAAAATCGCATCTTGTCTCGAAAAAACCCCCGCATCTTGTCATCATTTGTGACGCCTTGTCTCAAATGGCTTCTTTCGGGAAGCCATTAAAAACACCAACGCGTTCCTATGCGTTGAGTCATCAAAACTATTTACAAACACAGAGCCTATTACGTTTCCTAATTGGCTAAGACGAATCCCGATACGTGATAAAAAGAACTGGAAATTGGAAAAACATTGCTTGGACTTATTTGCCCAGAAAACAAGTTAGTATAATGGCGCACACTTTAAAAAGCGAGGTTTGGAGATATTTTAAGATTTTGGAAGATGACAACACGAAAGCAATGTGTAAGGTTTGCCAGGAAGAAGGGTCCCGAATTGTGATAAGCAGAGGAGGGAAAAATTGTAAACAGTTCACCACAACAAACCTCCGCAATCACCTCCGTAAGCATCCCAAGGAATTTCTTGCACTGTCAGCAGATGAAAAGACTAAAAGGACGCAACAAGACATGGAATCAACCGAATCAACCACAGTAACAATGAGAAAGAAACTAAAAACTCAGATGTCCTTGCAACAAAGTATTGAAGCTGGTCGAGCGTGGGATATGAACAGTCCTCAAGCCCAACATATCACAAACCTAATCGGTGAAATGATGGTTCTCGACAACCAACCATTTTTAATTGCAGAGGACTTGGGTTTTATGCGTCTTATGAAACACGTAGCCCCGCGATACCAATTACCTAGTCGGCACCACTTCAGCGAAAAAGTAATTCCAAATTTGGTCAAACGAGCCGAAGCAGCTGTTGCCAAAATGTTAGAGAAGGCAAAGCATTTTTCTTTCACGTCAGACATTTGGACTTGTTCTCATACGAATGATGCATTTATTAGCCTAACAGCCCACTGGATCGATGAACATGAAATAAAGGTTCCGCGCAAGTCGATCGTACTGCAATCGAGTTTCTTCCCTGGTAGCCACACCGGCGAGCGAATTGCAGAAAAGTTTAAGAATGTGTTGTTAAAATGGAATATCGATCTTTCAAGATGCCACATCATTGTTACTGACAACGCGGGCAACATATCGAATGCCGTAGAGTTGGCCGGATTAATGCGCAGTCCATGCGTCATTCACACACTGCAGTTGGGGCTATCTTTAAAAGGGGGAACGGGGAATGGGGGAATCGGGGAATCGGGGAATCGGGGAATCGGGGAATCGGGGAATGGGGGAATGGGGGAATCGGGGAATCGGGGAATGGGGGAATCGGGGAATCGGGGAATGGGGGAATCGGGGAATGGGGGAATCGGGGAATCGGGGAATGGGGGAATGGGGGAATGGGGGAATCGGGGAATGGGGGAATGGGGGAATCGGGGAATGGGGGAATGGGGGAATCGGGGAATCGGGGAATCGGGGAATGGGGGAATCGGGGAATCGGGGAATCGGGGAATGGGGGAATCGGGAATGGGGGAATCGGAAAAAGGGGAATCGGAAGAAGGGGAATCGGAAAAGGGGGAATCAGAAAAGGGGGAATCGGGAGAAATGGGGGAATCGGGTAAACAAAGACAAAGGAATAACCAATCTGTTTACGCATTTATACATATAATAAAGACTAAAGTAAAATAAAGTAAAGTAAAGTAAAATAAAGTATTAAAAGTAAAATATATGTCGCTTGTTTCTGCTGTATAGTCTAGTCAATGTGCCAAACAGACCTTATGCACCAGTGAGTTACGTGCGCGGTTTTATATTTTCTTTGCGGGTGTTTTTCTTTACTTTTACGCACATTTATTTACGTGGAAATACTATTCTGACCAAGGTATTCTTTACAATAGCTATCTATCTGAAATCTCACACCGGGTGACACGCGTTTTTGCTCGGAATTTTTAAGATCACAAATGATTGCAATCAAATTTCATAATTTGATAAACGAATCCGTTCATTCTGTTTAGGCCGTTGTCTGTGTAGCCAAAAATTTCCGTTGCCCCCACCGCGGCGCTAAAATATTTCAACGGTATTTAGGAGATTTCGGCCTGCTGATTTCAAATTTCTTTGTTCCCACACGCAGAAACCCGCAGTTTTTGCGTTATCTTCCTCGGATTTCTTACATTTTTATCGGCTGTCGGCCATTTTGAATTCCGCGGTCCTTTTGATCTTTCGTTATTTTTACTTGAAGTACATCGCGGACACAAGGTACGTGGGCTCGTAAACAAGATAAACATGGAGGGTCGACCTCTTTCTTGCCAATGTTTTATTCATTTTCACGGAAAATCGGGAGAATTATTCATATTAACATCGCATACGGTGGTCAAAGTAAAAGAATATTGCGAAAAATGGATTCATTTAGATGGAGAACAACAGGAAATCGCTACAAGAATCATTGACAGTGTACGAAGTTGGCCGCTAAATCTCCGCTTTGTTCAGAAGGAGAACTGCTGTCTCAACTGCATATAAACGAAATTTAATTGCAAGCGTAAGATATCACAAAATCTATAACTAAATTTCAAAATACCCGTCCACTTGTCAATTTAAGACGATGTCACACGCGGAAATTTCTTTTTTGCAACTTGCAACGCAAATTTGGATGAAAATATATTGCAAGTTCCTGTAGGAATTTACTTATGCAACTTGTTGTCTGATCTAGAATGCAACTATTTTTGCAAAGAAAAAGAGTTCTGCTATAACTTGAAATGCCGTTGCGTTGTAAGTTGCAAGAAAAAATTGCCTCGTGTAACATCACGTTCGTATTGCAAACTTATTACCTTATCCTTGAAATATTAAATGTTTTTTACCCAATTTTTACCTAGTAATTAACTTTATGACATAAAGTGTTCTTGGGCAGTCTCTCAAAAATGCGCACAGCTACAGTGCAAGAAACAATTAATTTCCTTACAGTACTTCAGTTTAACAGAGAAATAATATATTTTATATGTACATATAAAGTTCAAGTTTCACTCCACATCTTCATCACTTGACACACCAGCTCCAGCACCATATTCAATGTCTTCTTCTGCAGCATTCTCAGGACAATTGGTGCTTCCAGTGCACTGGCACATTTCAGTACAGCGATTTGTTGCTTTTTTTGCAGGAGCATCTCATTGTCTTGCAGCCGGTTTTGCATTTACAGTTACAGTTTAGTAACAGTACATCAGGAGCACACTTCTTATCCATCCATACAACAGCAATTCTTCTATCCTCATCAATCTTCCAGCCATGGTTTGTAGGACTCGGTGCATTTATTACAGGTGTTGTTGATCTTTTCCATATTGCTGCCTGGTAATTTGCACGCTGAATGTACTTTGAAAGGCAGTCCTTATTTGGGGCAATGCAGCATCAGAAAATTTACCCATTTTAAACATGTTGTACCTTCCTTCATCTACAGAAGTGGTATTCTTTGCTTTATACAATTTGCAAGTAAGTGATTCAAGATTCATCTCAAGTGTTTCATCAATGTTGAAATCATTTCCCACTTGTCCAAGTGTCTCAATCGATGTTTGATCACCAGAAAGTATTCCAGCTTGATATCTTGCTGTGACCATAAAATGAACTGGTAGAATCACAAGCCTAAAAATATAAGAAAAATATACATTGTCACAGATGCTGAAAGGTTGACAAGTTGTTTTTTTAAACATGTTGCTTGATTTGATTAAATTATTAACAATTTGTAAATCAAAACTAATGATTCCTTTAATACCTGTAAATGCATGAAATCCAATTAATGCTTCACATTTATTTTCACCAATCTGTTCCACAACATGATTGACATTTATGTCAATGATTCTACCAGTTCATTTTATGGTCGCAGGAATATATCAAGCTGGAATATACTTTCTGGTGATCAAACATCGATTGAGACACTTGGACAAGTGGGAAATGATTTCAACATTGATGAAACACTTGAGATGAATCTTGAATCACTTACTTGCAAATTGTATAAAGCAAAGAATACCACTTCTGTAGATGAAGCAAGGTGCAACATGTTTAAAATGGGTAAATTTTCTGATGCTGCATTGCCCCCAAATAAGGACTGCCTTTCAAAGTACATTCAGCGTGCAAATTACCAGGCAGCAATATGGAAAAGATCAACAACACCTGTAATAAATGCACCGAGTCCTACAAACCATGGCTGGAAGATTGATGAGGATAGAAGAATTGCTGTTGTATGATGGATAAGAAGTGTGCTCCTGATGTACTGTTACTAAACTGTAACTGTAAATGCAAAACCGGCTGCAAGACAATGAGATGCTCCTGCAAAAAAAGCAACAAATCGCTGTACTGAAATGTGCCAGTGCAATGGAAGCACCAATTGTCCTGAGAATGCTGCAGAAGAAGACATTGAATATGATGCTGAAGATGATGTGTCAAGTGGTGAAGATGTGGATGGAGTGAAACTTGAACTTTATATGTACATATAAAATATATTATTTCTCTGTTAAACTGAAGTACTGTAAGGAAATTAATTGTTTCTTGCACTGTAGCTGTGCGCATTTTTGAGAGACTGCCCAAGAACACTTTATGTCATAAAGTTAATTACTAGGTAAAAATTGGGTAAAAAACATTTAATATTTCAAGGATAAGGTAATAAGTTTGCAATACGAACGTGATGTTACACGAGGCAATTTTTTCTTGCAACTTACAACGCAACGGCATTTCAAGTTATAGCAGAACTCTTTTTCTTTGCAAAATAGTTGCATTCTAGATCAGACAACAAGTTGCATAAGTAAAATTCCTACAGGAACTTGCAATATATTTTCATCCAAATTTGCGTTGCAAGTTGCAAAAAAGAAATTTCCGCGTGTGACATCGTCTTAAATTGACAAGTGGACGGGTATTTTGAAATTTAGTTATAGATTTTGTGATATCTTACGTTTGCAATTAAATTTCGTTTATATGCAGTTGAGACAGCAGTTCTCCTTCTGAACAAAGCGGAGATTTAGCGGCCAACTTCGTACACTGTCAATGATTCTTGTAGCGATTTCCTGTTGTTCTCCATCTAAATGAATCCATTTTTCGCAATATTCTTTTACTTTGACCACCGTATGCGATGTTAATATGAATAATTCTCCCGATTTTCCGTGAAAATGAATAAAACATTGGCAAGAAAGAGGTCGACCCTCCATGTTTATCTTGTTTACGAGCCCACGTACCTTGTGTCCGCGATGTACTTCAAGTAAAAATAACGAAAGATCAAAAGACCGCGGAATTCAAAATGGCCGACAGCCGATAAAAATGTAAGAATTCCGAGGAAGATAACGCAAAAACTGCGGGTTTCTGCGTGTGGGAACAAAGAAATTTGAAATCAGCAGGCCGAAATCTCCTAAATACCGTTGAAATATTTTAGCGCCGCGGTGGGGGCAACGGAAATTTTTGGCTACACAGACAACGGCCTAAACAGAATGAACGGATTCGTTTATCAAATTATGAAATTTGATTGCAATCATTTGTGATCTTAAAATATTCCGAGCAAAACGCGTGTCACCCGGTGTGAGATTTCAGATAGATAGCTATTGTAAAGAATACCTTGGTCAGAATAGTATTTCCACGTAAATAAATGTGCGTAAAAGTAAAGAAAAACACCCGCAAAGAAAATATAAAACCGCGCACGTAACTCACTGGTGCATAAGGTCTGTTTGGCACATTGACTAGACTATACAGCAGAAACAAGCGACATATATTTTACTTTTAATACTTTATTTTACTTTACTTTACTTTATTTTACTTTAGTCTTTATTATATGTATAAATGCGTAAACAGATTGGTTATTCCTTTGTCTTTGTCTACCCGATTCCCCCATTTCTCCCCGATTCCCCCTTTTCTGATTCTTCCTTTTCCGATTCCCCTTCTTCCGATTCCCCCTTTTCCGATTCCCCCATTCCCCGATTCCCCCATTCCCCGATTCCCCCATTCCCCGATTCCCCGATTCCCCCATTCCCCCATTCCCCGATTCCCCGATTCCCCCATTCCCCGATTCCCCGATTCCCCCATTCCCCGATTCCCCCATTCCCCCATTCCCCGATTCCCCGATTCCCCCATTCCCCGATTCCCCGATTCCCCGATTCCCCGATTCCCCCATTCCCCGATTCCCCCATTCCCCCATTCCCCGATTCCCCGATTCCCCGATTCCCCCATTCCCCGATTCCCCGATTCCCCCATTCCCCCATTCCCCGATTCCCCGATTCCCCGATTCCCCCATTCCCCGATTCCCCCATTCCCCCATTCCCCGATTCCCCCATTCCCCGATTCCCCCATTCCCCGATTCCCCGATTCCCCCATTCCCCCATTCCCCGATTCCCCCATTCCCCGTTCCCCCTTTTAAAGATAGCCCTGCAGTTGGCGATCAAAGATGCCATCTTCTCACAACGAAGTGTCAACGACATGATTGCAAGGGCTAGACGAATTGTGACTCACTTTCATCACTCTGCACTCGGGTGTAGCAGGCTTGCAGAAATACAGGATGATATTGGCCTTCCAAAGAAAAAGTTGATTCAGGACGTGGCAACAAGGTCAGTTAAATTATTTACACGTTCGAAGGGTTTTATTTCAATGCAACTATAATAAGTGCGCAGCGCATTGCAATAATTAATAACTATCTTTCCGGTTTTAACTTTTATTTACCTCGCCTACTAATATCTTATATCTATGTGAATGTTTTTATTTTTTCATTTTTTGGCAGATGGAACTCCACCTACTACTTGTTGGACAGGCTATTGGAGAATAAGAGAGCAGTCGTACTTTATTCCACCGAGACACCAATTGCAACGCTATCGTCGAACGAGTGGTCACTGATGGAGAAGGTCCTTCGCTTGCTCCAGCCCTTTGAAGAGTATACTAAACTGATGAGCAAAAAACAACTCGTGTATTTCTGAAGTGATTCCTGCCATCACCGTGCTGACGAAATTCTTGAGCAGAGATGACCGCGAGAACACAGCTGGAGTAGGTACAATGCGGGATGAGCTGAGTAGTGCTTTAGAAACAAGATTCCGAACAGCTTTTGTCGACAAGTGTTTCGTATTGGCTACGACGATTGATCCGAGATTTAAGACAAAGTTTTGTAAAGATGACGGTCGTACTATGCTGGTAAACGAGCTTGATCTTTTCCAAGGATCCTCAGAGTCAGACACGGTCACGGAAAGCACGTCAACGGAGAAAGCGAAGCGCAGGGACGAACCACATAAAGATCTATGGTCCTGTTTCGAAGAGATAGTTGCATCCGACGACAACATTCCTAGTGGCAGCCGAAAACTTGAAGAAGAGGTCAACGCATTTCTCGCCCTTCCTTTGCAAACCATTGCAATCGTGTCCATATACCTGGTGGCTTTCCAACAAACAAGTGTATCCGAATATCTTCAACATCGCATTGAAGTATCTCAGTCCACCAAGTTCAAGCGTATACTCAGAGCGCGTGTTCAGTGAGGCTGGGAACATTTCCACCGAGACGCGGAGCAGACTAGCTCCGCACAAAGCAGACAATCTTTTGTTTCTACACCATAATATACCGAAATTAAACTTTGATTATTGATCTTAAGTTGGTTTAAGTATTTTTGAGTTGCTTGGTTTGTATTGTAATTAATAAAAACGTATTTAGTACTATTTACAACTTCACTGTTGGTCATTTACTCATTTTGTCTTGCTACTTACAATAATCGGCAGATGCCGATTAATCGGCCGATTAGTTGAGATAATCGGCCTACAAATAATCGGCCTCAGTAATCGGCAATTTTCGTAATCGGCTCATCCCTAAAAAAAAGTAAAGGGGTTAGCCTTTACTTTTTGACCGATTTTGGTCATTTTTGACACTTTTGAGTTAGGGTCAAAAACGGTTAAATAAAGTCTTTTTAGACCTTCTGTGGAAAGGAGAAGGCTGTATTTGGGCTAAAAAGAATTTTTTTGATTTTTTAAAAAAAATCGGGGCAAAAAAAAGTAAAGGGGTTAGCCTTTACTTTTTGACCGATTTTGGTCATTTTTGAAACTTTTGAGATAGGCTCAAAAACGGTTAAATAAAGTCTTTTTAGACCTCTGTGAAAAGGAGAAGGCTGTATTTGGGCTAAAAAGAATTTTTTTGATTTTTTAAAAAAAATCGGGGAAAAAAAAAGTAAAGGGGTTAGTTAGCCTTTACTTTTTGACCGATTTTGGTCATTTTTGAAACTTTTGAGTTAGGGTCAAAAACGGTTAAATAAAGTCTTTTTAGACCTTCTGTGAAAAGGAGAAGGCTGTATTTGGGCTAAAAAGAATTTTTTTGATTTTAAAAAAAAAATAGGGGAAAAAAAAAGTAAAGGGGTTGGCCTTTACTTTTTGACCGATTTTGGTCATTTTTGAAACTTTTGAGTTAGGGTCAAAAACGGTTAAATAAAGTCTTTTTAGACCTTCTGTGAAAAGGAGAAGGCTGTATTTGGGCTAAAAAGAATTTTTTTGATTTTTTAAAAAAAATCGGGGAAAAAAAAAGTAAAGGGGTTAGCCTTTACTTTTTGACCGATTTTGGTCATTTTTGAAACTTTTGAGTTAGGCTCAAAAACGGTTAAATAAAGTCTTTTTAGACCTTCTGTGAAAAGGAGAAGGCTGTATTTGGGCTAAAAAGAATTTTTTTGATTTTTTAAAAAAAATCGGGGAAAAAAAAAAGTAAAGGGGTTAGTTAGCCTTTACTTTTTGACCGATTTTGGTCATTTTTGAAACTTTTGAGTTAGGCTCAAAAACGGTTAAATAAAGTCTTTTTAGACCTTCTGTGAAAAGGAGAAGGCTGTATTTGGGCTAAAAAGAATTTTTTTGATTTTTAAAAAAAATCGGGGAAAAAAAAAAAGTAAAGGGGTTAGCCTTTACTTTTTGACCGATTTTGGTCATTTTTGAAACTTTTGAGTTAGGGTCAAAAACGGTTAAATAAAGTCTTTTTAGACCTTCTGTGAAAAGGAGAAGGCTGTATTTGGGCTAAAAAGAATTTTTTTGATTTTTTAAAAAAAATCGGGGAAAAAAAAAAGTATAGCTTTACTTTTTGACCGATTTTGGTCATTTTTGAAACTTTTGAGTTAGGCTCAAAAACGGTTAAATAAAGTCTTTTTAGACCTTCTGTGAAAAGGAGAAGGCTGTATTTGGGCTAAAAAGAATTTTTTTGATTTTTTAAAAAAAATCGGGGAAAAAAAAAGTAAAGGGGTTAGCCTTTACTTTTTGACCGATTTTGGTCATTTTTGACACTTTTGAGTTAGGGTCAAAAACGGTTAAATAAAGTCTTTTTAGACCTTCTGTGAAAAGGAGAAGGCTGTATTTGGGCTAAAAAGAATTTTTTTGATTTTTTAAAAAAAATCGGGGCAAAAAAAAGTAAAGGGGTTAGCCTTTACTTTTTGACCGATTTTGGTCATTTTTGAAACTTTTGAGATAGGCTCAAAAACGGTTAAATAAAGTCTTTTTAGACCTCTGTGAAAAGGAGAAGGCTGTATTTGGGCTAAAAAGAATTTTTTTGATTTTTTAAAAAAAAATCGGGGAAAAAAAAAGTAAAGGGGTTAGCCTTTACTTTTTGACCGATTTTGGTCATTTTTGAAACTTTTGAGTTAGGCTCAAAAACGGTTAAATAAAGTCTTTTTAGACCTTCTGTGAAAAGGAGAAGGCTGTATTTGGGCTAAAAAGAATTTTTTTTGATTTTAAAAAAAAATCGGGGAAAAAAAAAGTAAAGGGTTGGCCTTTTTTGACCGATTTTGGTCATTTTTGAAACTTTTGAGTTAGGCTCAAAAACGGTTAAATAAAGTCTTTTTAGACCTTCTGTGAAAAGGAGAAGGCTGTATTTGGGCTAAAAAGATTTTTTTTGATTTTTTAAAAAAAAATCGGAAAAAAAAAGTAAAGGGGTTAGCCTTTACTTTTTGACCGATTTTGGTCATTTTTGAAACTTTTGAGTTAGGCTCAAAAACGGTTAAATAAAGTCTTTTTAGACCTTCTGTGAAAAGGAGAAGGCTGTATTTGGGCTAAAAAGAATTTTTTTGATTTTTTAAACTTTTGAGTTAGGGTCAAAAACGGTTAAATAAAGTCTTTTTAGACCTTCTGTGAGAAGGCTGTATTTGGGCTAAAAATAATTTTTTTGATTTTTTAAAAAAAATCGGGGAAAAAAAAAGTAAAGGGGTTGGCCTTTACTTTTTGACCGATTTTGGTCATTTTTGAAACTTTTGAGTTAGG
This sequence comes from Paragorgia papillata, assembly GCA_035771165.1. Classification (NCBI taxonomy): domain Eukaryota; kingdom Metazoa; phylum Cnidaria; class Anthozoa; order Scleralcyonacea; family Coralliidae; genus Paragorgia; species Paragorgia papillata. The sequence goes on along the minus strand of JAWNZC010000471.1, from coordinate 908,506 downwards.
CTCAAAAACGGTTAAATAAAGTCTTTTTAGACCTTCTGTGAAAAGGAGAAGGCTGTATTTGGGCTAAAAAAGAATTTTTTTTGATTTTTTAAAAAAAAATCGGGGAAAAAAAAAGTAAAGGGGTTAGCCTTTACTTTTTGACCGATTTTGGTCATTTTTGAAACTTTTGAGTTAGGCTCAAAAACGGTTAAATAAAGTCTTTTTAGACCTTCTGTGAAAAGGAGAAGGCTGTATTTGGGCTAAAAAGAATTTTTTTTGATTTTTTAAAAAAAATCGGGGAAAAAAAAGTAAAGGGGTTAGCCTTTACTTTTTTGACCGATTTTGGTCATTTTTGAAACTTTTGAGTTAGGCTCAAAAACGGTTAAATAAAGTCTTTTTAGACCTTCTGTGAAAAGGAGAAGGCTGTATTTGGGCTAAAAAGAATTTTTTTGATTTTTTAAAAAAAATCGGGGAAAAAAAAAAAGTAAAGGGGTTAGCCTTTACTTTTTGACCGATTTTGGTCATTTTTGAAACTTTTGAGTTAGGCTCAAAAACGGTTAAATAAAGTCTTTTTAGACCTTCTGTGAAAAGGAGAAGGCTGTATTTGGGCTAAAAAGAATTTTTTTGATTTTTTAAAAAAAATCGGGGAAAAAAAAAAGTAAAGGGGTTAGCCTTTACTTTTTGACCGATTTTGGTCATTTTTGAAACTTTTGAGTTAGGCTCAAAAACGGTTAAATAAAGTCTTTTTAGACCTTCTGTGAAAAGGAGAAGGCTGTATTTGGGCTAAAAAGAATTTTTTTGATTTTTTAAAAAAAATCGGGGAAAAAAAAGTAAAGGGGTTAGCCTTTACTTTTTGACCGATTTTGGTCATTTTTGAAACTTTTGAGTTAGGCTCAAAAACGGTTAAATAAAGTCTTTTTAGACCTTCTGTGAAAAGGAGAAGGCTGTATTTGGGCTAAAAAGAATTTTTTTGATTTTTAAAAAAAATCGGGGAAAAAAAAGTAAAGGGGTTAGCCTTTACTTTTTGACCGATTTTGGTCATTTTTGAAACTTTTGAGTTAGGCTCAAAAACGGTTAAATAAAGTCTTTTTAGACCTTCTGTGAAAAGGAGAAGGCTGTATTTGGGCTAAAAAGAATTTTTTTGATTTTTTAAAAAAAAATCGGGGAAAAAAAGTAAAGGGGTTAGCCTTTACTTTTTGACCGATTTTGGTCATTTTTGAAACTTTTGAGTTAGGCTCAAAAACGGTTAAATAAAGTCTTTTTAGACCTTCTGTGAAAAGGAGAAGGCTGTATTTGGGCTAAAAAGAATTTTTTTGATTTTTTAAAAAAAATCGGGGAAAAAAAAAGTAAAGGGGTTAGCCTTTACTTTTTGACCGATTTTGGTCATTTTTGAAACTTTTGAGTTAGGGTCAAAAACGGTTAAATAAAGTCTTTTTAGACCTTCTGTGAAAAGGAGAAGGCTGTATTTGGGCTAAAAAAAATGTTTTTGATTTTTTAAAAAAAATCGGGGAAAAAAAAAGTAAAGGGGTTAGCCTTTACTTTTTGACCAATTTTTGGTCATTTTTGAAACTTTTGAGTTAGGCTAAAAAACGGTTTAAATAAAGTCTTTTTAGACCTTCTGTGAAAAGGAGAAGGCTGTATTTGGGCTAAAAAGAATTTTTTTGATTTTTTAAAAAAAATCGGGGAAAAAAAAAAGTAAAGGGGTTAGCCTTTACTTTTTGACCGATTTTGGTCATTTTTGAAACTTTTGAGTTAGGCTCAAAAACGGTTAAATAAAGTCTTTTTAGACCTTCTGTGAAAAGGAGAAGGCTGTATTTGGGCTAAAAAGAATTTTTTTGATTTTTTAAAAAAAATCGGGGAAAAAAAAAGTAAAGGGGTTAGCCTTTACTTTTTGACCGATTTTGGTCATTTTTGAAACTTTTGAGTTAGGCTCAAAAACGGTTAAATAAAGTCTTTTTAGACCTTCTGTGAAAAGGAGAAGGCTGTATTTGGGCTAAAAAGAATTTTTTTGATTTTTTAAAAAAAATCGGGGAAAAAAAAAGTAAAGGGGTTAGCCTTTACTTTTTGACCGATTTTGGTCATTTTTGAAACTTTTGAGTTAGGCTCAAAAACGGTTAAATAAAGTCTTTTTAGACCTTCTGTGAAAAGGAGAAGGCTGTATTTGGGCTAAAAATAATTTTTTTGATTTTTTAAAAAAAATCGGGGAAAAAAAAAGTAAAGGGGTTAGCCTTTACTTTTTGACCGATTTTGGTCATTTTTGAAACTTTTGAGTTAGGCTCAAAAACGGTTAAATAAAGTCTTTTTTTAGACCTTCTGTGAAAAGGAGAAGGCTGTATTTGGGCTAAAAAGAATTTTTTTGATTTTTTAAAAAAAATCGGGGAAAAAAAAAGTAAAGGGGTTAGCCTTTACTTTTTGACCGATTTTGGTCATTTTTGAAACTTTTGAGTTAGGCTCAAAAAACGGTTAAATAAAGTCTTTTTAGACCTTCTGTGAAAAGGAGAAGGCTGTATTTGGGCTAAAAAGAATTTTTTTGATTTTTTAAAAAAAATCGGGGAAAAAAAAAGTAAAGGGGTTAGCCTTTACTTTTTGACCGATTTTGGTCATTTTTGAAACTTTTGAGTTAGGCTCAAAAACGGTTAAATAAAGTCTTTTTAGACCTTCTGTGAAAAGGAGAAGGCTGTATTTGGGCTAAAAAGAATTTTTTTGATTTTTTAAAAAAAATCGGGGAAAAAAAAAGTAAAGGGGTTAGCCTTTACTTTTTGACCGATTTTGGTCATTTTTGAAACTTTTGAGTTAGGCTCAAAAACGGTTAAATAAAGTCTTTTTAGACCTTCTGTGAAAAGGAGAAGGCTGTATTTGGGCTAAAAAGAATTTTTTTGATTTTTTAAAAAAAATCGGGGAAAAAAAAAAGTAAAGGGGTTAGCCTTTACTTTTTGACCGATTTTGGTCATTTTTGAAACTTTTGAGTTAGGCTCAAAAACGGTTAAATAAAGTCTTTTTAGACCTTCTGTGAAAAGGAGAAGGCTGTATTTGGGCTAAAAATAATTTTTTTGATTTTTTAAAAAAAAATCGGGGAAAAAAAAGTAAAGGGGTTAGCCTTTACTTTTTGACCGATTTTGGTCATTTTTGAAACTTTTGAGTTAGGCTCAAAAACGGTTAAATAAAGTCTTTTTAGACCTTCTGTGAAAAGGAGAAGGCTGTATTTGGGCTAAAAAGAATTTTTTTGATTTTTTAAAAAAAATCGGGGAAAAAAAAAGTAAAGGGGTTAGCCTTTACTTTTTGACCGATTTTGGTCATTTTTGAAACTTTTGAGTTAGGCTCAAAAACGGTTAAATAAAGTCTTTTTAGACCTTCTGTGAAAAGGAGAAGGCTGTATTTGGGCTAAAAAAATTTTTTTGATTTTTTAAAAAAAATCGGGGGAAAAAAAAAAAAGTAAAGGGGTTAGCCTTTACTTTTTGACCGATTTTGGTCATTTTTGAAACTTTTGAGTTAGGCTCAAAAACGGTTAAATAAAGTCTTTTTAGACCTTCTGTGAAAAGGAGAAGGCTGTATTTGGGCTAAAAAGAATTTTTTTTAATTTTTTAAAAAAAATCGGCGAAAAAAAAAGTAAAGGGGTTAGCCTTTACTTTTTGACCGATTTTGGTCATTTTTGAAACTTTTGAGTTAGGCTCAAAAACGGTTAAATAAAGTCTTTTTAGACCTTCTGTGAAAAGGAGAAGGCTGTATTTGGGCTAAAAAGAATTTTTTTGATTTTTTAAAAAAAATCGGGGGAAAAAAAAGTAAAGGGGTTAGCCTTTACTTTTTGACCGATTTTGGTCATTTTTGAAACTTTTGAGTTAGGCTCAAAAACGGTTAAATAAAGTCTTTTTAGACCTTCTGTGAAAAGGAGAAGGCTGTATTTGGGCTAAAAAGAATTTTTTTGATTTTTTAAAAAAAATCGGGGAAAAAAAAAGTAAAGGGGTTAGCCTTTACTTTTTGACCGATTTTGGTCATTTTTGAAACTTTTGAGTTAGGCTCAAAAACGGTTAAATAAAGTCTTTTTAGACCTTCTGTGAAAAGGAGAAGGCTGTATTTGGGCTAAAAAGAATTTTTTTTGATTTTTTAAAAAAAAATCGGGGAAAAAAAAAGTAAAGGGGTTAGCCTTTACTTTTTGACCGATTTTGGTCATTTTTGAAACTTTTGAGTTTAGGCTCAAAAAACGGTTAAATAAAGTCTTTTTAGACCTTCTGTGAAAAGGAGAAGGCTGTATTTGGGCTAAAAAGAATTTTTTTGATTTTTTAAAAAAAATCGGGGAAAAAAAAGTAAAGGGGTTAGGCCTTTACTTTTTGACCGATTTTGGTCATTTTTGAAACTTTTGAGTTAGGCTCAAAAACGGTTAAATAAAGTCTTTTTAGACCTTCTGTGAAAAGGAGAAGGCTGTATTTGGGCTAAAAATAATTTTTTTGATTTTTTAAAAAAAATCGGGGAAAAAAAAAAGTAAAGGGGTTAGCCTTTACTTTTTGACCGATTTTGGTCATTTTTGAAACTTTTGAGTTAGGCTCAAAAACGGTTAAATAAAGTCTTTTTAGACCTTCTGTGAAGACATGGAGGCTGTATTTGGGATGAAAAATTTTTTTTGATTTTTTAAAAAAAATCGAGAAAAAAAAAAGTAAAGGGGTTAGCCTTTACTTTTTGACCGATTTTGGTCATTTTTGAAACTTTTGAGTTAGGGTCAAAATCGGTTAAATAAAGTCTTTTTAGACCTTCTGTGAAAAGGAGAAGGCTGTACTTGGGCTAAAAAGAATTTTTTTTGATTTTTTAAAAAAAATCGGGGGAAAAAAAAAGTAAAGGGGTTAGCCTTTACTTTTTGACCGATTTTGGCCATTTTTGAAACTTTTGAGTTAGGGTCAAAAACGGTTATATAAAGTCGTTTTAGACGTTCTGTGAAAAGGAGAAGGCTGTATTAGGGCTAAAAAAAATTTTTTTTGATTTTTAAAAATAATCGGGGGGGGAAAAAGTAAAGGGGTTAGCCTTTACTTTTTGACCGATTTTGGTCATTTTTGAAACTTTTGAGTTAGGGTCAAAAACGGTTAAATAAAGTCTTTTTAGACCTTCTGTGAAAAGGAGAAGGCTGTATTTGGGCTAAAAAAAATTTTTTTGATTTTTTAAAAAAAATCGGGGAAAAAAAAGTAAAGGGGTTAGCCTTTACTTTTTGACCGATTTTGGTCATTTTTGAAACTTTTGAGTTAGGCTCAAAAACGGTTAAATAAAGTCTTTTTAGACCTTCTGTGAAAAGGAGAAGGCTGTATTTGGGCTAAAAAGAATTTTTTTGATTTTTTAAAAAAAAATCGGGGAAGAAAAAAAGTAAAGGGGTTAGCCTTTACTTTTTGACCGATTTTGGTCATTTTTGAAACTTTTGAGTTAGGCTCAAAAACGGTTAAATAAAGTCTTTTTAGACCTTCTGTGAAAAGGAGAAGGCTGTATTTGGGCTAAAAAGAATTTTTTTGATTTTTTAAAAAAAATCGTGGGGAAAAAAAAGTAAAGGGGTTAGCCTTTACTTTTTGACCGATTTTGGTCATTTTTGAAACTTTTGAGTTAGGCTCAAAAACGGTTAAATAAAGTCTTTTTAGACCTTCTGTGAAAAGGAGAAGGCTGTATTTGGGCTAAAAAATTTTTTTGATTTTTTAAAAAAAATCGGGGAAAAAAAAAGTAAAGGGGTTAGCCTTTACTTTTTGACCGATTTTGGTCATTTTTGAAACTTTTGAGTTAGGCTCAAAAACGGTTAAATAAAGTCTTTTTAGACCTTCTGTGAAAAGGAGAAGGCTGTATTTGGGCTAAAAAGAATTTTTTTTGATTTTTTAAAAAAAATCGGGGAAAAAAAAAGTAAAGGGGTTAGCCTTTACTTTTTGACCGATTTTGGTCATTTTTGAAACTTTTGAGTTAGGCTCAAAAACGGTTAAATAAAGTCTTTTTAGACCTTCTGTGAAAAGGAGAAGGCTGTATTTGGGCTAAAAAGAATTTTTTTGATTTTTTAAAAAAAATCGGGGAAAAAAAAGTAAAGGGGTTAGCCTTTACTTTTTGACCGATTTTGGTCATTTTTGAAACTTTTGAGTTAGGCTCAAAAACGGTTAAATAAAGTCTTTTTAGACCTTCTGTGAAAAGGAGAAGGCTGTATTTGGGCTAAAAATAATTTTTTTGATTTTTTAAAAAAAATCGGGGAAAAAAAAAGTAAAGGGGTTAGCCTTTACTTTTTGACCGATTTTGGTCATTTTTGAAACTTTTGAGTTAGGCTCAAAAACGGTTAAATAAAGTCTTTTTAGACCTTCTGTGAAAAGGAGAAGGCTGTATTTGGGCTAAAAATAATTTTTTTGATTTTTTAAAAAAAATCGGGGAAAAAAAAAGTAAAGGGGTTAGCCTTTACTTTTTGACCGATTTTGGTCATTTTTGAAACTTTTGAGTTAGGCTCAAAAACGGTTAAATAAAGTCTTTTTAGACCTTCTGTGAAAAGGAGAAGGCTGTATTTGGGCTAAAAATAATTTTTTTGATTTTTTAAAAAAAATCGGGGAAAAAAAAAGTAAAGGGGTTAGCCTTTACTTTTTGACCGATTTTGGTCATTTTTGAAACTTTTGAGTTAGGCTCAAAAACGGTTAAATAAAGTCTTTTTAGACCTTCTGTGAAAAGGAGAAGGCTGTATTTGGGCTAAAAAGAATTTTTTTGATTTTTTAAAAAAAATCGGGGAAAAAAAAAGTAAAGGGGTTAGCCTTTACTTTTTGACCGATTTTGGTCATTTTTGAAACTTTTGAGTTAGGCTCAAAAACGGTTAAATAAAGTCTTTTTAGACCTTCTGTGAAAAGGAGAAGGCTGTATTTGGGCTAAAAATAATTTTTTTGATTTTTTAAAAAAAATCGTGGGGAAAAAAAGTAAAGGGGTTGGCCTTTACTTTTTGACCGATTTTGGTCATTTTTGAAACTTTTGAGTTAGGCTCAAAAACGGTTAAATAAAGTCTTTTTAGACCTTCTGTGAAAAGGAGAAGGCTGTATTTGGGCTAAAAAGAATTTTTTTGATTTTTTAAAAAAAATCGGGGAAAAAAAAAGTAAAGGGGTTAGCCTTTACTTTTTGACCGATTTTGGTCATTTTTGAAACTTTTGAGTTAGGCTCAAAAACGGTTAAATAAAGTCTTTTTAGACCTTCTGTGAAAAGGAGAAGGCTGTATTTGGGCTAAAAATAATTTTTTTGATTTTTTAAAAAAAATCGGGGAAAAAAAAGTAAAGGGGTTAGCCTTTACTTTTTGACCGATTTTGGTCATTTTTGAAACTTTTGAGTTAGGCTCAAAAACGGTTAAATAAAGTCTTTTTAGACCTTCTGTGAAAAGGAGAAGGCTGTATTTGGGCTAAAAATAATTTTTTTGATTTTTTAAAAAAAATCGGGGAAGAAAAAAGTAAAGGGGTTAGCCTTTACTTTTTGACCGATTTTGGTCATTTTTGAAACTTTTGAGTTAGGCTCAAAAACGGTTAAATAAAGTCTTTTTAGACCTTCTGTGAAAAGGAGAAGGCTGTATTTGGGCTAAAAATAATTTTTTTGATTTTTTAAAAAAAATCGGGGAAGAAAAAAGTAAAGGGGTTAGCCTTTACTTTTTGACCGATTTTGGTCATTTTTGAAACTTTTGAGTTAGGCTCAAAAACGGTTAAATAAAGTCTTTTTAGACCTTCTGTGAAAAGGAGAAGGCTGTATTTGGGCTAAAAATAATTTTTTTGATTTTTTAAAAAAAATCGGGGAAAAAAAAAGTAAAGGGGTTAGCCTTTACTTTTTGACCGATTTTGGTCATTTTTGAAACTTTTGAGTTAGGCTCAAAAACGGTTAAATAAAGTCTTTTTAGACCTTCTGTGAAAAGGAGAAGGCTGTATTTGGGCTAAAAAGAATTTTTTTTAATTTTTTAAAAAAAATCGGCGAAAAAAAAAGTAAAGGGGTTAGCCTTTACTTTTTGACCGATTTTGGTCATTTTTGAAACTTTTGAGTTAGGCTCAAAAACGGTTAAATAAAGTCTTTTTAGACCTTCTGTGAAAAGGAGAAGGCTGTATTTGGGGCTAAAAATAATTTTTTTGATTTTTTAAAAAAAATCGGGGGGAAAAAAAAGTAAAGGGGTTGGCCTTTACTTTTTGACCGATTTTGGTCATTTTTGAAACTTTTGAGTTAGGCTCAAAAACGGTTAAATAAAGTCTTTTTAGACCTTCTGTGAAAAGGAGAAGGCTGTATTTGGGCTAAAAATAATTTTTTTGATTTTTTTAAAAAAAATCGGGGAAAAAAAAAAGTAAAGGGGTTAGCCTTTACTTTTTGACCGATTTTGGTCATTTTTGAAACTTTTGAGTTAGGCTCAAAAACGGTTAAATAAAGTCTTTTTAGACCTTCTGTGAAAAGGAGAAGGCTGTATTTGGGCTAAAAAATTTTTTTTTGATTTTTTAAAAAAAAATCGGGGAAAAAAAAAGTAAAGGGGTTAGCCTTTACTTTTTGACCGATTTTGGTCATTTTTGAAACTTTTGAGTTAGGCTCAAAAACGGTTAAATAAAGTCTTTTTAGACCTTCTGTGAAAAGGAGAAGGCTGTATTTGGGCTAAAAATAATTTTTTTGATTTTTTAAAAAAAATCGGGGAATAAAAAAGTAAAGGGGTTAGCCTTTACTTTTTGACCGATTTTGGTCATTTTTGAAACTTTTGAGTTAGGCTCAAAAACGGTTAAATAAAGTCTTTTTAGACCTTCTGTGAAAAGGAGAAGGCTGTATTTGGGCTAAAAATAATTTTTTTGATTTTTTAAAAAAAATCGGGGAAAAAAAAGTAAAGGGGTTAGCCTTTACTTTTTGACCGATTTTGGTCATTTTTGAAACTTTTGAGTTAGGCTCAAAAACGGTTAAATAAAGTCTTTTTAGACCTTCTGTGAAAAGGAGAAGGCTGTATTTGGGCTAAAAATAATTTTTTTGATTTTTTAAAAAAAATCGGGGAAAAAAAAAGTAAAGGGGTTAGCCTTTACTTTTTGACCGATTTTGGTCATTTTTGAAACTTTTGAGTTAGGCTCAAAAACGGTTAAATAAAGTCTTTTTAGACCTTCTGTGAAAAGGAGAAGGCTGTATTTGGGCTAAAAAGAATTTTTTTTGATTTTTTAAAAAAAATCGGGGGAAAAAAAAAGTAAAGGGGTTAGCCTTTACTTTTTGACCGATTTTGGTCATTTTTGAAACTTTTGAGTTAGGCTCAAAAAACGGTTAAATAAAGTCTTTTTAGACCTTCTGTGAAAAGGAGAAGGCTGTATTTGGGCTAAAAAGAATTTTTTTGATTTTTCAAAAAAAATCGGGGGAAAAAAAAAGTAAAGGGGTTAGCCTTTACTTTTTGACCGATTTTGGTCATTTTTGAAACTTTTGAGTTAGGCTCAAAAACGGTTTAAATAAAGTCTTTTTAGACCTTCTGTGAAAAGGAGAAGGCTGTATTTGGGCTAAAAAGAATTTTTTTGATTTTTTAAAAAAAATCGGGGAAAAAAAAAGTAAAGGGGTTAGCCTTTACTTTTTGACCGATTTTGGTCATTTTTGAAACTTTTGAGTTAGGCTCAAAAACGGTTAAATAAAGTCTTTTTAGACCTTCTGTGAAAAGGAGAAGGCTGTATTTGGGCTAAAAATAATTTTTTTGATTTTTTAAAAAAAATCGGGGAAGAAAAAAGTAAAGGGGTTAGCCTTTACTTTTTGACCGATTTTGGTCATTTTTGAAACTTTTGAGTTAGGCTCAAAAACGGTTAAATAAAGTCTTTTTAGACCTTCTGTGAAAAGGAGAAGGCTGTATTTGGGCTAAAAATAATTTTTTTGATTTTTTAAAAAAAATCGGGGAAAAAAAAAGTAAAGGGGTTAGCCTTTACTTTTTGACCGATTTTGGTCATTTTTGAAACTTTTGAGTTAGGCTCAAAAACGGTTAAATAAAGTCTTTTTAGACCTTCTGTGAAAAGGAGAAGGCTGTATTTGGGCTAAAAATAATTTTTTTGATTTTTTAAAAAAAATCGGGGAAAAAAAAAGTAAAGGGGTTAGCCTTTACTTTTTGACCGATTTTGGTCATTTTTGAAACTTTTGAGTTAGGCTCAAAAACGGTTAAATAAAGTCTTTTTAGACCTTCTGTGAAAAGGAGAAGGCTGTATTTGGGCTAAAAAGAATTTTTTTGATTTTTTAAAAAAAAATCGGGGAAAAAAAAAGTAAAGGGGTTAGCCTTTACTTTTTGACCGATTTTGGTCATTTTTGAAACTTTTGAGTTAGGCTCAAAAACGGTTAAATAAAGTCTTTTTAGACCTTCTGTGAAAAGGAGAAGGCTGTATTTGGGCTAAAAAGAATTTTTTTGATTTTTTAAAAAAAATCGGGGAAAAAAAAAAGTAAAGGGGTTAGCCTTTACTTTTTGACCGATTTTGGTCATTTTTGAAACTTTTGAGTTAGGCTCAAAAACGGTTTAAATAAAGTCTTTTTAGACCTTCTGTGAAAAGGAGAAGGCTGTATTTGGGCTAAAAAGAATTTTTTTGATTTTTTAAAAAAAATTGGGGAAAAAAAAAGTAAAGGGGTTAGCCTTTACTTTTTGACCGATTTTGGTCATTTTTGAAACTTTTGAGTTAGGCTCAAAAACGGTTAAATAAAGTCTTTTTAGACCTTCTGTGAAAAGGAGAAGGCTGTATTTGGGGAGAAAAAAAATTTTTTTCCACCAATGTTGGCCATTTTTTCAACTTTTGAAATAAGGCTAAAATATGAAGATTTAGCACAAATCAAGCCTTCTTGTAGAAGCAAAAGAAAGGCTTTATTTGAGCTTCTTTGACCTTATTTTGAAAGTTGAAAAAATGGCCAAAATCGGTCAAAAAGTAAAGGCTAACCCCTTTAATTTTATTTCCCGATTTTGGCCATTTTTTCAACTTTTGAAATATAGCTAAAATATGGCCTATAAAATCTGGGGGGAAATGACCCCAAAAAAGACAATCACAAAATTCTGCATAATTTTTCAAATTCTCTATATTCCAGAAATTCTTTAAATTTCTTATAAAATTTAAAAAATAATAAAGCCTTCTCATTGGTACAGAAGCTACAAAAAGCTTCTAATTTACTACGCGATTATTTTTTGACCGTATTTGAAAACTTGAAAAATATGCCCAAAATGGTTGATCAAAAAAGTAAAGGTATGAGCCATTTTTTTCAAGTTTTGAAATAACATCCAAAAATGATAATTAATTAATGTATGTGTATTTCATAAATCAATTACTCATCCAGATATAGAGAAATTGTAAACATTTTGTATTAAAAATAGCTACAGTGGAACTCCTATTAACAGACACCCCTTTTCAGTGGACACCTAGGTGAAGTTCCGGCCATTTCTTTAATAAAACACTATAGTTACAACCCCTTTTAAGGTGGCTCCATACAGTTTCTTGAAAAATGGAAAATACAAAGAGTGAGAGTCCAAAACACGTATATAAACAATTCGGAGAAAGAATAAAACTAAATGTTACGCATAAGTAAACAGTCTGACAATAAAAAACTGTTACCAAATAAATACCAACAGTTGTTGCTATGGCAACAATGACGTTTTAAAATGGCTGCCAATTACCCTTCAAACTAATTTTATTCGAAAAAAACTTTGGTGACCCCCAATTTTTTTTTCATTAAAACTTTTCTTGAAGTATGAGTAATCAATAGGCCGATTTTAAAAAAATTCTGTAGAACGAATAATTTTTTTTCTCGGAAAAATCATGTTTGTTAATTTTTAAAAAAATTTGTTCTACAGAATTTTATTAAAATCGGCCTATTGATTACTCATACTTCAAGGAAAGTTTTAATGAAAAAAAAATTGGGGGTCACCACAGTTTTTTCCGAATTAAATTAGTTTGAAGGGTAATTGGCAGCCATTTTGAAACGTCATTGTTGCCATAGCAACAACTGTTGGTATTTATTTGGAAACAGTTTTTGATTGTCAGACTGTTTACTTTATGCATAACATTTAGTTTTATTCTTTTTTCAAATGGTTTAATCACGTGTTTTGGACTCTCAAACTTGTATTTTCCATTTTTCAAGAAACTGTATGCAGCCACCTTAGCGGACACACCTCTTAAGCAGGTGTGGGACACCCCACACCCCAGCGAGGTGTCCGCCTAATAGGGATTCGACTGTACGAATTAAAATCGTTTTAAAGGTCATCATCGTCCTCAGGTAGAGCAGTTTCTTGGGCTTGTCTTAGTTCTTGTTCGTATTCCTGTTGCATTGTGGGATCCATGTTTACCTCGGGCGGCAACAATGCCGGCATTTCAGTAAACTCAAGGTTTGGATCACCAGTGAGTTTTCGAGCAAGCCACAAGAAAGGTTTCTCAAAATTGTAGTTACTCTTGGCACTAATGTCGTAATACTAAAAATTTAAGAAAAGCCATAAGGTTTCCTATTACACCCGTTTTCAAAATTACACGACCCCAGAAGTTGACATGCATATGGCGTGATGCGAGTTTTATAGCAATTTGTTGTCGCAAAACAATACAAAATGAGTCAGAATACAATGAAACGAGGACGTTAATGCTGACCAAATGGCGAATTATTTAACCATATAACAATGCAATCCATGGGAATGTTGAATACGATGACAAAGTAAGTTATATTGAAAGTAATATTGGGCATTTCACTCGATTACATAGCATGTTCTAAGGATATTGGGTGAAGGAAAATTCGAGTGTAGAATATATACATTTTAAGACCAAACCAGGACCAGTTGCGAAAAATGCAACTACACAGGCTCGTGGGTTCAATTCCTGCCGGAAGGCCTGTGTAGTTGCATTTTTCGCAACTGGTCCCGGTTTGGTCTTAAAATGTATATATTCTACACTCGAATTTTCCTTCACCCAATATCCTTAAGAATAAGTTATATTGAAGTACTTTGAATTGGCATAAAACTCGCATATCGTTGCATTATTTCTGACCTGGTCACGTAATTTTTAAAATGGGTGTAAATAGCCTGTCTAGCTGGCATTCGGTTTGAGGTGGCATCGTCTGCCATCCTATTGGTAAAAGTCCTCTACACGTGCTCTAATTAACCAGGCCCTGTGCATTTATAAGAGGTATAGAAATCATGACTGATGTAAAATGGTGTGGGATGGCGTAGAATGGTGAGGTCACCGAGCGAGAAAAACCAGCAAGCTCTCAAAACTGTCCAACTTTTGGCTTTTTTTTTCTTCTTCTTCTTATTTTATAAAACAAATAAAATATATCGCTTCTGTGCATATGTACTCAAAAGTACATTTGACGTGATTTGAACACGACAAATGACATCAAACATACAGGGGGTGGACAAAAACAAGTGGCCATCATTGAAAGTATGATTAACATGCATTGTATAACTTTTATTAGAGTACAGAAAACTATGTAAAGTTATATATTTTTAGAATGCATGTGTCGTCAAGATCTGCTCAAATATGATAATTATAATTTTATCATTAATTAAAAAAATATATTAATTTTTCAGTCTCGTAACAAATGAAGTAAATCTTAGTTCGACTTATTCCAATTGGTCTTCAAAATGAGTAATGGAGTTTGTATACTATGAAAGTGTTATAACAGCAAAATAGTTAGATATTTTGTCGCCATTTCACTTGATTTCACTGCAGCTTCACAGCGTGGCATGCTTTCAAAGTTAATGTACTTTTAAACCAATAACAAAATTAGAATTGGATATCATATTTGAGCAGACATTGACGCATGCATTCTAAAATATATCACTTTACATATTTTTTCTTTTCTCGGATAATAGTTATTCCACATTAACCATTTTTTTTAATGATGGCCACTTTTTTTTGTCCACCCCCTGTACTTTATAAGAGTACTGTAAATAAATTATGCATGGAGCTTTCTGTTTTATTTAGAGAATTGCACCCACTCAGCCAATTCTGATCGAGAATTTCAGCGCTCTACATTCCATAGTGTTTTGATTCATCAAGATCAGACATACTAGTGCGCTCTATATAGAGTACACAGCAAAGATCTTTTGTTTCATTTTGGCATAGCACAGTGAACTCTCTATATAGAGTCACTAATGAATTCAATGGATTCACTACTGTAGTCTATATAGAGTAAATTCTCCGGTAAACGTGCTAGTCGCAAAAAAACCCCAACATATTTAAGCCCTAATCAAACGAGAACGCAAGTCATCGCAAGTTAGCTTACGATGACTTGATAGACCATCTGTGAAAAGGAGAATTAAATTTTTTTTTATTTTTTAAAAAAAAGCCAATGCCCTCTGTAAACCTTGAACAGACAGCAATCCCAGCCTTCCATAGAAAAATTTAGAAATTTTGTACAGATGGCCACCACAGTGTGCTCCGTACAAAATTTGAATTTTGACAAAATTTTGTCTGTATTGTCTGTACAAAATTTGAAAACTTTATTTGTACATATATGGCACCTGCCATCCATACAAATGTTTGAAAATTTTGAACAGACAGCAGCTAAGCCTTAATTGACGGTACCGAAAAAGATGGTAGTGGTACATTTAACAACAATGCTTTGCAACCTCAAATCAGCTCAAATAACAACTAAACATTGTTTATCATGTTAACATGGCTTAAAGGGCATATGACTCGAAAATTAAGTTTGTCTTATTGAAAAGAACATTTAAAATGATAAAATAACATCTTTTGCAGTTTTTGGTTTCCTTGCTTCGTTTTTGAGATATTCCAGCTTGTTTGATATGCAAATGACACAACTTTCTACGTCACATGTGCATAATGAGTTATCAGAAAAGGTTACATATCTTTGATATTATGAAAACATGGGCTTAACCCAAAGGAAGCATGTGCGTGTTTCTATCCACACCACCAAACTTGTAGAATTCCAAGTGATTTCGTTTCACAATAGCAAAGATATGTAACCTTTTCTCGGTAACTCATAATACTCATTATGCACATGTGACGTAGAAAGTTGTGTCATTTGCATATCAAACAAACTGCTGAAATATCTCAAAAACTAAGCAAGGAAACCAAAAACTGCAAAAGATGTTATTTTAACATTTTAAATGTTCTTTTCAATAAGACAAACTTAATTTTCGAGTCATATGCCCTTTAAGTAAGCAAGAACTTCATTCTAGTGCAGTATAAAGTGTAATCTCGTAGGATTTTCGTGCTAACATTGATTACAGTGAAACCTGAGTTTTGCGACCCCCATGTTTTACGACCACCTGTCATATACGACCACTTTTTCTGGCACGGACGATTTGTAGTTGAAATATACCTGCAATGAGCGACCACCTGCCTTACGCGACCAGCGACCACTTTTTAGTGTCCCAAACAAGATATTTACCTGTTATGAGCGACCATCTCAACGTAAAACTGCCGAAATACGTTAAAGAAATACCCGTTTTTTTCATAGTAAACAAACGCGAATGCGACCACATGTGAAAACAAGAAACCGGAAGTGTTGCTCAATTGCCGTGTTACCGCATTTTAGTCTTGTTTTGCTTCTCTTTTGAGCATTATTTGATGAAAATCTGTGAATTTCTCCTGCCAAAGCCAAATACTTTTTAGTTGATGTTTGAGAGTTAATACAATGACTGAACAATCGAAAACCATGAGTAATATTTGTTAACTTTAGACAAGTTGATCTTGACGATCGTTTACCGCGACAAGTTTGTATATTTTACAACGGCTTTTTAACTTGGAAAGGAAAGTGACAAAACTGAGTGTTCACATCTAAAAAATACTACTGGAAGATCGTAAATAAAGCCAAGAGCTTTTAACAAGACCAAACCAGTGCAAAAATTGAATCTGAAATGTAACAAAAACACAGCGCAAAAACTGAAGTGAACGACAGTACGAATCGTGGCGCTGCCAAAATGGCTGCTATGATGTCACATCACTACCTGTCTGAACGACCACCTGTCCTTTTCGACCACTTTTACGTGGCACCTGGGGTGGTCGCAAAACTCAGGTTTCACTGTATTGAAAAATGGTGGAGTTCAAATTTTTGACCCTTCACAATTTACAGGGGGGTTGCAGGGTTGGAGATATGGCTAATATGAGTGACTCAAAGACCTTTCCCCGCCCTAATAGTGTGGTATGAAGTGTCATGAAAACAGCTCTCGTAACATTTACATGCAAAATTGATTTTTGTTTCATTTTTGAGTTAAGTGTCAAATTATCAGAAAAAGCAATTCAAATTTTCCAACCCCTCGACCCCCCTGTATATTGAGAGGTCAAAAATTTGAACCCCATCATTTTCTTATAGTTTGACATCTAGTGATTCTAGTCAACTCAAAAAAAATTTTAAAATCAACTTAAACACTCGAACCCTATGGGAGCTGTTTTAATGACACTTCATACTAGTCGTCACTATTTGATCACTTTGAAGACCAATCTTCTGATAATTGTACAAGAAACAATATTTACTATGTGCAAAGGAATGTGGTTAAATGTACAAGTGACCATCTTTTTTGAGACAGTCAATTGGATACATAAAGTACAATTTTGTACAGACAGCAGCTAAGCTTTAATTGGATACTACAGTAGGTCAAGTACAAAAATAATATGTGTTAGTGTACAGTACCTGTATGTTCTTCTTCCTGTGAAAAGTTATACTTTTGGCTTTCACTTTTCTCTCTTTGATGTCAACTTTATTTCCACAAAGCACAACAGGAATGCCAGGACATACACGCACAATGTCCTTATGCCAATTGAGAATGTTCTTATATGTAATACGCGAGGTCACATCAAACATTATTATCGCACACTGTCCTTGGATATAGTAGCCATCTCGAAGACCACCAAACTTCTCTTGGCCAGCGGTATCCCAAACATTAAATCTTATAAGTCCTCTGTTTGTGTAGAAGTCCAGTGGATGAACCTCAACCCCAAGAGTAGCTGAAAATGATAAATGTTTAATTTATTTTAGAATAATTATTAGGTAACCCAGATCATTACCGTAGTTAATAAATCCTAAAATTTCCTTAATTACTCGGCGTTACAAATCATATAAATAATTCTCTTCAATCATGTGATTTTGATCTTGTTAATATATGCATTTCATCTCGACATACAAAATTTTCAGAATTTTTGTACACCCAGCACCACTGCCAAGCGTACAAAATTTTAAGAATTTTTGTACATTCAGGCACCACTGCTGAACATACAAAATTTTAAAAATTTTTGTATGTTCGGCACCCGACTGCCGAGCATACAAAATTTTAAGAATTTTTGTATGCTCGTCACCTGACTGCCAAGAGTACAAACTTTTCAGAATTTTTGTACGCTCAGCACCTGACTGCCAAGGGTACATAATTTTCAGAATTTTTGTATGCTCAGCACCCGACTGTCGAGCGTAAAAAATTTTCATAATTTTTGTACGTTTGGCACCACTGGTGAGCATACAAAATTTTCAGAATTTTTGTACGTATGGCACCACTGCCGAGTGTACAAAATTTTCAGAATTTTTGTATGCTCGGCACTGGACTGCCAAGCATACAAAATTTTCAGAATTTTTATATGCTCAGCACCTGATTGCCGAGCGTACCAAAAGTTTCAGAATTTTTGTACACTCGGCACCGAACTGCCGAGCGTACAAAACTGCCGAGCGTACAAAACTGCCAAGCGTACAAAATTTTCAGAATTTTTGTACACTCAGCACCTGACTGCTGAGCGTAAAAAAATTTCAGAACTTTTGTATGTTTGGCACCACTGGCGAGCGTACAAAATTTTCAGAATTTTTGTACGTATGGCACCACTGCCGAGTGTACAAAATTTTCAGAATTTTTGTATGCTCGGCACTGGACTGCCAAGCGTACAAAATTTTCAGAATTTTTATATGCTCGGCACCTGATTGCCGAGCGTACAAAAAGTTTCAGAATTTTTGTACACTCGGCACCGGACTGCCGAGCGTACAAAACTGCCAAGAGTACAAAATTTTCAGAATTTCAGAATTTTTGTGCACTCAGCACATGACTGCCGAGCGTACGAAAGTTTCAGAATTTTTGTACGCTCGGCACCTGACTGCCGAGCGTACAAAAGTTTCAGAATTTTTGTACGCTTGGCACCTGACTGCTGAGTGTAAAAAAAATTTCAGAATTTTTGTACGCTCTGCACCTGACTGCCGAGCATACAAAATTTTAAGAATTTTTGTATGCTCGTCACCTGACTGCTGAGCGTAAAAAAATTTCAGAATTTTTGTACACTCGGCACCTGACTGCCGAGCGTACAAAAGTTTCAGAATTTTTGTATGCTCGGCACCTGACTGCCGAGCGTACAAAATTTTTAGAATTTTTGTATGCTTGGCACCTGACTGCCAGCCAAGCAGGCTTTTAGCCAGGATTCCAAAACATTAAACTGGCTGTCCAAAAAACATTTGTGACGATACATTTCTGGGGAGGTCCGGGGGTTACCTCGTGTTAGAGCCACATAATGGTTTACATATACATATACGTGGTTAAATCGATCTCACAAGGCGCAATCAATCGTCATATCTGCATCACAGAATAAAGTCTTTATTCTGTGTCTGCATGGTCTTGGCAAAAATAAGTAACAAAACCTACACAATAGCTGAAGTAAACAGCAGCTAACAGAAATCTAGAAACATCAGAAAGGGGGAAACCTGTAGTTGTTGTTTGAGGAGAATATTTTGCTTAGGCCGTCCATAGCCGTCCATACAAAAAGTGGCCATCCAAAAACCTGATTTTTCAAAAGTGGCCGTCCATACGCTGGCTAACACCCTGCTGCCAAGTGTACAAAATTTTCAGAATTTTTGTTTTGTACACTTTAGAATCTTTGTACGCTCGGCACCTGACTGCCGAGCATACAAAAGTTTCAGAATTTTTGTACCAGGGGCGGCGCGCTAAGGTATTAAAGGTATTAGTCTAATACCTTTTTTTCTCCAGATTGAAATGCATTGTAAAATAATATAATTATTCCAAGAACAGAGACGGATGAAAGAAAACAACTTTGTTTTTGATTGTTTGATTTCAATTCCGCAGTACCCTACAGTCCTCGCTGATGCGCGCAACAACCTTAGCGACTTTAGCGACAAGTGTTTGAAAGGCTTAGACCTCAAGGTATTAGAATCTTAAAACTAATACCTTGGCTTGACAAGAAACGCGGATTTTCGGTGTTAAATTTCACCACAGGTGGTACAATATTTATATTTTAAAGTCAGACGCTTACTATTTCGATTTAAAACTGCTTTTATTTCGCAGCGAGAAGTCTGCAATTCTTTTCACTTCATTACATTAACAATATATAACATCTCAATATATAAATCATCCATGTAGTATCGGCTGTATTGCCTATTTCACAAGGAAAAGCTCCCAACACTGGAGTTCAACACTTCGATAATATGGAAACAAAGAGCAATTATTTATAACAATTTTGAAGCTTTGATATGGTGACTAGAACTTATCTGACGAAAGGAAAACCTTCTTGAATCCATATTTAACAAAAAAAAGGCATAAGTCCTCCTTCAAAGGTAAGAACGATGCGAATATTTGTATATCTAACAATGTAATCCTACAAGGTATTAGTTTTGCGATTCTAATACCTTGGCCGCCTGCGTTCGCAAAACGTTGCGCTGATCATATGTATTGTCGGCGCATCACGCAAGCTACTGTATTCACACGTGCAGCGCATCAGTAACGCTACAATACTATTAATCACATCACAGTCTCAGACAGATATAATTCCATGGATGTTTCCGTTAATTTGGTCGTGAAGTCATCGAACCGCGTAAAATGCTTGGCATTTAGATCTTCATCTCGCTTGATTTTTTCAAAAAATATCTTCTGTAGAATGCTGGAAATTGCATTTCAGAGCCTCTAGATTTCAAAATTTTCTGGGGGTGGATACCCCCAGACCCCCCTACCTTATATACCACAACTAATACCAAAAAATTTACGCTCCGCGCTGCCCCTGTTTTGTACGCTCGGCAACTGACCGCCAAGCGTACAAAATTTTTAGAATTTTTGTACACTCTGCACCTGACTGCCAAGTGTACAAAAATTTCAGAATTTTTGTACGCTCAGCAGCACCTGACTTCCGAGTGTAAAAAACTTTCAGAATTTTTGTATGCTCAACACCCGACTGCCAAGCGTAAAAAAGTTTCAGAATTCTTGTACGCACAGCACCTGACTGCTGAGCATACAAAATTTTCAGAATTTTTGTACACTCGGCACCACTGCCAAGCATACAAAATTGTCAGAATTTTTGTACGTTCAACACCACTGCTGAGCATACAAAATTTTCAGAATTTTTGCGACTCTGATGAAAGGCTCTGCTCAAAACATCAGTTATATTTCGTTTATATTAAAACTACTCTCTGCAGTTTATTGCCTTTTCACTTTGCTATATTTAATTATTCCTTTCTCATAATCTAGAATACAACCTTCGATAGCGTAATAACTATATTTAAATTAAACTACAACTCACCGACATATTTTTTCTCGAATTCTCCGGTTCTGTGGCGCTTGACAAAGGTAGTTTTCCCAGTCGCTCCATCACCGACTAGCACCAACTACAAAATACAAAAATGTACAGCATGGAATACACTGAGTTCAGAGAACTACGAAACATATAAACAGAACAAAGATGTGCTGTTTCACTGACCTTGAACGTTGCATCAGGATTTCGTTTGCTGCTCTCCATACATGTATTTGGGGTTGTAAATTATGGTGTTTTGCCTGAATAAGAGAGACCAATATTCTCATTCGCTAAACTAGGTACTCTGCTGTGAATCTCAAGCGCTTAGGCATACAGTAACACAATGGATTGAAAGAGATCGAAAAGAGAATTCCCAAAACTTATCTTGAAAATCTTCCTTCGACCTTCGACTTCGTTTAAAAACCGCGGGGCGCGCGGAAATTAAAAGTCCCGGTGTGGTCCCGGCTCCCGGGGCCTAAGAACATAGGTCACCCTAGCTATTTAGGGTGTGTGTTGGGGTCAGGCTTTCATGAAGTACCTGGGTTATTTAGGACATGGAATTATTACCCATATTTTGACGCATTTTTTACTCGGACCCAGGTTTCACTAAGTTTATCGCGCCTAGTCAGGCTCAATTTTTTCTCAGTGAATATTTTATAGATCAGCTTGACTGACCTAAACTGAAAACAATCAAAACATTCATTTCCAAATACATTGTCGAATTATTAAAATAAATACACTTTTAATAAATATCTGTAAATGCTTATTATTTATCATTTGCTTCACCGTTGTACCAAATTCGCAAGAAACTGGATTGCCGTTGTCTGGCCGGCTGCCCTGTTTTCGTGAGTTTTCGGTGGGATTCAATTCAGCGTTTTGAAAAACATTTAGGGCTTCGTTTAGGCGATAACTCTTGTTTGAAAAAAGCCTGCTTCTCAATGGCCAAACACGTAAATTCTGCCCTGTGGTGTACTTTCCTTTCGCAGCCCAAATACTTTTTGACTTTCTTCATGCACCAAGTCTTTCGTTCGCCCAATTTAGAAAACACACTGAATTGCTATCCCATGGGCCATGGACTTCGTTGTATGGCAGCCAGGGCAGAGCGACGACACGACCCATCATTACATATTCTTCCGACGTTTTTACGGGTGTTTCGCCAGCTTTCCTCACATTTTCATTCATTTTGAAGTTGTTTTTAACAACCAGCAATTCTGGTATCACCACAGGGAGCCCATCTTGGCAGCGCGTGGGCACCCTGTGGCGGACTCGAAAGACGCGCGGGGGACTGTGGCAGGGGATTTAAAAAAACGAAAAACGGTTACCGGAAGCGGGAAAAAAGGGGAAAACGGGGGGAAAGGAGAGGAAAAAATATAAGGGATGAAACACCAAACGTTCAACGTGGAATGTGTTCCGCAAGTAGCCAGAACATCTCGTATCGTCGGGAGCCACCGTTAGAATACTGAAACCGACTGAAACTCAGAGTCAGATGAATGTGCAATAAATCAATAATCCTGAGACTTCCCGCTTTATCCGAAAAGCTTATCGTAGGATTTCGTAGCTATCCGAAGTGTCAACGATGATGTAGTGTCCTAGCTTGCGGAACACATCTCCCGAAAATACGATATGTAATTTAGCTGCAAAATCACGGCTAAAAGTTGAGATTTTGCATCATTTTGATTTATATTTTGATAAATGAATCATTATCACAACTACTTCGCTCAATTATCTTACAATTTGAATACCTATAGGCGCTTAAAACGATGTTCAAAACAAGGAAGAATTCGTGTTTCATCCCTTTATTATTTTTCTAAACACACCACGATCGAGTGTGCCACAGTCCCCCGCGCGTCTTTCGAGTCCGCCACAGGGTGCCCACGCGCTGCCAAGATGGGCTCCCTGTGTTATCACTTATTTAATATAATTTGAGCCCTATAAACAAATGCCCGCAAGTTAGCCTGCCGCCCGCCTTGTTCCACCAATCAGAATACCTAAAACATCCAAGGTTATCTTGACCAATCAGATGTGGTGATAGTTCAGCCTGTGCCAGGGCCATTTGTTCTTGGCCACCATCTTGGCCCAGCCCCCACAAATGGCCCTGGGGACGAGGTTGTTCACTTTGCTCTATCTAAAACAATGCCTACACAGCACTCTACTTTTTTTACACTATTAAAGTAGAACACCACTACCAAACGTTTTGCGCTTGTGAAAGCTCCCAACAAAGAAAATTAAAAGAGCGGGAAACTATTGTTATTCCATAATTCGATGAGACTAATATGAGACTGCCACGTGTTTCTTGCAAATTTCAAGAAAAATACTGAGATTTCAACGTTCGTACTTGCTGTATAGGCCCTTTTCAAATAAGTATAAAATACGTAATTTTCACCCTTTGACGTCAACTTCTTTTCAATTTTTCTTTGAATTCTTTTCAAGCATTTGTATATTTTCAATATAGAATTCAAAAGGCTGAAAATGATGGCGAGTGCGGAAAATGACGTACTCTGCACTTATTAAAAGCCAATAAAAGGATCTATAGCTGCATTATTAATATTATATATTTAAATATTTTGAGACAGCCCTTCGTAATTTTTATGCCCCTTTTTTCAAAACACAAATGAATAGTCGAGTCTTACTTGGTCTCCAGACAGGGGTGTAGGAACCGGGGGGGAAAATGGGGCATGTGCCCCCCAACTTTGTCATGAAGTGCCCTTTTTACAACAGAAAAGCACCCTTTTTATGGTAAAACATGTGTTCCAAGTGTCCTTTTCAAGTCCTACCCCCTGAACAAAGTGCCCTTTTGAAGCTGTGCCCCTCCAAGATCAACTTGCTTCCTACACCACTGTCTCCAGACTTCACTGTCTGGTTTCCACATTTCTTCAGCATATTCTCTCATCTAGAATTCAGAATTATCTTGAATTGACAAACCTTCTCTTAGACTCCAGACAATGCACACCAGGAGGTTATATTTTCACTTCTGTTTGTTTGTTCGCTTGTCTGCCTGTCTCTGTCTGTCTGTCTGTCTGTCTGTCTGTCTGTCTGTCTGTCTGTCTGTCTGTCTGTCTGTCTGTCTGTCTGTCTGTCTGTCTGTCTGTCTGTCTGTCTGTCTGTCTGTCTGTCTGTCTGTCTGTCTGTCTGTCTGTCTGTCTGTCTGTCTGTCTGTCTGTCTGTCTGTCTGTCTGTCACCAGAATATCTCACAAATTACTGCACAGGACAGATTTTCATGAAAGTTTGTGGAAAGACTGATCATAGGACCAAGGACCAACCCATTAAATTTTGGTAGAATTTGGTTGAGATTGGGATGAAAATTTCATAAAAATCTGACTACAACCCATTAAATTTTGGTAGAATTTGGTTGAGATTGGGATGAAAATTTCATAAAAATCTGACTACAAGCTTCTTTGTATAATGCTAAAAGAATGCTTGATTGCACCATTATCCTTATTTAATGCAGACATATTTTGCGATATGATGATGAAGATATGATGATGATGATGATGATGATGATGATGATGATGAAGATATGATGATGAAGATATGATGAAGATATGACGATGATGAAGATGATGATGATAATGATGATGATGATGATAATGATGAAGATACAGTAGTTCGAACAATACTGAAAGAAATTAAAAATGGTCAACGCGTCATTTCAGGCAGACATCTTACCTTTGTCATCTCGTCGATTATAATGTACAAAAAACACAAATATTACTTCTAGGTCACAGCTTAACAACTAACAAATCTTCGCGGAGTTCGTTAAAGGTTTAAAACCCACTGATGGAACGGATTTTTAGTGATTAAAACGAAAGAGCTTGCTACATATTAGTTTCCAACATGTTGTTTCTTGACTTTCTTCTCAGAATACTTTAAATTTCCCGGCGTACGGCGATTTCCGAGTGTTTCCGGCGGAATAACACGCGCGATTTGCACGCGCTTCGCGCGGGAGTCATCCAAAACACGAATTCTCGTTCGAATTCCCCTGGCCATTAACTTATTATTTTATTATTATTAATATTACCATTGCGCTACTCTGACGAAATAGCTGCTAAAGGTAGCTAGAGCGTTTATTAGATCGCATTATATTCTGAACGTGCGTTTTAATAGCGATCAATAATTAAAAGTTCGGTTTTTTAGCGATTCGACTTTTTGGGCGCCGTAGAGGGCAACCGAAATTAAACTATGTTGTGTTTTGGTATATTGTTTTGGCGACTTTTCGACGACATCAAAAGTCACAGTCGACTCCGTCGAGTGGTTCGCGAAACGGGCCTCGCGCAGCGAGGGTGTAACGATCCGGTCGGGGATTGTATCCATGTCTATCCTATCATAATTTAAAACTCCCCCCCCCCCCCAACACCATACCACAACCCCCCAGAAACCCTAAACCTAACCACAACCCTCCGGGGCCCCGACGGTCATTCCTGGAATCTGATCTAGCCTGTTCGCAGGCTAGCCAATGACGCGCGAAGGGGCTGATGGGAAGAGTGCTCCCCATTCTCCAAGACGGAAGATGTAATCTCGTTGGTAGATCAGCACGGAGCGCAGCATGCACGGATCGGAGCGGCGAATGAAAGCGAAGGGTGTATACTTTACTATACTTTATATTAAATATTCTTTCATGGGCATGTGAATGAGCCTTTTCGACCTCGTTATCAAAACCAGCAAACTATCCCAACAATTTTGGCCAAGATTGTCTGAAAATGATTAATTTATAATTACCAAAAAGGCAGTTTATAATAGTGTTGTAACCGATTGTAATTACGTAAAATATATACAATTCAAACCTTTCATCGAGCCACGATCAGAAATCGCATAGAAAATCGGCCCCTTTCATGGGGCAGTTCGCAGTCCACGTGCGTGCTGGCTCAAGTGAGTTGTCGGTCGTGTATTGATGACGTTTACACACAAGATATTGGTTTTACGCATGCGTAGCTAATACGGGTCAGCCCGTATTTCGCGAGCCTCTACAGCCGCCATTTTCGATCGTGAGCTGAGTCTGCAAAAGAACCACCCGCACAACCCGCACCAGTTCTACCCGCAAGGGGCTCCCAGTTTTGCGTCACTTTTCTATATACTCGACAAACATTCTATTTCCATGCACGTGGAAGCGTATTTGTGTAATTTTTGAACAACTGCGCATGTACAGAATCGCAGTATTCAAACTGTTTTTTGGTCCATGCTGTATTGCATTCACCATTTTCAGACAATTCGGGACAAAAGTCAAAAACAGAAAACTGTCCCAACAATTTTGGCCAAGATTGTAAAATGAGAGACAAACAACAGTGCAATACTTTTTTAAAAAAACAAATATATAATTTTTATTGTCTTTTCTTACCGAGACAAGCTACCTTAAATAATTGTTTTTAACACGGTTGTATGGGATGAATTTTATTCTATAAATGTTCTAGTAAATATTCTTACTTGTTGTATCATACAGGAAAATAAAACACGTTATTTGAGTAAGCTTAGTCCGTGTCTAAACGTTCACTCCCGGCACCCTGTTTGAGTTATTTAAAACATAAACAGCAGTGTTTTAGATCTGATAAAACACGTACTACGGATGTTTTGAAGAGTTTCAAAAACGACCCATTTGGTAAGTTCATTGGCGTAGTAATTTTAAAAAATAACGTTGTCCAAAGTCGAAAATATCAAAGCTAAAACGTTTATGCAAATCAGGAGGATTTTTTAATCAGATATACACCTTATTACCCTGCGAGCAGAGCCTTCTTTTCCTTATTTCTTCGCTGAGAGAGAGGAAGAAAAGTAGGCTCTGCTGTATTCGTGTTTGGCTTCGTCCAAGATTTAGGACGAAGTAACCCGTTTAAGACCCGTTTAACCGGTTCTCGTTTTGTTTCTGCTCTGATTGGGACTGCGTTCGAGATTGTAACCAAGCAACTGACATGCATGCGCAATGGCAAACCAGTCACGAATACAGCAGAGCCTACTTTTCTTCCTCTCTCTCAGCGAAGAAATAAGGAAAAGAAGGCTCTGCTCGCAGGGTAACACCTAATTATTAAAAAATGGCCGCCAAATTAGAATTCTTCAGTATATACATTTAAATTAGCCCTTATGACCTCATTTTAAAGTAAAAAATATTTTGAATTTCCCACATGAAAATGAGCGTACATAAGCGCTAATAAATATATATAATATAATACTAAAATGATATGCACATCAAGATTAAATCATTTTAATCTGGCGGCCATTTTTTAATGAGGTCTATAAAGCCACAGACATGATGATTTCCTTTGCGTTTTCGGCTTATGAATTATTAATGATATGTTGTAAAACTCATTAATAATTCAAAATATAAAAAAACCCAATATTTAATCAATATCTGTAAATCGTTAAGAGAATCGTCCTGATTTTTCGATAAATTTTTCGTTTGATTTTCTCAGCTAAAACAGTTTAGATGGCGGCCAAAAAATCCAAGATGGCCGCCATTGTGGAATTTGGCCAATAACTCTTAATCGAGCAAGGGTGAGAGTCTGAGTACAAAGTTTACTCAAATAACGTGCGAAAAAGAACGCCATTTTCGGTTCGGCTACTTTTCGTAGAATTCATATTTAAACATATTTCGTTGCGTTTGCTCCAAGAGCTCAAAGCTCATAAGCTCATAAGAATTCAGCGATTAATACACAGTTCTGATTTATCGTAAACGTGCGACCACATCATCTTTGCGTTATCTCGTCACTGCTTAGCAGTGAGTATGGTGTCTTTTGTATTTTACACTTTTTTCTCTTCATATCCTTTTTTGGCTTGTTAATGTCGGAAGATCGCATCTACAGTTGGAAGGAAGAAAAGCAATCATGAGATCGAAGTCGGTGCTGACTGACAAACATGTTTTTAACCACATTGGCGTCATAATGGATATCAAAGATATACGTGAGTACAGGAATCAAGAAAAATTAGAAAAACATGCGCATTTAGCCTTACAATATATACATATTGCGCGTGCTTAGCTTTTGAGCTGTCGACTCGGACCAAAGCACGCAAATGCCTGTCTAGGCCCATCTGGCGTTTAATTAATAGCACATCTCGCAAGCTTCCTTTTATCATTTTAGCCTGCGTATCCCGCCCAATTCCTCCCCTCCCCCCTCCCCCCCCCCCCCCCCCCCCCCCCCAAAAAAAAACAAACTAAATCCGGCTGCTACGTGGCTATCGTCTCATTGTCGTCAAAAGAAACGTGCTCACGTCTTTCCCACATGTGGCCTGAGGGTAAGGGATGGGAAGCACCATATCACTCAGGAAATAATAACCCACCCCAATTAACTGCGGTGTATAGATGTGGTCCAACTAGCCAATTACATTCACGTAGGAACATATGGCGTCATTGGCATGATTACGGCTTGTTACTGAATTGACATGGCCAGGCTTGAACAACATTGGAGTATCAAGGTTAGATATACTGCCGAAACAGAGAACGTAGTATAGTCTAACGTTTCGAGCGAAGGCCCTTCCTCTGACGAAGGGCCTTCGCTCGAAACGTTACGAAACGTTAGACCACTACGTTCTCTAGCTGTTTCGGCAGTATATCTAAACCTTACTATATTTCGATTGTTCTTTCAACACTGCCTACGTAGCACGCTAAAAGTTCAGCTAATGATAACATGGGCTGTCAGCCAAGATTCTGATTGCATTTTCTATTACTACTGTACTACACATTCACAGTTTACACTGCATTGTCCAATTGTGTCGCCAAAGGCCCAAACAAACACGCATTCTCTCTTACTATTAGTATTGTTCTACGTTATATCTAGGCTCGATTTCCAGCCCGCGGCGTAACTCTGGCCCCGGTACTTAACCAAGCACTTTCTAAAAATACGATATCACATGAGAAACCTCTACTTACCATAGCAATCACGTTTTCGAGACACATTTGTTGTCTTAAAGATTTTTCCATAGACTGCCACACAGATTTTTCCAGTTTCTGTTCTTTGTACTATTTTGAAATAGCCAAATTTATCGCAACGTATTAAGTTGTGGTCGTTGGCTCCTTCTGATTGATAGTGCTTAACACATTGCTGTAGTCTTCTGCATGGTCCTTGCGCTATAAAAAACAGTGAATGGAAGACGATTTAGAATGCAATACAAGACAAGACAATGCAACACAGTACAGCACACCACACCACACCACACACCACACCACACCACACACACACCACAACACAACACAACACAACACAACACAACACAACACAACACAACACAACACAACACAACACAACACAACACAACACAACACAACACAACACAACACAACACAACACAACACAACACAACACAACATAACATAACATAACACAAAATGAATACAATAAAATACAATACAATATACAATACAAAAAAAAGAGCTAGAAACAATCATGTATAGTGCGTGAAAAGCCGTTTGCGGTCGGTTATACAGACGTATATAGCACAACTGACAAGACAAACAAATCATTTTACAAATAACTAGAAACTCCACAATCAAATATAGTGGAAAGTCCGTTTGTGGCCGGTTCAGAATGTGACTAAATGTCAATATTTTAATAGTGTTGACGATGCCGAGTCGTGTTACCATGTCGTCATAAACCGCAACCACAGCAAACAAAATTGTTATTGGTAAAAGGAAAGAGGCACCACTTGATGTTATCACACACATGAAAAACATATATGGTCTAATTATATCCTTTATACAGCCAAAACACACGTCGGTCGGTTATAAACACGTATCAATTAATAAATTCCAGATTTTTATAATGTAGTGTTTACGTGGAAGTAAGCATGCAAACTCAAGCATATATACAAACTCTATACTTGTCGCATAAAACCGGCTCAAACTTACCAGTGAAGTAGCTATAATCCACAGGGGTACCATTTGGGGTAGAACACATAAACCCATCAAGGGTTCTCTGTACAGCTTTGTAATAACCACGCTTGTCGCATTGCGGTAAGACCACGTAATTCAGAAAGAAGTTGTTTTCAAGGTGTTCTTTTTGAATCCTTGAAACTTCAGAGCGACAGGGTGCATCTATACAAGAAAATAAATAATACTTACTATCAAGTACGGAAATGAACACTATTTTTTAATGGAACAAGACGCCTGCTCAACATGACAATGGCAATGCATAATTGCATAGATTTTCACAAATAGAATCTATGGTCTTATATGAACTGCTGTAGTATAAATGTAAACAAGGCCGTTTTTCTGAAAATTAAACAACGGATCTAATATATTTAGTAGTGTCGGATTCGGCAGATTCAAGCGATCATTTTGATATAGCATTTTTTTAAATTCGGACAAACAGAAAATATTTAAACATGTTTTAAAACACACGTTTCCAAATGTAATACGACACGCGACATGTCTAGACGTGCACTGAACATGTTCAACATATTGATATCTTACCGGTATTTGCTCTATTCGGTGCTTATTATTATACTTGTATTTTGTAGTTGTCGGACTGTTTTGAAATAGGTCTACCGCGATCGCCGGCGTGTGCAGTTGTAAACTTTGTAAAGCCTTTGTAAGCATTGAAGTCAATTGTCAAGATTGTAAGCATGAATTGAAGTCAATTGTCAGCCGCATTTTGATCAACTATAACTCGGTCACTTGCAAAGCTATTCAAACAAGTAAACAACTGAGAAACAGTGAAATGTCTTGCAAATATTCAAAAACATCGATAAAATGGCAATAAAAGCTTCGTTCAAAAGAGACAACCACTGATCATCTGGAGACAACTCGGCCAAACCTACACTCGTCTACCACAGGTAGCCCGAGTAATAATAAGCTTTCTTTTGTAAATCCGGGTCGCACGTCTTATATAAGAGGCTTAATTAACTTTATAGTTTATAGTTTATACGTGCTCTACTTCGGAAGAAATGGGGGAAGTGCGTTAATGATGTGCCTGCACGTACTCAACCACTGTACCAAACTCGCTTCTTTATACTTTCCGATGTAAAAAAATTAAAAACACTATCAACAGACTTTGCGTAAAGCCAGAAGTATAGTACATTATATACGAGCCAACGATGTCTCCAAATTTCAAAACTTTGGCATGTCAAAGTCAGAAACCATGTTTCCAATACAACACTCCAACTAGGATTGATTGCAGAACTGACCGCTGTACGTTCAATCGTTGTTTAGGAAAAGCTATAGGTCAGTGTTCAAACGACTTAAAAAGAAAACGCGAAAATCTGGCTATGTTAATCGACAATTAACTACAATGTTGTCGATGGGTATTATTATATATACTGTAATACTGTATGTGTTTCAAATTGAAATAATATAGGTTGTCTTGTCTTGTGGTCGACCATGGTTAGATCGGATGTTATAATACATCTTGTTTATAGCGTCGCGCAGTGTAACCCTCTAACTAAATCACAGTTTCTACAATTCGGGACGGCCCAATTAAAGACTCCAAGTCTATCATCAGAGCTTCGGAGACAGTTCAAGGAACTCGCAGTGAATCACTAATTAATTGGCTCAGTCAGAATTTAACTCATGCCGATCGCATATAATTCGTTTTCGAACCATGCAACTGACTTTAGTATTTTACTCTGTCTATAATAAAGCCAGACATTTTTACTCGTCAAGAGGCCAGCCCGGTCGTAAAGAAGTTAAGTAATAAGCTGAGTACAACCATTGCAGTTCAAAGATAAAATCTTACCTTCAGATTTGATACTTGCTCCAGAACAGAACGACAATGTTGCGATGAAAATCACGAGACATGTAACAGCGATGAAATGCTCCATATTTCTTTCAAGACGTCCTTGTATATATGTTTCTTCTGATATCTCTTTACTGTTTGAGCTCTTGTCGTAGCAAGTGACTGAATAATATGCCTTCGATGGGCAGCCAGAGGGCTTTTTATTCATTCTCACGGACAGAAGGCGGGAACCAATTGACCAATCCCCGACGCAATCGGATTAACCCGCGCACCGGAGATGCCAGGCGTGACATTTGCAATTAGTATCGTTTCATTCAAAGATCTTTCTTGTTCTTTGAGGTCTGAGTGACGAAACGCGTTTTTTTGACGTTTCTAGAACACCCGTGGATCCGAACGTATTTTACATTCTTCGAAAACATAACCATAATATTTTGAGGGCTTTCGAGCACACCGCCGACGCTCCGCACTCGGCGGAAACAAACATCGTCAAGGCATTCCACGGCGGTTGCTTATGACGGGCTAATCGTCTAAAGCTATGGCCGCAGACCCAGAGTAATATCGTCTAGCGACTAGCATTAGACGGGGTAAAATCGTCTGGCGTAGTGGCGTTAGCCAAAGTAAAATAGTCTGGTGACAGACTGTGGCCCGTGTTATATATAGACAGAGTAAAATAGTCTGGACAAGAGTTAGCCAGAGTAAAATTGTCTAGCGAGTTAGCCAGAGTAAAATTGCCTAGCGAGTTAGCCAGAGTAAAATTATCTAGCGTTAGACAAGGTAAGATGGTCTGGAGTTAGCCAAAGTAAAATATTCTGGAGTTAGCCAGAGTAAACGTGTCAAGAGTTAGACATAGTATAAAATTGTCTAGAGTTACACAGAGTAAAATTGTCAAGAGTTAGACAGAGTATAAAATTGTCTAGAGTTAGACAGAGGAGAATAGTCTAGAGTTACACAGAGTAAAATTGTGTAGAGTTAGACAGAGTATAAAATTGTCTAGAGTTAGACAGAGGAAAATAGTCTAGAGTTACACAGAGTAAAATTGTCTCGAGTTAGACAGAGTATAAAATTGTCTAGAGTTAGCCAGAGTAAACGTGTCAAGAGTTAGACAGAGTATAAAATTGTCTAGAGTTAGACAGAGGAAAATAGTCTAGAGTTAGACAGAGGAAAATAGTCTAGAGTTAGACAGAGTAAAATTGTCTCGAGTTAGACAGAGTATAAAATTGTCTAGAGTTAGCCAGAGTAAACGTGTCAAGAGTTAGACAGAGTATAAAATTGTCTAGAGTTAGACAGAGGAAAATAGTCTAGAGTTAGACAGAGTATAAAATTGTCTAGAGTTATACAGAGTAAAATTGTCTAGAGTGGGAGTAAAATTGTCTAGAGTTACACAGAGTATAAAATTGTCTGGAGTTAGACAAGTAAAATACATAATACGTAACTGTCACATGCCGCCTGAAAAAACCTAATCATATACAGACTCACAGTATCTTTTGAAGAGTAGGGTGCATGACCTTTAAATTGCAGCATATAGGGTTACCGGTTCCTACCCCCATGTAACCGACGCCCCTGCATGCTTCCACTAATCTGCCATGATACTACAAATATTCATGCATTGCCTTGTGAGATTCATTATTCTTGGCTGTCATATTTTGTATTGGAAATAGCCTTTTAATATTATACAGCACTTGTAATGAAGAATCATTAAGAAAACTTTCTTTCTTTAACTGATGCGCGCCAGAAATGATTTTAGCTGTCATTTTCAATTAAATACTTAAATATACTGACCCATTTACCGGTGACCTGTTTATGACTAGTATAATAATATACCTTATTCTTAGAAATAAGTATAAAAGATTATACTGCAACGTATATATAGACAGTGTTTGGATATATAGCAAAGCCAAAAAGTCGTCTGGCGAGATTTTTTGGAACGAAATATACTGACGTTTCAAGTGGAGTATGGTATATATGCTCAATATTGACAAAAATCGTTTTGGATTCTTGGTTAATAATTATAAACATTGCCTGTTATTTCGTGATTGCAACACTGTTGCAATTTTTAATACTTCTGAGGAGAACTTTAAAATCTTAACAGTGAAATAAAAGTAGCGTGCTGCGTAGGCAGTGTTGAAACAACAATATAAATATAGGAAGATTCGATATACTGCCGAAACAGAGAACGTAGGAGTCCAACGCTTCGAGCGAAGGCCCTTCGTCAGAGAGAAACTGACAAAGGGCCTTCGCTCGAAACGTTAGACTCCTACGTTCTCTGTTTCGGCAGTATATCTAACCTTACTATATATACTTTAAGATCTTAGACTGCTATTCGGGAGATTCATATTATGCTATGCCGCACCCATTTAGAAGTTGTGTATACTTTTTTTTATTAAATTTAATTTGTAAATTATCAAAATTCCCATCGCCAGTTGAAACAGCACTTCACACGCGATAGTAACTTCTAGTATTCATGTAAATTAATGCAATTAATAACATACAAACAGTACCTATTTCGAACATGTTTATTTTTTTATTAACCCTTTGAGGCCTGGACCTCTCTCTGTGCTGAATAAAATCGTCTGGCGTAACGTTAGCCAGAATAAAATACTAAAGACTCGTCTTCAGGCTTCAAAGGGTTAAAGAGATAGGTTTTAATCCTTTGATGCCCTGGACCTCTCCCTGTGCTGAATAAAATCATCTGGCGTTAGCCAGAATAAAATACTAAAGACTCATCTTCAGGCTTCAAAGTGTTAAAAGCATAATTGGAATTATTGGATCGATTTGTAAATTATCAAAATTTCCCATCGCCAGCAGTATTTTGCATGCGATAGTATAACTTATAGTAAGCATGTAGATTAATAACAGGGAACAGTAGATTATAAGTATAGATATAGCTGTGTAGATAGTGTTTTGAAGAGTTAGGAATTCAACAACTGACATTCCGACTTGAATCTATTTTATCCTCAACCCTTTTCCTAGTTAAATTTCCTATGTTAAATTGTTTCATGCGTTTCAAACCTGTTGCCGTTGATGGAAAGTAAAAATATACATTGACAAAGGAGGACTGGAAGGGGAACAGCAACTCACAATAATATAGTCTGAGATTCATTACATTTTACTCTGATGAAGGGTTCCGCTCGAAACGCCGTCAGCATTTCGTTTCCAAATTAAACTCTCGGCAGTTTGCCGCCTTTTCGCTTTGCTATCGAGTTAGATTGCTGCTTCGTGGTCTGATACTCATGACTTTAAAATATAGTCGGGTCTGAGTGCTGTGTATATATAGACACGCAGTGTTTTAAGGACTAAGCAGTAAAGGCGAAAATCTTAAGCCAGTTAAGGGTGGTCACTGCCGATGATATTACAACAAAGTATTACGCATGACGTTTCGAGACAAAGGCCTAATTGTCAGAGTAAATTATATATATATAATACATAACACACTCACACACGCGTCACACACGCATACACATGCACTTGATAGATCTTGATAACCATATAAGGTATAGTCGAAGATGAAAATTATGACTAGAAAATCGAGTGGGCTGTTTATTAGTCTCCTTCGCAGTCGTCAGTTCGGGTTCGTTCTCACTCCCCCCAACTACAAGCTGCTTAGTGGCCCTTGCGGAAACCAGATTGTTGAGAACACAGTATCTCATTTTCTTCAAGATAAGTGGTGATCTGCTTACACAATAATTTCTCATACCCGAGCAGCAAATTCCTTTCCAATTGTTGGCCAATCAGAGTCAGACTTCCAATATCTGGAAACCTGACCTTCACCTTGAGGCTTGAGCTGACCGTGTAAAAATTTTGCGTGTGAAACAGAATCAATATAAAGATGATGTTGTCTGTGAATTACAATATGAATACATGTACATGAAATAAAGTTAAAAGCGCCACTGCCTGGAATATGAAACTGAATAACATCGACCCAGACATGGCCAGACATCCCCGTAAAATTTACTGTCCGCTAGATACATGTCGCCGACGTTTGTAGCTTTTTTAAAGCTTTTCGCACAGATTTATTTACACGACCAGCAAGAACATATTCATAATACTATTCTTCGTAAATTTTGTAAAGCCCTGAGCTATAGTAAGCGAAATATTAGCTTTCAGGTAAACTAATTCAGGCAGTCGGTTCAGACAATCGGCTTACATTTCTCTTAACGATCTTAAGCCCTAATCAAACGAGAACGCAAGTCATCGCAAGTTGGTAGTCAGAATTTCTGTGGCGGTCGTTTGAACACCCAAATTAACAAAATAAAGGTTTCATTAGTGTTTTAAACAAGTTTTAACTTTGCCACGGTACATGATATTTTCGGGAAACTATTCAGAGCGGCTGGCTGAGATAGCGTGACTGCCAACTTGCGATGACTTGCGTTCTCGTTTGATTAGGGCTTTACGCTTTACACTGACATTCACGCTTATTTGTTTGCATAGGCAGCAAGAACATAGGCAGCAAGAACATAGTCAGCAAGAACATAGTCAAAACAATATTCTTCGTAAATTTCGTGAAGTTCTAGGCTAAACTTTTCAAAATATTAGCTTTCAACTAAACAAATTACATATAACAACACCATGCAGGACGGCTTTATTTAGCACGACAATGGTGTAAATGGCTTAACCTATATACCACGCGAAGTGCTTACTGCGCTGGTGTACGTCGTTGTGCTCATGCTTTTTCATAAGCATGAATCAGGCTTTAAGCGCCGCACAGACGACCAAGTTTTCCTTGACAAGTTTTTCCTTGACAAGTTTTATTTGTTCGTGTGTACGACACAAATTGACAAGTTTTTCCTTGACAAGGAGCCTTGTTCAAAAGCTGGTCATGCCAGCTTTTGAACAAGGAAAATTGTTCGTGTGTATAGTCGTCAAGGAAAACTTGACAAGATCATCTCCGAAGCTTATTACGCGACCATTGCCGTGAAGGAAAACTTGTCCAACCGTACACACGAGCAAGGAAAGCTACCAAGGAACTTGTCAAGGAAAACTTGGTCGTCTGTGCGGGGCTTTATACATAGTATACCCAAAAGCGAGGCACAGATCGCACGTGCTGTTTGCGCGCTACGCCTCTCATGCATCAGATCGCGGGGTTAATTAAATACGTAG
Organism: Paragorgia papillata; assembly: GCA_035771165.1. Taxonomy (NCBI): domain Eukaryota; kingdom Metazoa; phylum Cnidaria; class Anthozoa; order Scleralcyonacea; family Coralliidae; genus Paragorgia; species Paragorgia papillata. The sequence goes on along the minus strand of JAWNZC010000471.1, from coordinate 872,378 downwards.
ATAGGTGACAACCTTAACTTGATGTGCGTGAGAGTTGTTGGTTCCCTCCTGCACTTCAAGGGTTCTTATCCGTGTTCTTCGGATGCATACATACATACATATATATACCTTTTCATGTATGTCATTGCTATGCAAAACAAAACAATTATGACTTTGGTAGCTAAATACTGTTTTAATGTTTTAACAAGTTTTGAAAGTTTATAGTTGAGCACGTTATAGTCTAGTTTATATGTTATATGTATGTATCTTATATACCAAATCTGGTATTTATGTTGTTTGAATAAAGTTTATACTTGCATCAATATTGCATAGTCATAAGAAGATTGGAGGTATTCGATAATGTCAGACTAAGGCATACGGCATTATCACAGCTAGTCCTGGTTTAGTCTTATAAAACGACAAATGTGAATGAATATATATATATATATATATATATATGTAATATATATAACAATCGAAATATAGTAAGGTTAGATATACTGCCGAAACAGAGAACGTATAGGAATCTAACGTTTCGAGCGAAGGCCCTTCGTCAGAGAGAAACGTTTCTCTCTGACGAAGGGCCTTCGCTCGAAACGTTAGATTCCTATATACGTTCTCTGTTTCGGCAGTATATCTAACCTTACTATATTTCGATTGTTGTTTCTACACTGCCTACGCAGCACGCTACTTTTATTATATATATATATATATATATTCATTCTATTATATAACACTTACAATTTTCTTTCACCAATATTTTCGAACTATTATCATAGTGACCAACACTACCGCGCTTTCTCACTGTCTAAATCTAAACTCTACCGCATATGATAATCAAACAGAGTTATTGCTAATCTCCTCCCGCAAACTCTGATTGCATCTATAATCACTGCATGGCAAACCGAAAACGAGCGCTATATAGGATAGGATCGCCGAGAACCGCCGTTCTCCATATAGCTGTTGAGCCATCGAGCCTGAGTTAACCCTTTCCGTACCAAGCGCCTATTCTAGGACCCCATCCACACGTATACGTTTTCCTAGCGTTTTCATATTGTTTCAGGTATTAAAGAGACCATTGTTTTCTGCTCCCCTGACTGAGAACAATACAAAAACGCTATGAAAACACATATACGTGTGGACATGGCTTAGTATATTTTGGCTAACACCATATACATGCATGCGGACGACTTTAGTCGTCAATAGAAAAAGGCCTGATATACTCTATTAAAAGGCTCGTTTACACAGGCGATTTTTGCTGCTATTTTTCTCCTCCTGACCGATGCGATCGAATGGATTGACTTACGAATGCATTGGTGTTTAATACAGTACATTCCGTTGAGACATCCATTCAATTGCATGCGTCACTAAGTGAAAAAAATCGCACCAAAAAACGCCTGTGTATATGTAAACGGACCTTAAAGTGCTTACGAAACGAAAATTAAGTTTGTCTTATTTGAAAGTACTTTTAAAATGACAAAGTAACATCTTTTGCTGTTTTTTGTTTCCTTGCTTTGTTTTGTTTATAAGCGAAACTAACCATGCAGTGACGTCACAACGTGCATAATGACTTATCGGGAAAGGTTATATATCTTTTCTATATATTATAAGACGGAATCACTTCGAAGCAATTATGTGTGTGTGTTTTCCCTTACAACAACAAAAATATACATTTTCAACTGATTCCGTTTAATAATAGCAAAGATATATATGACCTTTCCCAGTAAGTCATTATATGCACGTTGTTATGTCACTGGTTAGTTTCACATATCAAACAAACTGAAATATCTCAAGAACGAAGCAAGGAAACAAAGAAACAGTTACTCTGGCTATATATAACTGTAGGGAAAGCCCTTGTATAGTACCTGCTATAAGGGCTAAGAAAAGAGACGCATTTGCTAGCTACTTTAAATATTTCACGATGCGGAAAATTAACAAAAAATGTCTGTTGTATTAATTCTACAAAATCTCCATCACCGGCTATCCAAAAAAAAGGGGAAATTAAAAGAAAAGTATTTTTGGATCATTTTGAAGATCTTCATGTAAATGATAAGAAACGCATGTATCTATCTATATATGGGTCTTATCTCACTTGCCGCGTGCATGTATATATGTACAATTTTGGTCATGCAATTGGACTCAATTACTCCATCACTTTAAATTGATTTCCGATTGTTATATACATATATATATGTATGATTATTCAGATCACCCACGCACCCTAACATAGCAATAGTATTTCAAATGATGGTCGGTTGTTACGTGGTAAGATCGAAAAAAAAATTACCTCTAGGCTAAACCAACAAGCTTTAGCTTTGTCGCGCTCGAAACGTTAGACTCCTACGTTCTCTGTTTTGGCAGTATATCTACCTTGCTATATTTCGATTGTTGTTTCAACACTGCCTACGCAGCACGCTACTTTTTATTAAACCAACAAACAGATGTGTCGGAAAAATGTTCAAATTAAATTTAGCCCAAATTTCGAAATTATCTACATCGGGGCAAACCATGTCACATGGGCATTAATCAAATAATATACCATGCAATTTTAGGTATGTTGAATATATACTTCACGAGTTTTATTGTATAATATATAGTTTGATTTGAATTTTGAAGCTGGGATGCGTGTGCCGTTCAAAAATCACTAACTTGTGTCTCCATCTTGTCTTCAAAACTGTAGATTCTATTTCTGGCTGCTGAGTTGATTTTTGACCTGAAATTGAGAAAAGTAGAGAATAAAAATTTCTTGAAATTTAGAAAATAGATTTCGAACTCAATATTCAAGTCCAACTGTTAAAATCCTATTTCAACTACGGGGCCATTCACATGAGGCGAGCTTGCCTGGTTATACCGAGCAGATTTTATGTCACGAAAATATTATTCCGACTCTTTGAGAAAGGCAGAATGATATAACAAAGCAAATTTGGCTTCGCTTTTCTGTAAATATAACACACAAAGTATTCTAATTCATTTTTGCCGTCATAGAAAGATTTTTGTGACGGCTGATAGCCCTCTTCATGTGAACGACCCCTGAGTTTCATTAGATAAGTTTAATTCTTCGTAACATGTCCGTTTATCTTCTTGCTTGTAACGAAATCAATTCATTTAGATATTTTACTCATTTTGTCTGTTGTAATTTGAATTTTACAATCCCGCCTTATTCACTGTGTACTTGATAACGAAATACTGACGTTTCGATCGAGCGAAGCCTTTCATTAGATTCTATATATCTGTATGTCCACAATTTATCGTGTATTTGAAGTTTATTATAACTTTGGTGCCCGTAATTAGAACACTTACTTGAATGTTCAAAAAAATTGAGACTGACATGACATGCATGCGTGGGGGATGGGAAACATGTGTACTTTTTTTTTCTCTTGGTGTAAAGGAAGTGCGTTGTCGGAATAATTTAAGATCTCAATTGCTCTTCGCCTATCTATTAACATTTTTGGTGGGTTGGTATAAGTGCATGAAGCAATTTAGCAATTAGCTCACATACAAACAGCAATAATGCAGGGGTGAGTATCATTAAAGATAAAGATACGACTACAAGGCGTGACAGACTTAAGAGTGAAAGGTTACTGTTAAAAAAACGTTCTTGTTCAGATTCCTCAGTGACTCATTCTAGAAATATTCAAAATTGTGAGAACACCCTGGTGGTCGATTTAATAGAGGATGTTTATATATAATACGTATATCCGTTTCCATATAATTGTCTCAATTGCTACGATCGCTCAAAAATTAACTCGCAGTGGCGCATAGCCAGGGTCTTGGCTTCGGAGGGGGGGGCAAGAACCTCTGTATCCTAGGGGGGTCTGGGGCATGGTGAGAGAGAGAGAGAGAGAGAGAGAGAGAGAGAGAGAGAGAGAGAGAGAGAGAGAGAGAGAGAGAGAGAGAGAGAGAGAGAGAGAGAGAGAGAGAGAGAGAGAGAGAGAGAGAGAGAGAGAGAGAATAATACATGGATGTGCGCAAATATGAAATTTATTTCGAGTGTTGACCAGTGCTGACGTGCATTGTTGACAGTGCTGTGTGTTGACCAGTGCTGTTCAACACGAGAAATAAATTTCATATTTCCAAACATCCATGTATTGTTCTGTTTATTATATAAAAAAATTGTCCTATTGCCTTGCAAAAAATTGCGTTAAACTATAATGCTGATTCAGCGATAATCGTCACATGTGAATTCGACGATCGTAACAATCTCACTGAACAATCTTAAAAACCTCAACATTGATATCTAAAAGGAAAGTGGATCGAGTATTAACTCATTGTATGTCAATTGAATGTCCATGCATTGAGTAGTCTTTCAGTGGTCAATTACTCAGGGAATTTCGAGAAATTGCAAAGCCGGGCAGCCCATATAATAATGAGGTCATCAAGTGGTATTATAACATAGCTTTGATATAGCAACGTTTTTGATTGGCTGTCGTGCGTGCTCCATAACTCAATGGAGCACGGCAAAAAAGCGCGGGGGAAAATTTCAAAACAAAACTGAGTTTTAAAGTCATTTAATTTTATTTAGTAATAAAGAACAACGACCCGGGTAACCGAGCTTAAACTGTCCTTTTGGTTGGATTTTAGTGAACAAAAAAGACTTGGCTACGAAAGTAGAAAAACACAACAACCAAAACGATTCGCCGGCTTGTGAAAGGATTTAATGCTATGTTATAAAAGAAATGGCTCATGGTTTAGTGTGCTCCATCGCTAAACCATGAGCCATTTCTTAACTGAAGCGCTCGGATATTTATAAGATATGATACCCTAGAAAGCAGACGTGTGAAACCCATGTTTACAAATTTGTTAAACGTTGTATGAGTGGACGCTTTCCATACTTTTTTCATAATTATTTTCAGTAAACTGAACAAAGACACTGTCAGTAGATTTGTCTAGCAGTCATCTTCACTTGCCTAGTTACTTGAAATCAGCAAAAAATCATTTTATTATCATGGCTGCATTGTATATAATAATTATTTGTAATAGTTGTAGATAATTTTTAGTATATTTTATATGTAGTAATAGTCTAGTTACCCTATTTAAATACAATTCTAAAACTCATTAATAATTCAGGAGGAAAATTCAAAAGAAATTAAGGTTTAATCAATGTCTGTTTACCCCGGTACAGAACTGATATCAGTGTCTGTAAATGTGATACAGAACTGTTTAACAAAACATCAGTTCTGTATCACATTTACAGACACTGATATCAGTTCTGTAGCAAGTGTACAGACACTTCGCATTCAACTATCTTGAGTAAGGTACGCTGGTAGCGTCCTCATACAAGATGAAGATGCAAACAGTTGTTGAAGAAAAACATTTGTTGAATAACAAATGATGATCAGAACGGCTATTTATGGCACGTCACTTTAAACGTACTACTAAATCAAAGCGCATGCTCACATCACTAATTTAATAATCGTAGCCTATTAAACCTTACCTCGAAGGTTTATCAGCTCTTAACATGATGTAGTTTAATAGACGTTTTAGAAGTCATTTACAGAATTTGTGTCCGTTCTGTATCGGGATACAGGCACTCGGCTTCGCCTCGTGTCTGTATACCTCGATACAGAACGGCCACTCCTTCTGTAAATATATATATTTATAAAATAGGTGGCGTCTTACGCACGCTGTGATTGGTCAATTACCGTGTTTATATCAGGCTATGTAAACACGGTTGTGATGTCACGGCACATTTTTTAGCCTTATTTCATAAACGAAATAGAAAATGGATGCCCTGTGTTTATATAACCTGATGCAAACACTCGAGTGAGTTGGGAGAATTCGAAAGTACTTATGTAAACCCTCGCCTACGGCTCGGGTTCACATAAACTTTCGAATTCTCCCAACTCACTCTCGTGTTTGCATCAGGCTATATAAACACGGGCGGCCATTTTCTATTTCTTAAATATATATATATATATATATATATATATATATATATATATCTTGCTATCATAATAGCACCAATCAGGCAATTGTGCAGATAAATCAATGCGAAGATGGAATATTCGAGACACAACGCTGTGTTTATTAGTTGTAAAAAGCAAAAAAGAAGAAAAAAAAGACGAGAAGAAGCGACATTTCAGTGATTTCACACATACAAATCGGAATATAGTAGGTTTTCTAACGTTTCGAGCGAAGGCCCAGAGAGAAACGTGCCTTCGCTCGAAACGTTAGAAAACTACGTTCAATAATTTCGGCAGTAATCAAACCTTACTATATTTCGATTTGTATTTCAACACTTCCTATACGCAGCACAGTACTTTTATTTCACTGTTTGGATTATTTCACACATACAGTTGATCCATCAGTAATGGCGGATTCTTTTAAAAAGCTGCCTCTTTTGGGCGTTATTCAGTCTCCTTATCTTTCTGTGCGACACGGCTCTTACGGCACTTATAGCAACACTTGAAAGAGTGTTTATAGTAGAGCCTAGGCAAATAAACTATAACTAAATAGTAAAACTCCTTGTCCATATAGATTTAGTTTCGAGACGCCTCTTTTGAGCGTTATTCTCCCCGCGTAATTGTGCGAGTTACTCCTTGCCTTCAAGCCTCTTACAACACTTGAAAGAGTGTTTATAGTAGAGTTCATGCATGCAAATGAAAGCTAAATAGTACAATTCCTTGTCCATATAGACTTATAGTTTATAATTGCCTTTTTTGGGCGTTATTCTCCTCCTAAAGTGGGAGTTCTTGCCTTCAAGTCCATTACAGCAGTTAGCAACACTTCAAAGAGTGTTTATAGTAGAGTTCATGCATGCAAATGAAAGCTAAATAGTACAATTCCATGTCCATATAGACTTATCGTTTATAATTGCCTCTTTTGGGCGTTATTCTCCTCCTATAAAGTGGGAGTTCTTGCCTTCAAGTCCATTACAGCACGTAGCTAGCAACACTTGAAAGAGTGTTTATAGTAGAGCTAGTGCAATTAAGTAAAAATTAAATAGTAAACCTCTTATCTATAATTATAGACTTCGTTTCGAGACGCCTTTTTTGGGCGTTATTCTCCTCCTATAAAGTGGGAGTTCTTGCCTTCAAATCCATTACATCACTTAGCAACACTTGAAAGAGTGTTAGTAAACGTTAACCTCTTATCTGTAATTATAGACTTCGTTTCGAGACGCCTTTTTTGGGCGTTATTCTCCTCCTTAATTGTGGGAGTTTTTGCTTCCCATGTGGGAGAAACATGCGGACTACAGTGAACCTTATGGTTTATATAAAGAAAGACTTTCACTCTATAAGAGTTGATTTACGTATATGTCAACATGGGTTGTTGGAACAATTCCAAAAATAGACTAATTTTATTTTATCACTCTTTTATTCCGACTTTAGAACGAACCTCTATTATAAGCGGCCACCTTCGGGGAATGGCTTGTGGCCGCTTAATAGAGGTGGCCGCTTAATAGAGTGAGGCCAACAATGGGCCTTGGTTGTGGTCAAATGCCCTTTTATTCAATTCTAAAACACTGATAACAGTAACAAGTAGAGTTTGAAAAACCAACAAGTAGTTAACAAAACCGTTTTCAAAAACCGGAAAACTACTAAAACAAAGGAGCAACGAAACGAATAACAAAAATGCCACACGTTCGATGCATGTATACTGACGCCTAGCAAGTTATGTCCGCTTAAAATAGTTATCAATGTGCATCTGTCGCAGTAAAGAATAGTGTTTCTCTGCACCGGACATGCAGATATTTTTATTACCGACATGAGGTTTCAAGTTACATGTGCTGAATGAAATACATGTACTTACTGACAGCAACTAAGTGTTCTATGGTCTCTTAGCTCAAGTTTTAGTTTCGGTTCTCTTGCGGTAAAAATTGTGCCTAAGATAAATTAAGCTGGCCGTTTAATACAGGTAATAAACAATACGAAATACCAATTGGGACCGCTCGTACGTCGCCGTGGCCGCTTAATAGAGGTGGCCGTTTAATAGAGGGGTAATCTATAGTAAATTACAGGGAATATTTTAGGGGTTTTGAGAAGTGGCCGTTTAATAGTGGGCCGCTTAATTAATAGAGGTTCGACTGTAAAACATTAAAGTGTCACTAAGACGAAAAAATCGTGAATCTAGTATTGATACGAGTAAACTATAATTTCCAAATGAGGAATACCGGCGTTTTCAGTTTCTCAAATTATTGTCTTGTTCTCGAGATATTTAAAGTGCCTATGTCATCCTCAGGGACTTTACATATTTATACTAATTGGACCATTCTGAGAAGATTTGTAATATATCTTCTCAGGCGAAAATGTCATCTTCATGGATTTTTTTGCCGTTAAAGTTGATGGAAGTGACGTCGAAAGAGGAATTTGTCTATATGAAAACCACTTTACAGATTCCTCTTTTGACGTCACTTCCGTCAACTTTAGCGGCAAAAAAAATCCATGAAGATGAAATTTTAGGAAAAGAAGATATATTACAAATCTTCTTAGAAGGTTCCAAATATCCTAAATATGTAAAATCCCCAACCATGATATAGACACTTTAAGTTTCTGAAACATGTAAATTAGGTGCCTCGTGACGTCATTTTCTCACACAGGCAAAAATAAGATTTACAAAATGAGTAATATATCTGAAAGTATGAAGTGGAAATAATCCAAACTTTGCACAAGAATAGTTATCATAAAGTGCACGGCCACTGTGTGCATCATGTTGTTGCTACGGAAACCGTTTAGAACCACGAGCATTTTTACTAAAAAATTAAAATATTAATTTCATGTTTCTTTTCAAAAGAATATGATGATTGAACTAACATTCAAAATACAATATCTGTGTGTGTAAAAATATTCATGTCATTGTATTACAGTAAAAAAAAGTCAACAAAACAGTTTTCAAAAACCGAAAAAATAATAAAACAAAGGAGCAACGAAACGAATAACAAAAATGCCACACGTTCGATGCATGTATACTGACGCCTGGCAAGTCATGTTGGCTTAGTATAGGTAATAGCATGGTTTCGAGTGCAATTTGGGAAAAAACATGCACGAGTGAGTTTTTCAAATACTGTCAAAATAGCACGAGTCCGAAGGACGAGTGCTATTTGAAGTATTTGAAAAACTCACGAGTGCATGTTTTTCCAAATTGCACGAGAAACCATGCTATTACTTATTAATAATATACATGAAAAAATGTTCAAAACAACTGTACTAACATTTTAACATACGTGTTTAGCCGTCCACTCCTCGCATATTTATTTGTTAAAAAACGCTTCGCTTCCTTTACTACTTGAAAAAGTTTACTCGAGGCATAAAGAAGCTTCTGGTCTTCTTGTAGGTACTTCACTTGGCAATATTAAAGCATAACTAGCTTCAAATTTGAACAAATTATCCCCAAAACCGCCGAATCTTGGCCGCCATCTTTGTTTGTTTTGTGTCGAGAAAAATCCGCTGTACAATCAATTTGATTGGTACTTAGTGATAACAGATTTTTGCACTGTGATTACAGATTTTTGCACTGTGATTACAGATTTTTGCACTGTGATAACACAATTCTGCACTGTTGTTTGGGATTAACTGCACTGGAATCAGCCAATCACAGTCGAGATATTTTTTCATGTATATTATTAAAATAGTTATCAATGTGCATCTGTCGCTGCGGTGCACTGAGTTTCAAAGCGCAAAGCAAGTCATTTGTCTTTGAAATTGACAGAGCTAGCTCCTCATATCCATGATATGTGCAAAATTCTGCAGCGTCTCAGCACACCAAAGCCCTGCACAAGGAGGAATTTGACGCAAAGTAAAGAGTAGTGTTTCTCTGCACCGGACATGCAGATATTTTTATTACCGACAATGTTTTTGAATTTGATTACATGTAAACTTGAGGCATGAGGTTTCAAGTGACATGTGTTGAATGAAATACATGTACTTACTGACAGCAACTAATTTAGCTCAAGTTTTAGTTTCGGTTCTCATGCTCATGCGGTAAAAATTGTGCCTAAGATAAATTAAGCTGGCCGTTTAATACAGGTAAAAAACAATACGAAATACCAATTGGAACCGCTCGTAGATGGCCGTGGCCGCTTAGTAGAGGTGGCCGTTTAATAGAGGGGTAATCTATAGTAAATTACAGGGAATATTTTAGGGGTTTTGACAAGTGGCCGTTTAACGGAGGGTGGCCGCTTATAATAGAGGGCCGCTTAATAGAGGTTCGACTGTATTTAGAGGTGTTTTTAAAATAAAGAAGAACAGCCCTCTTTGCTTGTTCAATTTCTCATCTTGCTCCAAAGATATTTTGATTTAAAAAAAAATGCAAATAAGATACCTTATGACGACGTCATCTACTTCACTAATTCCGTAAAGGAGGAATATCTACGGAAATAATAGTTAGAGCTCACTTCAAAAGTCTACAGGCCTGACGAGAAAGGGGGTCAGCCTGGTCGTTAATCAGGGGCCCACGGTCAAAAGGGACGATGCAAAGGAATATGTTGAACTGAGCTGTTGAACAATAAATTCAGTTTTATAATAATCAACAACTGAAGTTTTAGTGTATAGATCATTACATTGCATTGGGTTCCTAATGGATTTATCACAGTCATGGTGGATCTTGTACGGCTTTATTAGTGCCATTGGGCTTTTTATGACGTTGTTATTACCGTCATGGGGCCCTCGATAGCCTCTTCAATTCACTACCGTTCTTTTTATGGTTTGAAAAAATATGACAAACATGAAAAAATACGGCGACCCTGAAAGTCTTTTTGTTGCCATTCTGAAACTCTATTTTACTCTTGCTTAATTGTTTGAGAACAATCATGCAACTATTTTACTTTGGCTCACATTCAACAAAGAATGACCTCCCGGCGAGAAGGGAAGCAAACCGCATGTACTATATATTGAGCCACTTTACTCTTCATTATTTTACTCTGATGGCTCATTCAACAAAGAATGACCTCCCGGCGAGAAGGGAAGCAACCCGCATGCGCTATTCAGCCACTTTACTCTTCATTATTTCACTCTCATGGCTCATTCAACAAACAACGATCTTCCGGCCAGAGAAGGGAGGTAAACCGGCCAGAGAAGGGATGTAAACCGGCCAGAGAAGGGAGGTAAACCGCATGTACTAGCTATTCGGAGCCACTTTAACTACTTAATAACCGAGAGTGAGGTCTTTACGGTAAAATATTAAACCGAGGTCTTGCTGTATTGACCGAGCCATAGCGAGGTTAATACGCTCAAGACCGAGGTTTAATATTTTACCGTAAATACCGAACGGTCGAGGTTATTAAGTAGTTTATTATATGGCACTTTTTATTTCAAAATCAATCTTGTATTTCTTGGTCTTCGCTTCCTTTAACTTCGTCAAAACACCGAACTAGCGTTATTTTCTTCTGTTTCTTTCTCGTCTGGATACTAGAATTTACTTTTATAATGTTCATCGTCATCTATTTAATCTATTTTCGCCGTTTTTCGGCAATAAAAGTTTCTTATTAGGATTTTTTGTTTGTTTCCAATCTAGGGCATTAACAATTTTCATAATGCCCGTGGGCATTACGGAGAAATCTCGCCCCGTCAGCAACCAATCACAGCGCGTGATTTTACCAGAAGTAATCCGTGCCGGCTCATTCTGGACAATAATTTTATACTCGCCTGGCCATGACGAGGTGGAAAGTTGACCATGCACTATGTTTTAACAAATGAAACATAAAGCTCCGTGCATATGTACTCTTATAAAGCCACGTTTGACGTCATTTGAACACGAAAGAAGTTGAGTAGAGACACGAGGCGATAGCCGAGTACCTTTACACTTCTTTCGTGTTCAAATCACGTCGAATGTACCTTTATACGAGTGCATATGCACAGGAGCGGTATGTTTTATTTGTTTTATAAAATATGAAGAAAAAACCTCAAAAAACTAATAGTGGGATAGTTTTGAAAGTTCGCTAACTTTTCCCGCCAGGTGACGCCATCCTACGCCATTCATGATCTTCATACTCTTATAAACGCAGGGATCCCAGCCAATCAGAACGTGCGTATATAGAGGACACTTTCAATTGATTTTATAAAATTCATTAATACCGTTACTAGTCTACTTATTTGTCAGTTTAAAGTGCCCATGAAGCATAATGTGTTATTTGAAAGAACATTTAAAATGAGTAACATCTTTTGCAGTTTTTCGTTTCCTTTCTTCATCAGTGTTGAGATATTTCAGCTTGTTTAGTATGCAAATTAAACACCTTGACGTCACACGTGCATCGAGGTTATCGGAGGTAATATCATTGCTGTAAAGGCCTGGCCAAACGCTTTCAACATCGCATTCAACATCATTCAACATTGTTGAACGATGTTGAATAATGTTGAAAGCACGAGTGGCCAAATGAATTCAACATCGTTCAACATTCATGAATGACAATTAATCAGTGAACGCGAGCTACCACAAAAGCTGGAATCGACAATATCCCGCATGACGCATGTCTCTGTTCAACAAAGTTGAATGAAATGTGGCCAAATGCGTTCAACATTTTGAGAACAATAGAAATGTACGTTGAACGCGTGTTGAACGAAAATTTGAACATGTTCAAATTTCGTTCAACATCATTCAACAACGTTAAACATCATTCAACAGGGGTAGCCAAACGCTTTCAACATGTTCAATTCAACAATGTTGAACGATGTTGAATGAAATGTTGAAAGCGTTTGGCCAGGCCTTTAAAGTGTTTATGAAACGAAAATTAAGTTTGTCTTATTTGAAAGTACTTTTAAAATGACAAAGTAACACCTTTTGCAGTTTTTTGTTTCCTTACTTTGTTTTTAAGATATCACAGTTTGTTTTATAAGCGAAACTAACCAGTGACGTCACGACGTGCATAATGACTTACCGGGAAAGGTTATATATCTTTGCTATTATCAGACGGAATCACTTCGAAGCAGTTGTGTGTGTGTTCTTCCCTTACAACAACAAAAGTATACATTCTCAACTGATTTCGTTTAATAATAGCAAAGATATATAACCTTTCCCAGTAAGTCATTATGCACGTTGTGATGTCACTGGTTAGTTTCACATATAAAACAAACTGAAATATCTCAACAACGAAGCAATGAAACAAAAAACGGCAAAAGATGTTACTTTATCATTTTAAAAGTACTTTCAAATAAGACAAACTTAATTTTCGTTTCATAAACACTTTAACCAAACCAAATTAATTCGAAGAAAACGTGTGGATGTGTTTTTTCCACAACACCAAACATGTAGATTTTTTAGTGAATATGTTTGATAATAGCAAAGTAATATAACTTTCTCTGATGTTGATATGTACGTCAAAATGTTTAAAGCCTTAACTCTTTCCTGTCCGACTAGTCTTTAGTATGTTATTCTGGCTAACACCAGATGATTTTATTCATCTCTGCGGAAGCCCTCGGACAGGAATTAGTTAAATTGCATATCAAACGAAGTTAACGAACTGAAATATCTCAACAACAAAGCAAGGAAACGAAAAACTGCGAAAGATGTTACTTTGTCATTCATTTTAAAGTGCCACTAACCCCAAAATGTTTTTTTGCACGAATAAACATCGCCAATCCAAATGATGAAGAATGCAATATAAATTAACTAAATTGGTAAAATCCTCTTGACTTAAGAATCGATTGAAGTGGCGATAATGACGGACATGACGGAGCACTTGGGAGATTGCGTCGAGAAGGGTTTGTGACGTAAACCAGGAATGCTATATTTTTTTTACTGTAAAGTAAATAGGAAAGAACGTACCCAGGTTACGTTTATAGCCAGTTTGGCGATATTTTTCATTTTAATTCTTTTATTATAGTTCCAGTGTACTACACTTTATAGATTTTTGAAGACGAATTCCTGGTATTACGTCATACGCATCCTATACCCATTCCGCTCACTGCTCGGCCATGGGACAAACAGATGCGAAATTTTGCAAGTTTGAAGGGGCATAAAAAATGAAAGAAATGTTCAATAACAGAAAAGATATGTTGGTGCTAATATACTTAACAAGGGCTATTTGAATCCCGAGAAAAATGTTTTGAGGTTAGTGGCACTTTAAGTGCTTTTTCAACTTAATTTTCGTTTCACACTCTAGAAGTTTATATTCTAGACAATTTTATACTAGCCAAGAATTAATTGCGGTTTGGCAACTTTATCGTTTCACACTGACTTACCTTCCTGTCTATATTTATACTTTTTGGCAGCTTTATTATATATTTTATTCTGGCTCATTCAAGGCAATTTTATACTTCTAGAAAGAAGATATACTACGGCTCCGGTTTGAGCGTGGACACATTGGTAGACACGCGTAATTTGACGACACACGTTTCACGCGGGCAACTAACATGTTGCTAAGCGGAAACTGAAGTTGAGAACTCCACAGTGCTTTTCCGATCGGCCATTACGCTGACAAACCCCACAACGCGACGTTTTCGCGAAGAAACAATGCCGTTTGGCCTTAGTAACTTCGCAGTTTCCGCTTAGCAACATGTTAGTTTCCCGTGTGAAACGTGTGTCGTCAAATTACGCGTGTCCATGCTCGAACCGGAACCGTAGTATTGGTAACGCCGGTGTGAAAGTTAAGCATGACTATATATACTTCCTATTGTTGCTATTTGGCAACTTAGTTTTTATTATTTTACTCTGGTTCATTCTAGATAATTTTAGTTATGAGAAGAAATTCTGGATTAAAGGCACAGCGTCAGGTATTAAATTAATTACCGCTTAATTAATAGTTTTGTGCGAGACAAAAACTATATTTGTATGCAAAGAAATGGAATAATACTCATAAAACATTAAAATAGTAAGTCATTGTATGGGCGGCCATTACCACCAAAAATACTACATGTGTGAAATGAATTGACATAAACTGAAACGACTTATCACAAACAGGAATGATCCATTCTAAATATAAATGATTGAACAATATGTAGTTCATGTGAAATGATTCAACCCAATCTGAAATGATTCAATCTGATGTGAAATGGTTCAACGCAATCTGAAATGATTCAACGCATGTTTAAATGACCCAACGTATTATGTAATTTGATCATTAAATTAATGTGGTACGGCGCATGTTGTTGTGAAATGATTCAACGCACGTTTAAATGACCCAACGTATTATGTAATTTGATCATTAAATGTGGTACGGCGCATGTTGTTGTGAAATGATTCAACGCACGTTTAAATGACCCAACGTATTATGTAATTTGATCATTAAATGTGGTACGACGCATGTTGTTGTGAAATGATTCAACAGATTGCGTTGAACCATTTCACATCAGATTGAATCATTTCAGATTAGGCTGAATCATTTCACATCAAATTAAATCATTTCGCAATAGGTTGAATGATTTTACGTTAGCTTAATGCACCAGTCAATATAAAGCCCCGCACCCCCCCCCCCGGCCGGGACATAGCGGGGCATTTGACTTGCACACAGGACCACAGGTCAAATATCGTCTAATGCCCCGCATCCCAGGGCAGTTTCTTTATTCTAATAGCATAAAAAGCCCCGGTCAAATGCCCCCGCCCCTTTAAAACACAACACAACATTTAAAACAAAATTTTAATGAAAACTGTTTTAGCAATTTCGAAATTGCACTAGACTGGCCATGCGATTAATATAAACGAGAAATAATAATGGAAATGGCATTTTCAAATGTTAGATAAAACTTTAATGAAAAGAGCTACTACGGATGGCCTATTTAACTTTAAAACTAGCAAGGATTCTCACCTTCTTCTCCACTACAAACTCTTCCATGTCGGCCATTCACCGAGAGACAGACCGGAAATTTCCATACCAGTCTTTTCTCCGTCAGGGTAAAATGCCCCGGTCCTGTCCCCCGCTGATTGTTGTATACAGTACAAAAGCAGTAAAATACCCCGGTATGCGCGGACGTTTTTCCTATCAAATCACAGGAAATTCCCCGGTAATGCCCCGCTATGTCCCGGCCGGGGGGTGTGGGTGCGGGGGTTTATATTGACTGGTGCATCAATCAACTGACGTGTTGTTGAACCATTTCACATTAGGTTGAACTATTTCACGACATGGCAAATGGTTATCAAACGGCATGAATAATTTCATAACTAGACGAATCATTTAACAATAGCTAGTCCAATCATTGTGCAACATGTTCAGTTATTTCACATTGTGAAGTTAAACCAATACAAAAGTAGTTGCATTACTTCACTGCGAACTGAATCATTTCATGTTAAGATGAATCATTTCATAACTTGTCTAGTCATATAACTACATGTTGTTCAATCATTTATATTTAATGTTCCTGTTTGTGATAAGTCGTTTCAGTTTATGTCAATTCATTTCACACATGTAGTATTTTTGGTGGTAACGGTCGCCCATACATTAGTGCATTTTCTTACGGACTATTTAGTCCAAGTTTTGACGTGTGTTATATAATTATTCACGATAATTTTAATCATGTGAACTTGTGAATTTGTCCACGAAGTTTTTCAAGTTTCCGTCATGGTGACAATTGTGCCTTTAACAGTCTCATTACTTTCTATTATAGATAGCCTCTATAAATAATAGGCGCATGTCGGCTTGTGTTACGGACACGTCCCCCCCAGTTCTCTCCAAGGTCGATTTTCCAATTCGTTCCAAATTCGACGAAAAAAGTTTGGGAGGGGGTAGGTTTTTGACTAAGATTTGAAATCTGGCTCATGGGAACTGACTGGCATAAGGGCAGGCAACCTACCTAAATAAACTTTTAAATAATAATGAAGACAAGTAATAAAACACCTGAGTTGGTCTTGTTCCATCAATAGTCTTCAATTAAGCGGTGTATATATCTCTCCTCCGCAGAGGCTTCCCGTGGAAACCGAGAGGGTATATATCATTAGTGTATCGCATGTGCTGATTACAACGTCCGAATGAAACCCGAAGCCCGATCGTTTTAAATTTCCGGAACGCACCTGCCGTGGGACAGATTATAGCCTGGGGACGAGTTTACATTTTTACAACAACTGGAAGTAAATCGAATGTATTCTTTGGTGCAAAATGTTCAAAGGCAGAGACCCGTCAAGTGAAATTGTGAGTGAAGCAAATAGAGCCTTTGTTGTCGAATCTGGACCGGTATCTGTCAGATATCTCCCTATATTTTTTGACAGTATCTTGTAATTGATATGAAATATACCGTACAAAGACCTGAAATGTGTAGTTTTTAGTGTTTTCTATGACGTTTTATAATCTTCAAGTTTCTGTAAAATCTCCCCCAAAATGCAGGAAATGGCATTTCAGAGACTCTAGATTTCAAAATTTTCCGGGGGACCATGCCCCCGGACCCCCCTACAGGTTTCTTGCGCCTTCGGTGCTCGCATTGTCACACCCACTTTTCGCAACCTCGCGCAGTCACCGAGTATTATTAAGCTATTTGAACTGCGGTATATTTCGGATACGTATTTCAAAATTATGCCGACCTGGTCTTGCTCACATTGGATAGTGATAACGTCTGGGTCATTTAGATCAGTTTCCAAAATTGGTACGTTTTATTCCAATCAAGAGTCGGATATAATCAAAATGGCTCTTATACTCTTGCTCAAGCATTGTACAGGTAGTGCGTTTTTCCGCAAGCCGTCATTCCCACTATAAGCATATTAAACGGTGTTTCCATCTATATACTAACTAATATTGGATGCTCTGTAGATACTGCAAAGTTTCTGTGAAACTTTGCACTAAAAAAGGAGAAGAAAAAAAAGAAAAGGAAAAAAAAAGTCGACTACGGCTGGTAAGTTGAGAGCTTATCCTTATAGTAACACTTTAACTTACACTTAAGGTGGCTCCATACAGTTTCTTGAAAAATGGAAAATACAAGTTTGAGAGTCCAAAACAAGTACATGAACAATTCGGAAAAAGAATAAAACTAAATGTTATGCATACTTAAACATTCTGACAATCAAAAACTGTTACCAAATAAATACCAACAGTTGTTGCTATGGCAACAATGAAAAAAATTCTGTAAAAAATTTTTTCCCCGTAAAAATCATGTTTGTTAATTTTTAAAAAATTTCGTTCTACAGAATTTTTTTTAAATCGGCCTATTGATAACTCATACTTCAAGGAAAGTTTTAATGGAAAAAAAATTGGTGGTCACCAAAGTTTTTTCCGAATTAAATTAGTTTGAAGGGTAATTAGCAGCCATTTTGAAACGTCACTGTTGCCATAGCAACAACTGTTGCTATTTATTTGGTAGCAGTTTTTGATTGTCAGACTGTTTAACTATGCATAACATTTAGTTTTATTCTTTTTTCGAATTGTTTAATCACGTGTTTTGGACCTCAAACTTGTATTTTCCATTTTTCAAGAAACTGTATAGAGCCACCTTAAGCAGTTAAGCAGTTAAGCACATGCGTTGGGAATTATATAAATGGAAGCCATGTCTAGAATGCAACTTCTTTAGTAATGTAAGTTCTTGTAGTAGGCCGAGTCTAGGTTTCGGCTCCGTTTCTGGGGTGGTTTTTTTTGTTGTTTTTTTGGGTGTCACAAAATTGCGCAATATGTAATACGAACTAGAAAGAAACACTGAATCAAACGCTTCATGGATTAGGAGCCCTTCATCTGTTTACAGAGCTTTCTGTCCGGTTTAACAGCCGAGAAAGCGCATTTCAGCTAAGCTTGTAATAAGCGAGTTGTCCATTTCGTGTTCATGAACGTTCGTTTTTGTAGTTTACAGCAGGTCACTTCGATTCTGAAATCTGAATCGGTGGCATTGAGACATTAATTCATCGGTGCGTGAATTGAGCATTTGTTAGCGTATTTCCGATGAGTCCACAGATGGTTGTAAACCCGCAACGGCTATTGGAAACAAACTTCAAGATAAGCCAAACACAGAGAATATTTACGAACGCAAATAAACACAGGAATACAAGATGGACAGCGGAATTATGGTTTAGTTTATAGTTTAGTTTACAGTTTAGTTTACAGTATATAGTTTATACAGTTTAGTTTAGTTTATACTTTATTTTAGTTTATAATTTAGCTCAATTTAGTTTATACCTTAATTCATATATAGTTATAGTTTATAGTTTACTTTAGTTTAGTTTATAGTTTACTATAGTCTATACTTACTTATACTTTAGTTTATGCTTAACTTAATTTATATTTTAGTTTATACTTTAGTTTATATAAGAGTTAATTACCGAGAAGGAGGTAACTATTCATGATACAGACGATATTTGTCGTTATTTACAAAAAAAATGGTCATTTAATATATGCAAGCTCAATAACATATATATTAACCGCGCGGCACATGACCCCACATCAAAGATAATTTATGCATGAATAAACTAAACTTTAGTTTATACTTTAGTTTATACTTCAGTTTATACTTTAGTTTATACTTTAGTTTATACTTTAGTTTATACTTTAGTTTATACTTTAGTTTAGTTTAGTTTAGTTTGTACTTTAGTTTATACTTTAGTTTATACTTTAGCTTATACTTTGGTTTATACTTTGGTTTATACTTTAGTTTATACTTTAGTTTGTACTAGTTTATACTTTAGCTTATACTTTAGCTTATACTTTAGTTTATACTTTAGTTTAGTTTAGTTTAGTTTAGTTTATACTTTAGTTTATACTTTAGTTTATACTTTAGTTTATACTTTAGTTTATACTTTAGCTTATATTTTAGTTTATACTTTAGTTTATACTTTAGTTTATACTTTAGTTTAGTTTAGTTTAGTTTAGTTTAGTTTAGTTTATACTTTAGTTTATACTTTACTTAATTTATTCTTTAGTTTATACTTTAGCTTATATACTTTACTTAATTTATACTTTAGTTTACACTTTAGTTTATACTTTAGCTTATACTTTACTTAATTTATACTTTAGTTTATATTTTAGTTTATACTTTGGTTTATACTTTAGTTTATACTTTAGCTTATACTTTAGCTTATACTTATAATTAGTTTATACTTTAGTTTACACTTTAGCTTATACTTTAGTTTATACTTTAGCTTATACTTTAGTTTATACGTTAATTTATACTTTAGTTTATGCTTTAGTTTATACTTTAGTTTATACTTTAGTTTATACTAGTTTATACTTTAGTTTATACTTTAGTTTATACTTTAGCTTATACTTTAGTTTATACTTTAGTTTATACTTTAGTTTATACTTTAGCTTATACTTTAGTTTATATTTTAGCTTATACTTTAGTTTACAGTTTAGTTTATACTTTAGCTTATACTTTAGTTTATACTTTAGCTTATACTTTGGTTTATACTTTGGTTTATACTTTAGTTTATACTTTAGTTTGTACTAGTTTATACTTTAGCTTATACTTTAGCTTATACTTTAGTTTATACTTTAGTTTATACTTTAGTTTATACTTTAGCTTATACTTTAGTTTATACTTTAGCTTATACTTTAGTTTATACGTTAATTTATACTTTAGTTTATGCTTTAGTTTATACTTTAGTTTATACTTTAGTTTATACTAGTTTATACTTTAGTTTATACTTTAGTTTATACTTTAGCTTATACTTTAGTTTATACTTTAGTTTATACTTTAGTTTATACTTTAGCTTATACTTTAGTTTATATTTTAGCTTATACTTTAGTTTACAGTTTAGTTTATACTTTAGCTTATACTTTAGTTTATACTTTAGCTTATACTTTGGTTTATACTTTGGTTTATACTTTAGTTTATACTTTAGTTTGTACTAGTTTATACTTTAGCTTATACTTTAGCTTATACTTTAGTTTATACTTTAGTTTATACTTTAGTTTATACTTTAGCTTATACTTTAGTTTATACTTTAGTTTATACTTTAGTTTATACTTTAGTTTACAGTTTAGTTTACAGTTTAGTTTATACTTTAGCTTATACTTTAGTTTATACTTTAGTTTATACTTTAGCTTATACTTTAGCTTATACTTTAGTTTATACTTTAGTTTATACTTTAGCTCATACGTTAGCTTATACTTTAGTTTATACTTTAGTTTATACTTTGGTTTATACTTTAGTTTATACTTTAGTTTATACTTTAGTTTACAGTTTAGTTTATACTTTAGTTTATACTTTAGTTTATACTTTAGCTTATACTTTAGTTTATACTTTAGTTTATACTTTACTTAATTTATACTTTAGTTTATACTTTAGCTTATACTTTACTTTAGCTTATACTTTGGTTTATACTTTAGTTTATACTTTAGCTTATACGTTAGCTTTTACTTTAGCTTATACTTTAGTTTATACTTTAGTTTATACTTTGGTTTATACTTTAGTTTATACTTTAGTTTATACTTTAGTTTACAGTTTAGTTTATACTTTAGTTTATACTTTAGTTTATACTTTAGTTTATACTAGTTTATACTTTAGTTTATACTTTAGTTTATACTTTAGTTTATACTTTAATTTATACTTTATTGATCCTGTATATATTTGTGGCTGAAAACATTGCCAAGGAATTAGGAAACTATTAAAATTGTTATATAGCAAGGGAGCAGCATAATTTATTATCCTGTATTAAAGGAAGTACTAAGGCGTTCTCCTCCCAGTTTCAAAACCTCATGCAGAAGTATAGTCTTTCACTCTTCAAATCTTTCAACTGCTGTATATTAAACAATCCTGATATTAATCCTATGATTAACACCCCATTATTGCTGTTACTATGCGAGTTAATTGCTCCACTTATGAAATCACGCAGATTAGATATTTACACTAATATATATATATATATATATATATATATATAGGGAACAATAATATGAGCACTCGAATGTTACTAAAAATCTGATTCTTTGCAATTTGGTTTGGTTATCATTTAGTCCATAGTTTAGTTTATATAGTTTAGTTTAAATAGTTTAGTTTATAGTTTAGTTTAGTTTATAGTTTAGTTTATATAGTTTAGTTTAGTTTATATAGTTTAGTTTATAGTTTAGTTTATATAGTTTAGTTTATATAGTTTAGTTTAGTTTATATAGTTTAGTTTATAGTTTAGTTTATATAGTTTAGTTTATAGTTTAGTTAATAGTTTAGTTTAGTTTACAGTTTAGTTTATAGTTTAGCTTATACTTTAGTTTATATAGTTTAGTTTATATAGTTTAGTTTATAGTTTACTTTAGAGTTTAGTTTAGAGTTTAGTTTAGAGTTTAGTTTATATAGTTTAGTTTATGTTTTAGTTTATAGTTTAGTTTAGTTTAGTTTAGAGTTTAGTTTATATAATTTAGTTTATGTTTAGGTTTATAGTTTAGTTTATATAGTTTAGTTTATATAGTTTAGTTTATAGTTTAGTTTAGTTTATATAGTTTAGTTTATAGTTTAGTTTATATAGTTTAGTTTATAGTTTAGTTTATGTTTTAGTTTATAGTTTAGTTTATATAGTTTAGTTTAGTTTAAATATACAGTAGTTTAGGCTACAGTTTAGTTTAGCCAGTTTAGTTTATATAGTATAGTTTAATTTAGTTTACAGTTTAGTTTATATTTTAGTTTATAGTTTAGTTTATATAGTTTAATTTATATAGTTTAGTTTATATAGTTTAGTTTATATAGTTTAGTTTATATAGTTTAGTTTATATAGTTTAGTTTATATAGTTCAGTTTATATAGTTTAGTTTATATAGTTTAGTTTAGTTTATAGTTTAGTTTATATAGTCTAGTTTATATAGTTTAGTTTATATAGTTTAGTTTAGTTTATATAGTTTAGTTTAGTTTATATAGTTTAGTTTAGTTTATATAGTTTAGTTTAGTTTATATAGTTTAGTTTAGTTTATATAGTTTAGTTTATATAGTTTAGTTTAGTTTATATAGTTTAGTTTAGTTTATATAGTTTAGTTTATATAGTTTAGTTTAGTTTATATAGTTTAGTTTAGTTTATATAGTCTAGTTTAGTTTATATAGTTTAGTTTATATAGTTTAGTTTATATAGTTTAGTTTATATAGTTTAGTTTAGTTTATAGTTTAGTTTATATAGTCTAGTTTATATAGTTTAGTTTATATAGTTTAGTTTATATAGTTTAGTTTAGTTTATATAGTTTAGTTTATATAGTTTAGTTTATATAGTTTAGTTTATATAGTTTAGTTTATATAGTTTAGTTTAGTTTATATAGTTTAGTTTATATAGTTTAGTTTATATAGTTTAGTTTAGTTTATATAGTTTAGTTTAGTTTATATAGTTTAGTTTATATAGTTTAGTTTAGTTTATATAGTTTAGTTTAGTTTATATAGTTTAGTTTATATAGTTTAGTTTAGTTTATATAGTTTAGTTTAGTTTATATAGTCTAGTTTAGTTTATATAGTTTAGTTTATATAGTTTAGTTTAGTTTATATAGTTTAGTTTAGTTTATAGTTTAGTTTATATAGTTTAGTTTAGTTTATAGTTTAGTTTATATAGTCTAGTTTATATAGTTTAGTTTAGTTTAGTTTATATAGTTTAGTTTATATAGTTTAGTTTATATAGTTTAGTTTAGTTTATATAGTTTAGTTTAGTTTATATAGTTTAGTTTATATAGTCTAGTTTATATAGTTTAGTTTAGTTTATATAGTTTAGTTTATATAGTTTAGTTTATATAGTTTAGTTTAGTTTATATAGTTTAGTTTAGTTTATATAGTTTAGTTTACATAGTTTAGTTTAGTTTATATAGTTTAGTTTAGTTTATATAGTCTAGTTTAGTTTATATAGTTTAGTTTATATAGTTTAGTTTAGTTTATATAGTTTAGTTTAGTTTATATAGTTTAGTTTAGTTTATATAGTCTAGTTTAGTTTATATAGTTTAGTTTATATAGTTTAGTTTAGTTTATATAGTTTAGTTTAGTTTATATAGTTTAGTTTAGTTTATATAGTCTAGTTTAGTTTATATAGTTTAGTTTATATAGTTTAGTTTATATAGTTTAGTTTAGTTTATATAGTCTAGTTTATATAGTTTAGTTTAGTTTATATAGTTTAGTTTAGTTTATATAGTTTAGTTTACAGTTTAGTTTATATTTTAGTTTACAGTTTAGTTTATATTTTAGTTTATAGTTTAGTTTATATAGTCTAGTTTATATCGTTTAGTTTATAGTTTAGTTTATATAGTTTAGCTTATAGTTTAGTTTATACTTTACAGTTTATTTTAGCTTATAGTTTAGTTCAATTTAGTTTATACCTTATTTCATAGTGATAGTTAGTTTACTTTAGTTTATACTTTAGTTCACCCTTTAGTTTATACTTTATATAATCTATACGTGAGACAATTTGAATTGCATTGACAGTTTTTCCACAGCATTAGAGCAAGAGGCATGATTATTCACTATTTGTACATTAATTATGTGTATATATTGTCAAAACCCTTGTCAATCATGTCAATGGATAAGTTATAGTAATTTTTAGTTTTCAATCTTATAATTAAAAAAATACATGTGTAGAATACTTTGTGTATACTGTAATTAATATTACATTTTTGGACTTTCCAGCCTCCTTCACAGGCAACTATGTGGGCTCTTATTGGGTGGTGTGGGCAAACTTGGTTGGAATGGGCAAACTTGGATGGAGTTGGCAATCTTGGGTGGAGTGGGCAAATTTGGGTGGACATGGGCAAACTCAGATGGAGTGGCCAAGTAGGCAAACTTGGTTCGAGTGGGCAAGGGGGGGGGGGGGTGTTGGCCACAAAGTGCACAGAGGCTGAATTAAGGTTGTTATTGCATTTGAGGCAGCACTTCACTTGCGATAGTAACTTCTAGTATAATCCTATAATCCTGTACAGTTGTTTGTGGTGGAAAACATTGCTAAGGAATTGGCGGGAAACTATTAAAACTGTTATATTGCAAGGGAGCAGCATAATTTATTATCCTGTATTAATGAGTCATTCGAAAATAAAATCTCCCTGAAAACCACTCCTGAAGGTAGTACTCAGAAGTAGTCACGTATAGATTTCCACTCTTGGCTTCAAACGTTCACATGTTGTAAAAACAATCCTTGTCTTAATCCTCTGATTAACACCCCCATCATTCCGGCTCATTCTATCGGTCACGAAAATCTTATTACGACTATTTGAGTAGTGCAAAATAACACAACAAAGCAAAATTGCCTTCGTTTTTCTGTAAGTATAGCACACAGGGAGTCTAACTGATCGTTTTTGAAGTCAAAGAAAGATTTTCGTGACATAAAATCAGCCCGGTAACCGGGCTAGCCCGCCTCATATGATCAACGTAAGCTATAATTGCCCCACTTATCAAATCACGCAAATAGATTATATAGATGACATAGCAAACAGTTCCGCATTCTAAAAATTAAGCCAACGCAATTGCTTTAATCAAAATAAAATTGTGTTTTATTACTAAACCCTTTGCTTCATGACTTTCCAAGACGTCTCCCTTTGAAAAGGAAAACTGTCTTGCGTTATAGACGGCCGGCCAACCTCGATAAAAGTGTCTCAAAAACACCGTTGATGGCATTTTTTGTTACAAGCAGGCAACCATGCCAGATCGTACCGGATAGTATATACTTTGAACGTGAGGGGGGTTGCCAGCCGTAATTTTGAATTTATATACTAAAATTTATGGTTTTTTAAAAACACATTGGAATGGATGGGATTTCTGTGGATTCATGCAAACTACGTTGGTGTTCTATTTTGAATGGCTCACTTCAGAATGCATCCAATCAGCGTGCGTGAAGTTATGATTAACCTAATTCGCATAACTCACAATCATAAACAAACAAGAAATATGGCGTAAATACACCTAAATATAACACTTCGAAGAAAAGCTACAACAACATAAGCTTGCAAAGAATCAGAAATTTATTAGATCTGGCAGCTACAGGAAAGTCTCATATTCGTAAATTACTTCGTTTTATTTTGATAATTTGTCGATACCGCCATGCATCTACTGTCATAAAGCTGAGCTTTTGCACTACAGTGTAGTGTTACTTATATAGTTCCTTAGACATTTAACTCACCGGTTCTGGCGGTTCAACAGTGCCATCTTGTGGTACACGAAAGGCAACCCATCTAGTCATCTTGATCAATGTCTAAGCTACATTTCTATGGTGGTTGCCTGCTTGTAACAAAAAGTTGGCTGCTTGTTATGGCTGTTCTTCGAAGTGTTATATTTAGGTTAATTTGCGCCATGTTTCTTGTTTGTTTATGATTGTGAGTTATGCGAATTAGAATAATCAGAACTTCGCGCACGCTGATTGGATGCATTCTGAATTTAGCAATTCAAATAAAACACAAACGTATATTAGACAGCTCTTTACAGATATCCCATTGTACATTCAAAACGCTCTATATTTTAGTATATAAATCAATAATTACAGATGGCAACCCCTCTCACCTTCAAAGTATGCACTATCCGATACGATTTGGCATGGTTGCCTGCTTGTAACAAAAAATGCCATCAAAAGTAATATTTTGAAGCCTTGGCCGGCCGTCTATTAGACAGAGTGAAAAGATAACTAGTTGTTCCACAACAACAGCAACAACGTTACGCGAGTGAAAAAGTCACTGAACAGCGTGTTTAACCTTTTCATGCATGTGGCTTTCCGAGATGGCTCCCCTTGACGAGTAAAATCGCCTGGCGTTAGACAGAGTAAAAATGACTACAAAGTTGTTCCACATGACAACAATGTGAATGGAAGGGTTAATCAACAATATGTTTAAGCGTTTAACCCTTTCATATGCATGTAGGCTCTCCGAGATGTCACCGGCTTTCCTTAGGCTACGTCCACATGCACGTATACGTTTTCGTAGCGTTTTCATATTGTTTCAGGTAAGTAGACCATTGTTTTCTATTCCTTTGAGGACGGAGAACAATACGAAAACGCTACGAAAACGTATATATACGTGTGGACGTAGCCTAAGATAACTTGAAGTGTATGCATGGTGAAAGTATTTAAAACCTTTTTCTCTTCCTGTTTAACTTATGTGCTGATTAATTTATAACGCAGCACTTTTAGGGCTTTCAAACTACTACAATAGGTTGTTTTAAAAGAATACTAATTCATTTTCTAAAGGCTCCGGGGTTTTTTATACACACTGTAGTGTAAACGGGGTCTAAGATAGCGACTTTAGCAAACACAACGGCCACGGGAATGTCACGATAGCGTCCTTCGTACAAAAGAAATTTACATCTAAAACAAAGACAATGAACAATTTGAAGTCCAAAGAGTAATCCCTGCACCGTCCTCGTTGTGTATACAACGTCAACTGATGCATCTTCACGTAATATATCATACACGAGGAGGAGTGTTTCATCAGGATATCCAAACACCGAGACGTTTGTTGAAAACCGAGGCGAAGCCACAACAACCGAGGCGAAGCCACAACAACCGAGGCGAATCCGAGGTTTTTGAACAAACTTCGAGGTGTTTGGATATCCTGATGAAACACTCCTCTGAGTGTATGATATATGCATCTCAAACAAATCAGTATTTTAAGAGAAAATCAAGATGAAAGTTTGCTTAATATATATTCAGGACGATCGATGTATACCTTAAGGCCTGGCCAAACGCTTTCAACATCGCATTCAACATCGCATTCAACATTGTTGAACGATGTTGAATAATGTTGAAAGCACGAGTGGCCAAATGAATTCAACATCGTTCAACATTCATGAATGACAATTAATTGAACGCGGGCTACCACAAAAGCTGGAATCGACAATATCCCGCATGGCGCATGTCTCTGTTCAACAAAGTTGAATGAAATGTGGCCAAATGCGTTCAACACCTTTCAACATTTTGAGACCAATAGAAATGTTGAACGTGCATGTGTTGAACGAAAATTTGAACATGTTCAAATTTCGTTCAACATCATTCAACAACGTTCAACATCATTCAACAGGGGTGGCCAAACGCTTTCAACATGTTGAATTCAACAATGTTGAACGATGTTGAATGAAATGTTGAAAGCGTTTGGCCAGGCCTTTAGCACGTTGAACAGTGAAAGTTAACCTATATAGCGGACAGCATCTTTTAGAGGCTCTAAAGCTTTTTGATGATCGAATCATATACATCAAGTCCATGAAATTGCAGTGTCAGTGATGCATGATTTCGTAATTTAGATTGCTCGCTTCGTTCTAGCTTTGTTTGGAATCTTTGAAATGTGCTGTTTAATAATACTGGTTAACGTCAAACTCACCCAACAACTTTCACACGTAATACGTCGTTCTGCGCACACTAAGATGCTTTCGTCGAGGTAACATGTATACAAGTACAACGTGGACGATACATGAATCAGTCATTTTTTTAATTTTACATTGTATATGAAGGACGTTGTCACTGACGTTCCCGTTGTCTAGCTTTGCTAAAGGTCCTTATACGAACGTCTATGGCGTTAAACGAAGTAAAAAGATAAAGTTGTTTCAAAACAACAACGCCAGTGAAAGGGTCAATCAAAAGTGTGTTTAACCTTTCATGCATGCATGGCTTTCCGAGAGCTAGGTCTCTCCTTGACGAGTAAAATCGTTTGACGTTAGGCAGAGAAAAACAGACTATAAAGTTGATCCACAACAACAATGTGAGTGAAGGACTTAATCGAAAAACTATAATTATGTTACAATACACATTCGAATTGTATCGATTTTGTAACAGTACATCCTGTCTCCCTCTCAAAAAGATCTCAATTTTCGTGACTGGAATCTCGGTCGGTTCGTGGCCGGACATTTTGCCGAAAGACAATTTGGCGAAAGACAATTTGCCGAAAGACATTTTGCCGAAAGACATTTTGCCGAACGGACTATTTACCGAATGGACTATTTACCGAATGGACTATTTGCCGAACGGACTATTTGCCGAACGGACTATTTGACGAAAGGACATATAATAAAAAAACATATTTTTTACCACAAAACTCATTTGTTTTTTTCCTACGCATTATTATATTTAGAAATGTCGGCAAATATAGTCCATTCGGCAAATAGTCTTTCGGCAAAATGTCCGTTCGGCAAAATGTCTTTCGGCAAAATGTCATTCGGCAAAATGTCCGTTCGGCAAAATGTCTTTCGGCAAAATGTCATTCGGCAAAATGTCCGTTCGGCAAAATGTCTTTCGGCAAAATGTCATTCGGCAAAATGTCCGTTCGGTAAAATGTCCGTTCGGCAAAATGTCTTTCGGCAAAATGTCTTTCGGCAAAATGTCATTCGGCAAAATGTCTTTCGGCAAAATGTCTTTCGGCAAAATGTCTTTCGGCAAAATGTCCGGGAAAATATTTCAATTCCTCAATCTCTGAAAGGGCATTTCCTGCACTTTGAGGGCGCTATTCTCGTATTTTCGGCTGCGGCACCGAGATACATTCTATGTCTTTCTATATGTCTAATTTCAGCAGATTTTTAAAATTATTTTCTCGGGTAATAATTGCGCGTAAATCTATGCTATGTCGAAGGGACATTCATTGTGTGGACCAAACTTTACAGGTAGCGTATAGAAAAATAATGGGAACTATTATATATAACTTACCTTAAGATCTGCAAAAAGGGTGATCGACGGTAGAGTCGATCAACTTTAGGAGTTGCTTAAAAGTTTCACTGTCAGTTTATTTACAAAATATATAATGGAGAAAGATAGTACATCATCCTGGTAAGATACGTTTTGGAAAACGCCCATGTTCGTGAATATAGGGCCTGGTCTGGCTATACGCCACTGCGACGTTGGAGAAATGTGCGCTTGCCAAAATCAGTACGTGCAGGGATTAACCCATGCATGCATCCCTGTTTGAACCGACCAAAAACGGTCCCTTTATTGTTTTACTCTGTGTAACACCAGACGATTTTACTCGCCAAAGGGAGAACCCTCAGATATCCTATGCAGCCGAATGAGTTAACAAGTGATTAACCCATTCCTGCCTGAACTCACTAAAAAACGGTCCCTTTATTGTTTTACTCTGTGTAACGTCAGACGATTTTACTCGCCAAAGGGAGAACCCTCAGATATCCTATGCAGCCGAATGAGTCAACAAGTGATTAACCCATTCCTGCCTGAACTACTCAAAAACGCTCTCTTCATTGTTTTTACTCTGTGTAACGCCAGACGATTTTACTCGTCAAAGGGAGAACCCTCAGACATTCTAGGCAGCAATGAGTTAACAAGTGATTAACCCATTCCTGCCTGAACTACTCAAAAACGGTCCCTTCATTGTTTTACTCCGTCTATTAAACACCAGACGATTTTACTCGTCAAAGGGAACTGGCCTCAGATATCCTAAGCAGCAATGGATTAACAAGTGATTAACCCATTCCCACTTGAGCTGCTAAAAAATGGCCCTTTCATCATTGTTTTACTGTATGTCTAACGGCAAACGACTTTACTCGCTAAAAGGAGAACCCTCAGATACGCTAGGCAGCAATGAGTTAAAAAGTAAACCACAAGTTAACAAGTTTTTAAACTTTGTCGTAATGTTTTTACAATCCAATAGAGTTCTATTAGAATTGTTATATTTGATTTGATTTGAATTCCTATATCCCAAAAAACAACAAAGATTTTTATCTATTACAATATTTTGTTGTAAATACTTTTATTCAAACACATTTAAGTGATTTAACACGTTGAAGCCTGACGACGAGTCTTTAAGGTTTATTCTGGCTAACGTCAGACAATTTTATTCAGCACAGGGAAGGTCCACGCCAAAGTGCTAATTAACATGCAAGTGTGAAAAAGTTGAGTGTTGCGTAGGCACTAATAGGCAGTGTTTTGAACAGAGCAAAGTGAAAAGTTGGTAAATTGCCGAGAATTTTAGTAACGAAAAACTGACGTTTCGAGTGGAGTCCTTTACTCTGATGAAGGGCTCGGCACAAAACGTCAGTTTTTCGTTAGTAAAAATCACAGCACTTCACCATGCACCTTTTAGCTTTTGTGCCGGCACGAAAACCATATCGGATGGGAATAAAAAACAATGTGAATCCGGATACTTTTGCTCTAGTGTAAACGGGGTCTAATCACGTATAAGAATACAATGGCGTATTACGTTAATTGTATTAATTAGAAAATCAAATCAAGAATGTTCTCCGAATAGGGCACACCACGTGCTGTTTAATGGCTGTCCCTCCTGAGAAATGGTGTGATGTTTTTCAATCTCAATAAATTCCCTTGTTCTTCGCGTGAAGTATTGCTTGTCGCTGGTTAAGAGTGGCGCTGGTTAAGAGCGACTCTTCCCACGATGGTCATACTAGCAACTTTTTTGAAAAAATGGGCAATTTTTAAGGAAAATTTAATAATTTTTTAAGCAACTTTTTGCAACTAATTTCGAGCAACTTGTGGGCAGCCTAGTGTCGGCGTTGGTGTACGTACGGCACACAGTAAAATGTTGAAGGTAACATTATACAAGTATGCATGTTTCACAGCTTCTTTGTTCACCCCGCAATCAGATCCTTGAATGCATGCTCAATACTAAAAATACGTGACGTAATTCGAATCTCCGGTGTGCGTTTTCCCATCGCCAAGCCTCTTAGCCAAAAAATAAACAGGTATATAAAGACCTGTGATCGCTTATCGAAGGCATGTTATCCAGGAGCTTGCTAGGACACTTTCAGAAGAAACACTGAAAAACGACTCAAAAGAATATGGAGCACTTCATCACGGTTACAAGTCTAATGACTTTCATCGTCCTGCTGTCGTACTGTTCTGGAGCAAGTATCAAATCTCAAGGTAAAATTCAATTTCGAAGTATAAATGCTTAATAGCTGTACTGCATGTACATTCGCGAAGTGTTTTTATAATACTTTTTACAACAGAAAGTAAAAACTATAAGAGTAACACTAACTCCTTTTTTCTAACCACTCGGTTGGGCCGAAGAGGGAGGCTGAATCAACAACAATAGAACAGCGGTTCGTTGCATCAGGCAAAAGTTTAACGAAAAGAAAACACACAGCTATTTGATATGATAGCTACACTGATCTATACGGAACAGAATGTCACATTATTTTTCAATGTTAACGATTCAATGGTATAATTGGCGTTTTCTTATTGCGAAACCAATGCTATAAAGCAAATGCTACAGTTTCACTCTGATGAAGGGCTCTGCTCGAAACGGCAGTTTTCCGTTACAAAAAAACCTCGACACTTTAACCACATTTTCACGGCTTTGCTCTTAAGCCACGCACAGACGACCATGTTTTCCTTGACAAGTTCCTTGGTATAGCTTTCTTTGCTCGTGTGTACGATGAACAATTTTTTCCAACGATTTTCCTTGACAATTTATAATTGCTCGTGTGTACGGTTGGACAAGTTTTCCTTGACGGCAATGGTCGCGTAATAAACT
Organism: Paragorgia papillata; assembly: GCA_035771165.1. Classification (NCBI taxonomy): domain Eukaryota; kingdom Metazoa; phylum Cnidaria; class Anthozoa; order Scleralcyonacea; family Coralliidae; genus Paragorgia; species Paragorgia papillata. The sequence continues at coordinate 840,269 of JAWNZC010000471.1, read as the reverse complement.
TGATCTTGTCAAGTTTCCTTGACGACTATACAAACGAACAATTTTCCTTGTTCAAAAGCTGGCACGACCAGCTTTTGAACAAGGCTCGGAAAAACTTGTCAATTTGTGTCGTACACACGAACAAATAAAACTTGTCAAGGAAAAACTTGTTTTACACGGTACAGGACGAATTCGTCCTATTTCGCATTGTAAACAGGTGGAACTGTACTAATTCGAGACCGCGGTTGCGAATTCGTCTGGTATACCGTGTCAACGGGATCTAAAGCAAAAGACTGCCGTTTTAACTGTCATGTTTGCAGTTTCTATATCACACTACAATGTTGAATAACTTTTAATGCTATTATTTTATTTTTAACTGTATCTATTTGTATTTTTACTTTTACTTTTTCGTGTCTACAGTTGGTGTGATATATATATCTATCGATTTTTACCGACTTAATAAAATGGAGATATCGATGTAATTAATGAATTAAGAAAAGCGGTTCACGTTTTGGCTAAAATTAGACTTTAACACTTTGAAGCCTGAGCCTCTCCCAGTGCTGAATAAAATCGTCTGGCGTTAGCCAGAATAAACCTTAAAGACTCGTCGTCAGGCTTCAAAGTGTTAAGCAGATCAGTAAGAAATAAGCAGTTCCTTCAAGTGTAGTCTTAAAACTTTCCTGGGTGAGGTTTGTAGTAATTAGAAGTTGTGTAAATCTATATCGCCTCGAACAACATTTACGCTTTTCTTGTCCTCTCCCAAATGCATTCCTATAGCCGATGGAGCAAATAGATAGAATCAACGTATATCACGGGAAGCTAGTGTTTCGGTTTTTTCTTGTCCCCTGTTTGTTGCTTGAACCGCTTTACATTTCTCAAGTTAAATATCCAAAGGCCTCCAACTGAATCCCCTCCACGCACGACAACCAATCAAAAACGTTGTTGTATTAAATCTATGCTATAAAACTAATTACTCCATTAAGGAATACACTTTTAGCGTAGCTTGATATTGACTTATTTTGTAAGGGGGTGTTTATATAGTTAATTAGGGCTAGCCCTCTTGGCCGAGATCCCACATCTCAGCGTAATTACTCGGGCTACCTATGGTAGGGCCGAGTCTAGGTTTCGGCTCCGTTATTTTTTTGTCTATGTTTCAAAATGGCAATCATTACGTCATCCCATCAGGCTTTGCGAAACTGATGCGTGCATGCCAAATGCTTTCTTTCTTTGCTTTCTTGATGTCTGATCAAGTCTTTCTCGTCTCGGATGTGTTCTGTGTGTTTACAGACATAGTTGTTGGTCAGTAATGTCTCTGGCAAGTATCTTGATATTATATACCGTTACGCCTACAATCGCACACGCCGTTGATTATTAAAGTGAACTTGCACGTGACACCTTCTAGCAAGAAGCTGTGTTGATATTTAATACACGAAGAGACATATGAACGCTGAACATGTGTGGAAATAATGCTTTCTTTCTTTGCTTTCCTGATGTCTGATAAAGTCTTTCTCGTCTCGGATGTACATGTGTTCTGTGTGTTCACACTTCAAATACATAGTTATTGGTCAGTAATGTTGCTGGCAAGTATCTTAATGATATTATATACGCTTACAATCACACACGTCGTTAATAGCTGTGTTGATATGTACAGCATGCAGTTTCATGTGATTCGCGACCACCGGATGTAAAAGTTCTTGGCGCCGATAGTTGTTTTTTGACATAAAGGAGTGGTTACCAAATCACGCGTTTCATCGTTATTTAGTGTATATTATCTGATTGAACAGCCTATTCCCATTCAGATCTCACTAATATTCGTTTAAAACAGCTCCGATCTTCTTTCGGACATCGGTGGACCGGTGTCGGTGGTTTTGCTAATCACTCCTTTATGTCAAAAACAACTATCGGCGCCAAGAACTTTTACATCCGGTGGTCGCGAATCACATGAAACTGCTGTAATACCGGAATAGACTCGACATATGAACGCTGTGTACATGTGTGGAAATACGTTAATAAATACAGGCAATCGTGTTTTGTTATGGCAAATTGTGTTTTCTATCGGAGAATTGGATTGTGTTTTGACAGTTGTCTGTGACCAATGTGTTTAAATAGACTTTAGATCTTAGCACTGCATGTGACAACCTGCGCATGTATATGATTGCAGCTTCGATAACACTTCAGTACGTTTTACCCAAAACACCTTCACATGGCTATATTTGCAGTAGCCCGAGTGAACGCCTGACCAGGCGTCTTGCTCCTTTTAAAAATTTGTTTGCGTTTACATAACAAGAGGGCCAGCCCGAGTTCTCGCCCAGGAGGGCTGGAAATTTCCCATGTAAATGTAATATACTATTTGTAATTGAATGTTATAATCTTCGTTAATCTTTATTCAAACAACATAAATACCAGATTTGGTATATAAGATACATACATATAACATATAAACTAGAGTACGTGCTCAACTATAAACTTTCAAAACTTGTTAAAACATTAAAACAGTATTTAGCTACCAAAGTCATAATTGTTTTGTCTTGCATAGCAATGACATACATGAAAAGGTCTTGATAGCTAAATTTAGAAAATGAGTTATTTATTTTACAGAGACTTTCCATAAAATTAACTCTAAGATCGGCGAACTTTGTGTTTCTGCATGACATTAAAAGGTGTTGTTCGTTCCCAATCTCATTTAGTTCACAATGTTTGCATAATCTTTCACTGTATGAAACATTTCCGTATCGACCAGTTTCAACAGGTAGTTTATGAGCTGAAATTCTTAATTTTGTAACCGCTTGACGATGTTTGAAGTTGCGAATTGAAGAAAGATATTTTTCAAAGCCAAAATTTATTTTCAGTTTTTTAAAGACTCTTAATTTAATGTTTTTATATGTAATCCTACATTGGATCTTATTAAAAATTTTTGTTGATTGCTACAAAAAATTGTAATGGGTGTAGATTATAAAGAAAATTAGACTTTAAGCAGATGAGTAAGAACTAAGCAGTTCCTTTCCTTTCTATAGTCAATGTTATCACATTAACTGATAAACCAATTTGTAATTATCATAAGTGTAGTCTTAAATCTTTCCTGGGTGAGGTTTGTAGTAATTAGAAGTTAGAAGTTGTGTAAATCTCCCACGCTGTAAATAATATAAAAAGAGATTCATTGTACAAAATAAAGCAGACTGAGCTTGGCAGTGAAACCGGTGTATATCTGTTTTACCGGCACGCTATACATAAACGCACTCAAGAGGGCTGGTCCTCTTAGGAAGGCTAGCAAATCGAAGCTCAGTATACACGATAAAGTTTGCCTTTACTAATATTTTTTGGTCAACTTTTTATTTTACAAGTTGTGTTTGTTCACTGTGTTTGTTATAAATTCAAACCATGTTTGCGAAAACCTGATTTCGGGCTTCGTGGGAAAGCTGCACAAGTCGGTAAACAAGCCAACGCGAGTTAAAACCCAGCTCTCTTACTGGGTTAGCCCTGCCAAAAAAGTTCATGTAAAACACGAGGTAAATTCCAGTCCTGTTACTAGGGCTAGCCCTACCAAGAGACCTGACCCTCCTCCATATGAACAACCCATAAGAGAGAATTTAATACCATAATGATAACATGAGAAATCTGTCTTCTCCAACAGCGGGAATTGTTATTAGGGACATTAAGCCTTCGTTTACACGGTACCGGACGAATTCGGCACCCAGTCTCAAATTAGCACGCTTCCGCTTGTTTACACGGAAGACAAATTCGCAACCGTTCTCGAATTTAAAGTACACGGTTCCGCCTGTTTACACGGCGAAATAAGGATACCATGTACAGTCGTTGGCACCTAAGCGTGTACACCGGCCATCAAAACATGTTTTATGTGAACGTCAAAGTTAAGTGTTTATCTTGGAAGCGTATTAGGCCCTGTTTACAGGGAGGGTACCCTTCTAGAAGGGTTACCCTCTTAGAAAGGTTACCCTCCTCTATTGTATTTTCCTGTTTATTTTAAGGTTTGTTTTACATGAGAGGGATGGTTACCCTAGGAGGAGGGTTACCCTGTCTGCTTGCTAGGGTAACCCTGGCGGCAGGGCTATCTTTTTGTTTACATAAGCCATGTAAACGCGTTTGCTAGGGTGACCTTGGCAGGAGGGTTATGTTTCAATGAGGGGAAAAAACGTGTACCGAATATATACAAACATATACCGAATATATACGTGTACAAAATATCTTAATGATTTTAGCAATGTGGCTGCCCTTCCTGTTCTTATACACCAGGCCTTGTGAAATATTTTGAAGATATCAAGCAAATGACGGCAACAATAACATATAAACCGAAAATATAGTAAAGGTCACGCTGAAGCAAGGTGACCCTATTAGAAGAGTTATCCCTTCTACAAGGGACAACGTCACTCCATGTAAACAAGGGCTATCTTTTGACTCGTTTCAAAGGGTAACCCTTCTAGAAGGGTTACCCTACCTCCATGTAATGACAGGGCCTTATAGGTTTTTATTCGATACATTCGAACCAAGACATTATTGTCACATGAATGTGCCCCTAGCCAATCACGTTTCGCCAATCCCATGGTGTTGATTTCAAAACGGTTAACTTTGGCTTAAATGTACAACATGTTTTGACGGGTGGTGTACACGCTTAGGTGCCAACGACTGTAAACGTAGCCTAAAATTGACGGGCTTTTAGCAAACCGCTAAAAACCACGTGACCAAGAGCCGGACGTTGCTTTTGCCGTAATTTCTTGACGTTTTCAAGCGGAAAACCCCCACATATCTCTACGTAATTCGTTTACCCCAAGATAATTATAGGGACTTTAAGATCTACGACGTCAACCTCAACCTCAACGTCCTCTAAACAAAATAATTATTTTCGCCAAACAAAGAAAATTAATAATTTTTAGTCCCAAGAGTAATCTCAACACCGTTCTCGTTCTTTATACAACGCCACTTTGAGAATTCTCACGTCTTCAGGACGATGGCAACGGCCAAAAGATGAGAACTGTTGCTTATAAGATTGACTTAAATTCAGACATTACAATCATTTTAGCAATACTGGGGGCGTTTTGGAAGTCATTAATTAACTAGCTTCAAATATGAAATATAATAGTTAGTTAACCGTGACTTCTTTAAATTGTATAAAACTAATCTTGCTTTTTAACCGCCGTCGTCGTCCTAGCATCTTAAAGTCTCTTAAGGAATAACAGCACAACATTCAGTGTCTACACGTTTCATAACTATATCAATGACAAAGATATCTTTGATTCGGTAGAATTTTTGTTCGCGGAAATGATAAAATCTATCTTTTTTTGAGTACTTTAATGCGAAGCATGCTTGACTGGTAAAAAAACAAAACATGGTCGCAATTTCCGAAGTTAAAACAAAGATCTTGTTGTCTTTGCAGTTATATTATTTCTTCCTGGTTTTGACTTGCATAGATTCTCAAGTTTGTGTTTGTTATTTTGGACATTTGGAAAATGTTATCCTGCGAGTTTTTAAGAGTCAATTATTCACAATTCCTCGGGGTCAGCTAAAGAAAACGTCAATCTTCTAGTCAGTTTTAGCTTGCTTTTGAAATTCGTTTGTCAACATTTGTTGGAAGGTTGGGAACAGCGGCGCAGGAAGCAAGTTGATCTTGGAGGGGCACAGATTCAATAGGAGATTTGAAACACATGTTTCATCATAAAAAGGACACTTTTCTGTTGCAAAAAGGGCACTTCATGACAAAGTTGAGGGGGTGGGGGGCACATGCCCCGTTTACCACCTGGTTGGGAACTAGATACGGAAGTTCGCGAAGTTCATTGTGAAGTTCGAATTTAATAAGCTTTGGCGAAATCACGGAGTAGAAGATTATTTGTTGTATATAGTGTTTGATGGAAATGAAGAATAATAGATACTTGGTTAAACAGAAACGAATTGCCGACTTAAATTTGTATCTACCTCGCAACGTAGTTCTGAACATTGCAACGTATAAGTTCGGAATGTTCGTTTCAACTATACGTTTCGGATTTCAAAAGCAAGCTGAAACTGACCATAAGGTGTAATTCAACTTTACCTCGAACGTCAAACTGCTAACCTCAAACCGCAGTTGCGGTTAATACAATTAACGTCAATCTTAATAAAGTCTCTATCGACTTATATTTCTCCCCCTAGGTCCTGCACCGTGCCGCTCTGAAGTTTCAAGAGTTCGGAAACAATACCTTGAGAACAACCGTGTTCTGGATCCTATGAAGTTACGTCAATGCGACAAACTTGGTAATTACAAAGCATTACAGAGAACCGACAAAATTATTACGTGTTATACGCCAGCTGGTTCCGTTGTGGATTATGAACACGGCTATGATGGTAAGTTTGAATGGGGTAGGGATAAAACGCGGATGCGGATGGCGGACGGCGGATGCGGATGGCGGATGGCGGATGAGAAAAGGCGGATAGAGGATAAAACGCGGATGAGAAAAGGCGGATAGAGGATAAAACGCGGATGAGAAAAGGCGGATAGAGGATAAAACGCGGATGAGAAAAAGCGGATGGGCAAAATAACGGGGGAACATAAAATAAAATGATATTAGATATAAAACCCTGTAGATATAAAACGAAAGAGAAAGAGAATTAAAAAAAAAGTATCAAAAGTATCGAAAGTATCCAGATTCACATTGTTTTTCATCCTCATGGGAATAAAAAACAATATGAATCCGGAACCTTTTGTTCTAGTATAAACGGCGTCTTAGTGATCTTTATTTGAACAAGGAATCTTACATTTATATAACAAACGTGTATAATAAACTTAAAGTTGAGATAATATGATTTAAAAAGATATTTACAATGAAACAATATTATTGAAACAATTCTTAAAACTTCTAAAGGACTAGACTTCATTTGTACCGTGATCCTATTTTATATATTTATTATAGCTTTGCCATGCTATATATTGCAGAATACAAGTATCAGGCTGGGTGAACGCAACAGCTAATGCCAATTACTGCGCCCCCAAAACAATTAAAACCAATTTCAAAAACTCATCAATAATTCAAGAAAAACACAAGGAAATCAGTACCAGGTCCGTGGTTTTAAATCAATGTGTGATAAAGAATCCTCCTGATTTACATAAACTTTGGGGCTTTGGTTTTCTCGGCTTAGACAACGTTATTTTTCAAACTTACTACGCCAATGAACTTACCAAATGGGTCGTTTTTGAAGCTATTTAAAACATTCGCAGTACGTGTTTTATCAGATCTAAAACACTCGGCTATCGCCTCGTGTTTTAAATCTGATAAAACACTGCTGCTAGCGCTCATGTTTTAAATATTACTTAAACAATCATATAAAATAAATGTACACATATACACACATACATTATGTATTTACATACACATATGATATGCAATATTCTAAAAACAACATGATAGTGAGTTTGTAAGACAAACGCTCTTCCATGTCCGTGGATCGTCTACGTTATAAGTATTTTGCAATGCCAAGATGTAATGATTTTGAATAGTAAGTGCTTAAAGTTAGTTAGTGTGATAGTTTTCCTTGTAATGGATTTGGGTAGTGTGTTCCAGATTCTTGTTGTCCGAATTGTATAGGATTTTTGATAGGTAGAGGTGTTAGATGATCTTGTTTGTCTGTGATTTTGAAGAGTTGCTTGGATGTTTTTATTCAGAATGTTGATATATATATAGAAGAGACTTATGCCTTTATTAAATATACAGTGCATGATTCCGATACAATAACAAAGGGAAAAGGTTTAAATTCAGCCCAGTGTCATTACCACTTATATAAACTTAACTTTCCGTTTGCATGCGCGTTCTTAACAACAACAGGAAATGCGGAACTTTATTGATCATTCGAGAAATTTCTGGTTCTCACCGAAGGAAGTAATGGCCTAAACAGAACGCTGGCTACGAATGAAGCGTTGCCGGACGGACTCCCAATGCCATTATATGCCGTAAAGTCCAAGACCTGTTTAAGTAAGTAAAGGAGCGATTTCACATATATGAAACCTTGAAACGTCAGCAAAACAACCAGCAAAAACAACACCGCATTAAAGCTAATTAACCAAAAGCCGAAAAGCGGTCGATGACTGATAAAGTAAATGGGTATCTTAAACTCAAATTTAATGCCTAACCGGATATGCATCGAAATTATATATAAATCTAAAAAAACAACATTTAACGTTCTTCCGTGCAATGCATGGTATTTTCGCAATTCGCTTGCGCGTTTTTCGCGAAACCACGTTTTATCCCCTCCGTCATGTATTTAGATCACCGGAATTTTAATCGTGTTAGAATTACGAACAGTGCCATATTAAATGCGTGTTGTAAAAACCCTCTGATTCATGCCACAATGAGAACAGTACTGTGCTTTCTAATCTATAATCTCGTAAATTCGTAATATTGTTTGAGTCGTTAGCGATGTTTTATATTCAGTAGATATAGACAAACTTTAAATTTTGAAAAACAGCTTGCCTTCGATTAACACTATGTAACGCGTATTAAACCTTGATTTCTTCCGACATTTTAAATTCTCTTTCTCTTTCGTTTTATATCTACAGGGTTTTATATCTAATATCATTTTATTTTATGTTCCCCCGTTATTTTGCCCATCCGCGTTTTATCCCCCATCCGCCTTTTCTCAACCGCGTTTTATCCTCTATCCGCCTTTTCTCATCCGCGTTTTATCCTCTATCCGCCTTTTCTCATCCGCGTTTTATCCTCTATCCGCCTTTTCTCATCCGCGTTTTATCCTCTATCCGCCTTTTCTCATCCGCCATCCGCATCCGCCGTCCGCCATCCGCATCCGCGTTTTATCCCTACCCGTTTGAATGGTTCGAGTTTACGTGAGATCTATTACGTCAACAAACCTTACAAACGTCCACTTGTATATAAGGGCAGGGGCAACGTTTTGGCGGGAAAGGGGCGGTAGGGGGATTAGGCACGACTCCCGCCTGATCAGGAAACTCGATTGCCGAAGAAGCTAATATAACGGGGCGTGCATGTTCTACTAAACAGCGGAATGCGTAACGAAATATGACGTAATCCTCACAAGGGAGTAACCAGGCCCGAATCATGCCAGTTTTTTTAATGACGTAACACGCTAGCGGGTCACGTTAGTACGCTATTGGGTCAGGTTAGTGTATAAGCAAGACGGTCAGGTTAATGTATAAGCTAGACAGTCAGGTTAGTGTATAAGCTAGACGGTCAGGTTAGTGTATAAGCTAGACGGTCAGGTTAGTGTATAAGCTAGACGGTCAAGTTAGTGTATAAGCTAGACGGTCAGGTTAGTGTATAAGCTAGACGGTCAAGTTAGTGTATAAGCTAGACGGTCAAGTTAGTGTATAAGCAGAGCTAGACGGTCAGGTTAGTGTATAAGCTAGACTGTCAGGTTAGTGTATAAGCTAGACGGTCAGGTTAGTGTATAAGCTAGACTGTCACGTTAGTATAAGCTAGACTGTCAGGTTAGTGTATAAGCTAGACGGTCAGGTTAGTGTATAAGCTAGACGGTCAGGTTAGTGTATAAGCTAGATGGTCAAGTTAGTGTATAAGCTAGATGGTCAAGTTAGTGTATAAGCTAGACGGTCAGGTTAGTGTATAAGCTAGACGGTCAGGTTAGTGTATAAGCTAGACGGTCAGGTTAGTGTATAAGCTAGACGGTCAGGTTAGTGTATAAGCTAGACGGTCAGGTTAGTGTATAAGCTAGACTGTCAGGTTAGTGTATAAGTTAGACGGTCAGGTTAGTGTATAAGCTAGACGGTAAAACACGCTTACCACTAGGTGAGACGATATGAACCAAATTGAAATAGGTTTAATAACTTAGTCATGAGCTATGATGTCACAAGGCCAAAAACATTAAACCGCTTGTAATTTATTAGAGTTGACATTTTCAAAATTATTGCGGAAGCAATATGCTTAGTAGAATATATAACTAACCTTCACGGAATTGATGCATAAACTTGTATAAATCAAACTAAAAATATAACAGAAGTTGAAACAAAATTTAATTATTATTCAGTTACATTATTGTTTCTTCACAGTATAGTCAAAAATTATATTATTAACGTAGCGAAGGGTTGCGTAAAAAGGCCACAGGAAGTGCGTTCTAAAAATCGGAAGGTTCATGCAGGGCGGTTTACTCTTGAGCTGGGATGAGTCACAGAATAGAAATACAACCAGAAGTCCAACTCGAGTGACAACTTGTCCGCATTTCTTCAATGCGCAGGCGCGATATTTTACGCCATCCCACGCCATCCTACGCTATGTCCTACGCCATCCTGGCAAGTTCCCCCGGCAGTTTTAACCTTCGTTTGAAGGTCCAAACTGCCGGGGGAACTTGCCAGGATTGCGTAGGATGGCGAGGAATCAAGATGCGTGAGGCGACATGCGCGAGGACATAAACTTCAAAGGTTCCGACGCGAGTTGGATTCTGGTTGTATTTCTATTTTGTGGATGAGTTTTGAATTGACGTGGATGATTTGAGGCCGAAATTTGCAATTATCAAGTAAATAAGGAAACATTTACGTTAGTTTTACTTCAGTTTTACTTTAGTTTTACACTATTTATGTCGACGCAAAGTTGTAATTCATCGCGTATTGCGTTGCGTTACGTTGCATTGTATTCTATTGCACTCAGCGATGGATTTAGGACTGTGGAGGCCCTTGGGCGGTCACTGACCAGCACAATATATCAATTATATTTCTGAATGTATGCTAAGTTACATAGTCATATTTTTTTGAATACGATGTAGGTAATTGGACTGACACTGGGGTTATATAATGTAGATGAATAAAATTTGCAAAGAATGCGGTATATATGGCCTTAGGCCAAAAAGCGCATCTTGCTGTATTTTTTGTTAACTTGCGAAGGCAACGACGGTGGAAGGCGCAGTGTAAATTTGATACGGGAGTAAATTAAACAATTATAAGAAAGCACTAAAGATACGCAAGTAATATTCAGTATATATAGTACATGGGACCGACACAACCCTCTATATATCATGTATATCATCTATATATCTATATATCATCCATATATCTTTTGTCTTGTTTTTGACTCATATTTTGGGCTCTCAAGATTTTTTTCATTTCAACACCTATTTTTTCAACTTTCAAGACATTTTTGTGGAGGCCCCCCCTTAAACATTATTTTGTGGGGGCTCACTGTACCGTACTGTACTGTACTGTACTGTACTGTACTGTACTGTACTGTACTCGCTTACATCTATAGTTATACAGTTGAAGCTCTCGTGAGCGACCACCCTCGGGAACTGTAAAAAGTGGTCGCAACTAGAACTGGTCGCTTACGAGAATTCGTTCTCGTATGCGACCACCCACTGAAATGGCTGAAGTTGGTCGCTTACGAGAGATTGGACCAGAAAAATACTGCAGCGTTTCTATTCTGGCAACCAGCCAGAAACAGCAATACTCAATCATTGTTATGCATTTTATAATCACATTTATTTACTGTATTAAAAGTTATCAAATTGCTTTTTAGCGCAGTGTTGACTTGGGTCTTTCAAGGGTGGTCGCTTACAAGAGCTTAAAAACAAAGAAAAAGCTCAGTTTGTGAATCTGAAAGGTGGTCGCGGTCGCTTACGGGAGTGGTCGCTTACGAGAGCTTTTAGTAACAGAGTTTAATAGGGAATTTAAACGGGGTTTCGTGAGGGTGGTCGCAACTAGAGCTGGTCGCTTACGGGAGTGGTCGCAAGGAGAGCTTCGACTGTATACGGTATCTTCACCCACTATAGATGGAATTTGAACTATAATTTGCGATTCCCCAAACCTTTTCTATTGTTTTAGCTCTAAAAAACAAAAGTCTTGGTTCAACCGTGTCACCGCAAGGACCGTGCAGAAGACTGCGGGAATGCGTTAAAGACCATCAGTCCGCAGGAGCCAATGACCACAAATTACTACGTTGTGATAAATCTGGCTTTTTCAAAAAGATACAAAGAACAGAAACCGGCAGGAAGATCTGTGTAGATCCATATGGAAACATCCGAAAGACAACAAACGTGTCCAGAAAAACCGATTGCGAAGGTAAGAACTGAAAAAATAGATTTGACGAAAACAAACGCAATTTTTTTTACCAACTTTAAGCTCAACTCTTTCCTGTCCGAATCGGTCTTTAGTATTTTATTCTGGCTAACGCCAGACGATTTTATTCACCTCTGGGGAAGCCCTCGGACAGGAATGAATTACAGGGCCGCCGAGAGACATTTTGGGCCCCTGGCCAAAACATTTTTATGGGCCCTATACCCCCCCCCCCCCCCCCCCCAAGATGTTGTGTTTACATGAAGAAGATTGGCTATTCAAGTCAAATCTCCCATGTTGTTTCCCCTTGTGTTTACATGAAGAAAATTGAGTATTCAAGTCAAATCTCCCATCTTGTTTCCCCTTGTTGTGTTTACATGAAGAAGATTGAGTGTTCAAGTCAAATCTCCGGCATGTTGTTTCCCCTTGTTGTGTTTACATGAAGTGGATCGAGTGTTTAATTCAAATCTCGCATGTTGTTTCTCCTTCGGTTGTGTTTACATGAAGAAGACTGAAAGTTTTCGATCTGATCGAAGCGAATGGCAGAAGTCAATCCACGCAGTGGAGTGGATTGACTTGAGATTCAAACAAGGATCGACTTGAATCAGTTGAATGTCTCCAATCTGATCAATATAAACACGATTCGACTTGAAAATGACTTGATACGTATTAGTGAAGTTAGTGCGTGTCGTGCTAAATGGGAGACATTGAGGGAAGCACAGAAAATAGTGTTCCGAAATCCAAATCCGAAAACAATATTCCAAGCAGATCGGATTCTCCATGTAAACATGTGCCCGGATTGACTTCACTCGCGTTTTTCGATCCCATTGGAACCAAAAGCAGCGGAGATAAGACCCTGGGTACGAGGTTGCATCAGTGAACTCTAAGTAAACTGGAACGCTAACTCCATAAGTCAGGCCCTATGAATGGATGAAGCCAAAAATCTTTGAATGTTAAAAATCTTTCTGAGTTTTGAGCTGAAATACTTAACGCTGAACGTTGGGCTATGAAACTGAAGCTATTGAAAAATGCTATTTTGTATAGAAACGTCAAGACTTTAGCTAAAAGGGAAATAATTAAAACATAGAAAAACAACTGCCATTTTGTTCGCCGTAGGTTACAAAATGGCAGTTGTTTTTATAGTTTTTAGTTATTTCCCTTTTAGCTAAAGTCTTGAAGTTTCTATAGCAAATAGCATTTTTCAATAGCTTCAGTTTCATATATAGCCCAACGTTCAGCGTTAAGTATTTCAGCTCAAAACTCAGAAAAACTACAACAAGTTTCTTAGTGTTATTTCCCAGCGAAATATGGTCGAACATTTACTACATTTTAAAAAGTTTAAAATAACGAGGAAACTTATACTATACATCAAATTGAAGCCGATGCTATTTCTAAAAACATACGTATAAAACAATGTATTTCAATCCGTTGTTTTGGAGTAATTTGTTATCGTCCCAAACAAAATATATGGCAGGATGAAAATTAAGTAACTTGAAGCACGGGAGCTACCTGCAAAGGGACTGGCACTGGCTTCAAAATCCCCCCATGAGTTACCGTTCCAGTCTTCTTATAGTTCAATGGGTTGCATTGGAACTGGCTCAACATTTTTAAAAGAAGCAGCGCGCTAACATCACACGCCATCCATGAAAACAAGAAAGAGAATCAATAAGTAAAACTCGGCTATCTCCTCGTGTTTTAAAGGAAACACTATACTTCTCATGTTATAAATATTACTTAAAACTCATGAATGTTTCTTTTTTCTCACAACTGTAGATGCGCTCATTATGAGTTGAGACGTAAAACTGAATGAAAATTGAAAACAAGATATATGAAAACCCCCAAGAGAAACTAAAAAACCTAGCACATAAAAACGATTGTTGATAAAAAATACAAAAACCAAAAAAATATTGACGTTTATAACCACGGACTTATATATAACTGAACTGCGGGTCCTATCCAAAAAGTGACAGAGCAGAGATGGCGGAAATATGGGTCCGGTCTCTATAGTAGCGACCGCTGGCCTTATTTTGTCCAATGTTTATTTGACTGTGGACTCAGCCGCTCCCGCAAACCAATTAATCAAGTGAGAAAGGACTTTTAGGACTTTTAAAGTGCACATGAAACGAAAATTAAGTCTGTCTTATTTGAAAGAACACTTAAAATGATAGAGTAACATCTTTTGAAGTTTTTCGTTTCCTTTCTTCGTTCTTGAGATATTTCAGTTTGTTTGATATGCAAATTAAACCTTTTAACGTCACTTATGCATAATGAGTTGTTGAAAAAAGTTCTATATGTTTGCTATTATCAAACCAAAATAATTCGGGGGAAGCGTGTGCGTGTGTTTCGCCCAGAACACTAAACAGGTAGATTTTCAAGTGATTATATTTGACAATAGCAAAGATATATAACGTTCTTCGATAACTCATTATGCACGTGTGACATAAGACAAACTTAATTTTCGTTTCATATACACCTTATTCAAAAATGGCCGCCGAATTAAAATTATTTTATATACATATAAATTATCCCTTATGAACTCGTTTTCATGTGGGAAATTCAAAATAATTTTTACTTTAAAGGGTATTGGCAATAAAAATTAAGTTTGTCTCAGTTGAAAGAACTCGTCAAATGGTATAAGAAGACCTTTTACAATTTTTCCGTATCTGTTTTGGTTTTGGAAATATTTCGACCAAAGACAGCGTGCTGTCCGCCATCTTGTTGTAATATTGGGCCTAATCTAGGAAATTGGTGACGTCACAACCAGGGTAAACCTGATGAAACTACTCCGTGGGTGACCAAATTTCCACGGAAGGCTTTTTAAATGTTGTGGGTCAATTTAAAATGGAAATAGCGCAACAAAATCGAGTTTCTAGCTCATAATGTCATAAGGTTGGCAAGATAAAAATTTCACTTTATCCATGTCACATGCATATCGAAAATAATTCCAAGATGGCGGACAGCAGGCTGTCTTTGGTCCAAATATTTCCAAAACCAAAACAGATACGGAAAAATTGTAAAAGGTCTTCTTATACCATTTGACGAGTTCTTTCAAATGAGACAAACTTAATTTTTATTGCCAATACCCTTTAAAACGAGGTCATAATGGGCTAATTTATATGCACATAAAATAATTCTAATTTGGCGGCCATTTTTTAATAAGGTCTATAGAAGAAAAGACCCATTAACTGTCATCTTGGATTGGTCACCCTCTGTCAGTCATTGATATAGGGGCACCCGCAGTCCAGTTTGCAGTCTGTCCTGTGTAGAAACGTGCAGCATATCCTAACAATTCAACAGATGTAGAAAACAGATATTAGTTAATACAGCTTCGTGGCCAAATACTGTATGAGATACAGTGATATATAGTAATACATACAAAACTATTTTAATGTTGCATTATAGATGCATAAATAATACTGTGAAGAAATGAATTGTGTCGTATTTTTGTGCTGCATGCAGTGTTGGAAATGATATACAAGATAGAAGCAAAATCGTTTTCATACTCACAAAAACTAAATAAACACAAAACAACTAAATCAGAAATTTCGGTGCCGTAACGAGTTAGATGTCATGCAGTAGTTCCCTGTGAGTTCGTTCAATAGTTCGTTCGTTCGTTCGTTCGTTCGTTCGTTCGTTCGTTCGTTCGTTCGTTCGTTCGTTCGTTCGTTCGTTCGTTCGTTCGTTCGTTCATTATTTCGTTCGTTCGTTCGTTCGTTTACTCAGTTATTTCGTTCGTTCGTTTGTTCGCTAGTTAGATAATTTATCAGTTCGTTCGTTCGTTACTCATTATTTCGTTCGTTCGTTTGTTCGCTAGTTAGATAATTTATTTATTCATTCGTTCGTTCGTTCGTTCGTTCGTTCGTTCGTTCGTTCGTTCGTTCGTTCGTTCGTTCGTTCGTTCGTTCGTTCGTTCGTTCGTTATCAATAAGAACAGCACCGCCCTTTGGGACTAAGGTCTGGTTCTATAACATAAAAAATTTCAATCGTATTTCTGATAGTATCGCAATATCCAGCTCTGTGTTCTTTTCAATTAATATTGCTTAATTAGATAACGGATGAGATCAAAGAGTACGGCAACTGTAATCAACAAAGCAGTCAACAGGAGGGAGAGAGAATAAACCGCCTTTTGCTTCACCTTCTCCGCTCCTGTTGTGGTTTCCAAAGAAGAAAGAGCGGAAGAAAATTAAATGATAGTAATAGCCGTAAGCCGGCGTTGTTTTTAAACTGAGGCAAATATTTAATATAAACGAACATAAAATAGTAACGCTGGTGTGGTCTAACCACAGTTAATACGCTTCGGCATCAGTGGAAAAGTCCAACAGTTACTTATGAAACAGTGACTTTGTCGCGGTCACAAATATAGCATGTATAGCATGGAAAAACGTATTATCCACCACGGTGAATGTCTATAGCAAGAAGTGAGCACGTAGCAGTCAGTAGCAGACTAGCACTGAGTCAGTAGCGGATACCGACTGCTAGCTTGCTACTGAGTCAGTGCTAGTCTGCTACTGACTGTTAGTCTGCTATTGAGTAGCAGACTAACAGTCAGTAGCAGGCCTGCCAGGCCAGCAGCCGACTAGCACTGACTCATTAGCAGACTGACAGTCAGTAGCAGACTAGCACTGACTCAGTAGCAGACTGACAGTCAGTAGCAGACTAGCACTGACTCAGTAGCAGACTGACAGTCAGTAGCAGACTAGCACTGACTCAGTAGCAGACTATAGCACTGACTCAATAGCAGACTCAGTAGCAGACTAGCACTGACACAGTAGCAGACTATACAACAGTCAGTAGCAGACTAGCACTGACTCAGTAGCAGACTATAGCACTGACTCAATAGCAGACTCAGTAGCAGACTAGCACTGACACAGTAGCAGCAGTCAGTAGTAGACTAGCACTGACTCAGTAGCAGACTATAGCACTGACTCAATAGCAGACTCAGTAGCAGACTAGCACTGACACAGTAGCAGCAGTCAGTAGTAGACTAGCACTGACTCAGTAGCAGACTATAGCACTGACTCAATAGCAGACTCAGTAGCAGACTAGCACTGACACAGTAGCAGCAGTCAGTAGCAGACTAGCACTGACTCAGTAGCAGACTATACAACAGTCAGTAGCAGACTAGCATTGACTCAGTAGCAGACTATACAACAGTCAGTAGCAGACTAGCATTGACTCAGTAGCAGACTACAGCACTGACTCAATAGCAGACTCAGTAGCAGACTAGCACTGACACAGTAGCAGCAGTCAGTAGCAGACTAGCACTGACTCAGTAGCATTGACTATACAACAGTCAGTAGCAGACTAGCACTGACTCAGTAGCAGACTATACAACAGTCAGTAGCAGACTAGCATTGACTCAGTAGCATTGACTATACAACAGTCAGTAGCAGACTAGCATTGACTCAGTAGCAGACTATACAACAGTCAGTAGCAGACTAGCATTGACTCAGTAGCATTGACTATACAACAGTCAGTAGCAGACTAGCACTGACTCAGTAGCAGACTATACAACAGTCAGTAGCAGACTAGCATTGACTCAGTAGCATTGACTATACAACAGTCAGTAGCAGACTAGCATTGACTCAGTAGCAGACTATACAACAGTCAGTAGCAGACTAACATTGACTCAGTAGCATTGACTATACAACAGTCAGTAGCAGACTAGCATTGACTCAGTAGCAGACTATACAACAGTCAGTAGCAGACTAACATTGACTCAGTAGCAGACTACAGCAGTCAGTAGCAGACTAGCACTGACTCAGTAGCAGACTATAGTCACTATACAGCAGTCAGTAGCAGACTAGCAGTCAATATAACAGACTAGCAGTCAATATAACAGACTAGCAGTCAATAGCAAGGTAAAAATCACGCTATTTCGGATTGTCACGAAAGCCAAAATTCCCGCTATTTTGAAGAAGGTTGTGAAACTGAAATCCTACCCAAAAGAAAAAAAATTCAAACTCTATAGCACAGCACATTATTGGTTCGTGCAACTTGTCTCGCAATAATTACGTCAACGCCGTTAGCGAATTAAATTGCACGAAAACTTGCCCTAACATGAGCCCAATGTTACAATATATTAACCCGTTCAGCTTCAATGAGCTGGATTCATCTCGAACCTCATTTACACATAAATTGTCTAATCAAGAGCACCCTACTGTGACGGATTTTAAATACAGTAAATAACCGTCTTTATATAATAACCGTCGTTACAACAACCGTCTCTGGACCGA
The DNA here is from genome assembly GCA_035771165.1 of Paragorgia papillata. Lineage (NCBI taxonomy): Eukaryota > Metazoa > Cnidaria > Anthozoa > Scleralcyonacea > Coralliidae > Paragorgia > Paragorgia papillata. Next base: position 822,047 of record JAWNZC010000471.1, on the reverse strand, counting down.
CGTACCGAGGAATAAAGAATTTCTCTCAGTTACCCAACCTAGATTTCCCAAGATTGAAGAAATGAAAGGCCCCAAAAACCGTATCGTCTGGTTCTCTATGCAATTCGTCGTTTTGAGCTGCGTTGTTAAATGGCTGGGCCAAGTTGAAGGAGCGCCATTAAAAGTTTTGACAGGTTGGTGCTTTAAAACCCTTTGCCTACCGAATCGTTCGCTTTCGAACGAAGCAGACGTTAGTATAATTTCCTCTAACGCCAGACAATTTTACTTGGCAAGAGAAGAGCCCTGAGTAGTACCGGAGTTAAAGATCAATTTGAGCGCAATCCTGATAGATACCAGAGTTGGAAAAAAGCTGCGGGTATGCGGGTACCACCCGGAGGAAGGTTTACTTTAGTGAGGAAGGTTTAAAGTGAAAACACGTGAAACAACACATTCGGTAATCTGAGAAAGTTACAATTGATCAAGCAAAGTGTCGGGAAGAAATGCGATTTGCAGCAAAACATTGGCCAACCAACAATTATGCAGCACTGGCAGTGACAGCAGTTACATGTGTGAGACATGTACGCTGATGTCTGCTGTGATGTCTGTATCTTCGCAGCTGTCGAGGGTAGTTGGCAGGCTATCAGTCAGCAGCGGTTAGTTATTAGTAGCTATTGTAGTATGCCAAAGCTTACCTAGTTACCTAGGAAAACCAAGGTACTGTAAAAGTCACGCAGTATTTATGAACGTTGCAAAACACAAAATTCTCGCTATATATTTTGAGGAAGGTTATCTAAACTTAAAAACCCATCCGGAGGAAGGTTGAATACTTTTTCAAACTCTGATAGATACAGCCTTCACATAATTAGCGCAGTATTGCTTTTGGCGACTTTTAAAGGAAGGTAAAGCGATTGTATTTATTGGGGGTAGCATACGACTGTATTTTAGATATCGATGACACATGATGGCCCTCACAAATGAAACTAGTTTGTAGACGTCTGTTTATTATCCAGATTCCGCTCGGATATTTACGCATGCGTACCTCAACCGGAATAACAAGAATCCTGTGATTTGAAACGGATTATCCCAGAGTCTCTCGTTTCTCGGGTGGGAAACGTGGGCTCTGGGAACGAGATTGAGCGTTTTCTGCTCCCCTAAGGACGGAGAACAATATAAAAACGCTATGAAAACGCATACGTGTGGACATGGCCTAATTAAGCGGGCTAAAACCAAAATTTTAATCAATAACACGTAGGAATTCAAAGAATGTTTGTTTTGCGGCTGCGCAATGAACGATCGACACCGTTCACACGCTTAGTTCAGTACTGAAAATTTAGTACTGAAAATTTTGAGCGATTACATGGGCGAGCTGAAAATTCCGGATCCTGGGTACGGATTTATACCCCGGTTCGCGTTACTCGGGCTGAATTTCAGCCCGGGATAAAATTCTCCATGTACATTTTGTGTGGTACTGTGGTTTCAGTGTTCTTCCATGTTCACACATGTCGTAACTGGTCGTAAGAAACCCCGATCGTCGGCGACCGTCTCGGGATGCATTTTCCAAATAGAAATGATTCCGATTCTTGCGATGCTTCCGATCCGATCAGATCGGCGACTGTCTGGGACGTTACTTCAACCATGTTCACACTTGTCGTAACAATCCCAGACTATCGGGGACAGGAAAAATCCCCGATTCTTACGATTCTTACGACAAGTGAGAACCAAGGCGGCTTTAGCTATTACGTTTCGTTGCGCGTTGCGACCTCATCAAGTTACAATCTCATCAAAGCGGTTTAACGAATTAATACAATTCAAACAAATAGAAGGCATGCAGTGTCAACATACAAACGGTTAAGAATTGATTAAAAATTCAAATTTAAAATTAAAATTAAAAACTATGCATGCAAACTCTAACGGAACGGACAAACATTAAAAGCAGACAAAGTGCTAAAGAGTGGTGCCAGGTTTGGCGTCAAAACAGTCGCTTGTATTCTCGTTTCCAGAGCCCACGTTTCTGTGTCCGTAGCTTAAGTCCTCCACGCGCCCTAGCGAACGATTCCGTCAAAAGTTGAGTTTTAAAACCACAATGAGTCTACGATCCTATTAATCAGAAGGCTGGGCTAGTACACATACAGCACCACGGAATATCGGTCCGTCTGCGTGAAGATGATTCTCGGTTATTCCGTCAAGTTGCCGCCAAAATATCTTGTGCACTTAGGGGCTGTTCACACGAGACCGGGTTATCTCGGGGGTAGGGTTATCTCGGGGGCTAGGGTCAAAGTTGACCCTATTTCACCGATAAAACGCAACTACCGAGTTGTCCCTGGCCCCCGAGATAACCCTAGCTTCATGTGAACGCTTCACCCAGAGTTATCCCGAGCAACAGCATAAATACGCATGCCTAAGTTGACCCTACCCCCCGAGATAACTCGGGTGAAAGCGTTCACATGGAGGTAGGGATAACTCGGGCGCTAGGGTTACCCTATCGCTCCGACCGAGTTATCCCTATCCCCCGAGTTATCTCGGTCTCATGTGAACGGTTTACTTTTTTAAGATGGAAATAAACTAACACCGAGTTATCTCGGGGGATAGGGATAACCCACCCCTCGAGATAACTCGCCTCGTGTGAACAGGCCCTTAGATTGCCTTCATTGTGAGAAGAAATGTAATACATCCTCTCAGACAAAAACTTCATCTTCGTGTACTTTTTTGGCCGTCAAAGTTACCGGATGTTACGTCAGCAGCAGGAATGCTTGTCAGACGAAACAGTGTTTGCAACACAGAATAACATCTCTTCCTCATTATTTCATGCACTTACTCAATTGCAAAGGGAATTCCTTCTTCTAAAAGACATCAAATAGATATATAGCCTGTGCCTATCATATCCGTTCAGCGCTCGAAATAACGGGGGGTCAGGGGTCAATGACCCCCCACTTTCACGATTTGCCCCACGACCACTGAACCCACGACCTTGCGATTCTAGTGCAATGCTCTGACCACCGAGCCACGGAGGGCGTTGCCGCGAGCTTGATCGCGAGTTCTGTATATATAATAAGGTGGTAATGCCAGGAGAGAATTGGGTATATTATAAGTAATATTGGGCATTTCACTCGATTACATAGCATGTTCAAAGGATTTTCGGTGAAGGAAAATTCGAGTGTAGAATATATACATTTTAATGTTTTGATTGGCTAGGTAAAGGCGGCGGCTTTTGAAGTGGGAATACAGGCTTTTCTGTTTCCGGTCATGGATTATCCGCCTTATCCCAGAGCCGGCTTTTGGCCATGTCCACAATAATCCGTTTTCGTTTCAAAACGAAGACCTCGTGTCGAAAACGTATCAAAAGTTTTCCTTCCACATTATATCGTGTTCGAATCGTTTTTGCCATCCACACTAAAACGCTGAGACGACCCAGAAAACGCACAATATCCGGTTGAGCGTGCGCGATGAAAGCCCATGCGTGACCGGAACCAAGATCGCGTGATCGTCGTGACGTCAGCGTTTTCATAAAGCCTCGCTTTCGTTGTCCACACGGCCTCCTCGAATGTCTCCACTCTGGAAAGCGTTTTCAAAAAGCTCGGTACTCACATAGAGCTAATGGCCCGGGTCACCCATCCGAGTACTATTAAAAGTAATATTTGGCATTTCATTCGATTAAACTGAATAGACTAGGTAATTTGGGTGAAGGAAAATTTCGTGTAGAATATATATATACATTATAAGACCAAACCGGGACCAGTTGCGAAAAATGCAACATCAATGCCTTCCGGCTAGAAATTGAACCCGCGACCAGTACAACCGGCTCAACTTGGCAGCGCGCTAACAGCTTGTGTCACCTTAGCTTGCGTGCAGACATCCCCCGTTTCCGTTCCCCAGAGGGCGGGGATCTGCACGCAGGCTAGTGTCACCTACGACTCAAACAGCATCGCAATTTCGGGTCACCGGTCTGCTGCTCTACCCATATTATAAGCCATCGAGTCCACAGCCATAAGGATGGGAAACAAGTTTTGTCTAACTTAATTAAAGTGCATATAACCTTTTTCGTATGTTTTTTACTGTACAACGGCTGTCGTAAGTAAACTCAGAGAAAAACCCTGAGCTCCAGACGGGACTCGAACCCACAACCTTGGGAGCGTCCGGCTGGCATTCGGTCTGGATACGAAATTGCAGTTAAGCGAGGTTATGTAATAACCAAGGTTAATATATAGCTAGGTAACCATGCGTGACGTATAAAAGGTTGGTGTAGGGTGTCAGTCGAGGGCATGGCTAAAAGACTGGTAAAGCGCGTTATCTAATCATTAGCGCACTTGCACATCAAGTAATCGGACGTACGTTGGAAAATTAGAGAAAAATCTTGTACCCACCTTCCCTCCTCTTACTCAATTCACTGAGATGGTAAGCAAGTCTTAATTACCACCAAGCAATTGGTGTGATGGGTGCAAGCTGCCCGAGTGGTTGGCAGTTCAAGATACCACCTTGGATCTTTCCTGAATCCAAGTACCACTACTCGTTTCCAGGCCACCTCGGTCTACAGCTTGCACCTAACCTTCCAAAATGGTAAGTAAGGTGAACGCAGATATTAACGTTTATTCTGAGTGGACGTTCGAGTGTTGTAATCGTAAACTTCCTGCATGATTCACCAAGAAAAGCAACCCACTGTGAGTGATATAAAATACATTACACAAACAAGCACACGCAAAGAGCTTGACGTAGAGAAAATAGAAAGAGTAGACTCCTTTTTGCTCACATCCAAATTATCGAATACGATTAAGCAATGAACGACCACAAAGGGCGCATTATCTGGTATCTTTCTTTTATAATTGCTTTCGGCGGTGTTCTACATCTGGGCAAAATCGAAGGAGCGTCTTTGAAAGGTTGGTATTTAAACTATTTTGTCGCATCAAGAGCCCGGTAGTGTTATTATTTCGTTGCGTAGTATTAGGTCGATAGTTAGTTTTATCATAGTAAATAGACATGGTCATTGTATCATGTTTTTGTTCAGGTTTATGGAAATTTTTGCACTTTCACGGTTACTGAACATAGTTCGATTGTTAACCACTTTGAAGTTTTCACTAGTCTCGATAGGAACACTTCAAGACGCAGGGCGTTTCGTGTTCCGCATCGTTGGTAGAGGTTCGTCAAGCCGGTCGGATTATGAATACTTAGAAAATGCCTCCGAGTCCGGTCATTAGAACTAGAAGGTTGCAGCTTTGGTCCCTTTGGTCGCAGCTTTGGTCCCTGCGCCAGATTAAGCCTTTCTTAACTAAAGATTGTGCTCTTCGTTTTTATAACTCCTGCATTCATGCCAATATTATTTACTGCTCTGTCACTTGGGGTAATTGTTCCAAAACATTTTGCAAAGAATTCTTCGCCTTCAAAAGCGTGCAGCACGCATTATCTTAGATGCTGAGTATTCTACTCCTTCTGTTCTATTTTTGATCTAATTAAGTTTAGGAAGCTTCTTCTACTATTAAATATACTAATCAATCCTAATGCTCCACCGTCTTTTAAATTTATGTTCAATTTCTTATCTGCCACTCGACAACACGCTCGTACTAGAGCCTGCTTATATGACCTTAAGCTTCCTTACCCGCGCACTAATTCTGGTAAACGAACATTTCTCTACAGCGCCTCAATTCTCTTTAACGCCTTAGATAGTGATTGCAAACAGCTTGCCATGTCACCTGCATGTACTTCTGATGCTTTCACGTTAAGATTAACTACTACTAAACGCAAACTCCGTAATTACTTTCTTCATAAACTTACCTGTATTAACCACCTGGAAGACCTTTTTTGCGTCAATTGTAATTTTTTATTGAATTGTAAATGTGTTTCTACTTGACTAGTTTATCACTTGACATTATTTCCATATATAGTGTATTAGTTATGTCTGTTGTATTTGTAAATATTGTAATATTGTGAGGGTCGTATGTTAGATAACCTTTACGGTTAATACGTCTTTTCCCTCGTAAAATAAAGTTTTATTCTATTCTATTCTATTCTACTGCGTAGCCAGATGGCTGCGTAGCCAGATGACTGCGAAGCCAGATGATTGCATAGCCAGATGACTCCGTAGCCAGAAGACTGCGTAGCCAGATGACTGCGTAGCCAGATGATTGCGCAGCCAGAGGACTGAGTAGTCAGATGAATGCGTAGCCAGAAGACTGCGTAGCCAGAAGACTGCGTAGCCAGATGACTGTGTAGCCAGATGACTGCGTAGCTAGACGACTGCGTAGCCAGACGACTGCGTAGCCAGACGACTGCGTAGCCAGATGACTGCGTAGCCAGATGACTGCGTAGCCAGAAGACTGCGTAGCCAGATGACTGCGTAGCTAGATGACTGCGTAGCCAGATGACTGCGTAGCTAGATGACTGCGTAGCCAGATGACTGCGTAGCCAGATGACTGCGTAGCCAGAAGACTGCGTAGCCAGATGACTGCGTAGCTAGATGATTGCGTAGCCAGATGACTGCGTAGCTAGATGATTGCGTAGCCAGAAGACTGCGTAGCCAGAAGACTGCGTAGCCAGAAGACTGCGTAGCCAGATGACTGCGTAGCCAGATGACTGCGTAGCTAGATGACTGCGTAGCCAGAGGACTGAGTAGTCAGATGACTGCGTAGCCAGATGACTGTGTAGCCAGAAGACTGCGTAGCCAGATGACTGTGTAGCCAGATGACTGCGTAGCCAGAAGACTGTGTAGCCAGATGACTGCGTAGCTAGAAGACTGCGTAGCCATACGACTGTATAGCCAGAAGACTGCGTAGCCAGATGACTGTGTAGCCAGATGACTGAATAGTCAGAAGACTGCGTAGCCAGATGACTGCGTAGCCAGAAGACTGCGTAGCCAGAAGACTGCGTAGCCAGATGACTGCGTAGCCAGATGACTGCGTAGTCAGATGACTGCGTAGCCAGATGACTGCGTAGCCAGAAGACTGCGTAGCAAGATGACTGAGTAGCCAGATGACTGCGTAGCCAGATGACTGCGTAGTCAGATGACTGCGTAGCCAGATGACTGCGTAGCCAGAAGACTGCGTAGCAAGATGACTGAGTAGCCAGATGACTGCGTAGCCAGATGACTGAGTAGCCAGATGACTGCGTAGCCAGATGACTGCGTAGCCAGATGACTGCGTAGCCAGATGACTGCGTAGCCAGAAGATTGCGTAGCCAGATGACTGCGTAGCCAGATGACTGCGTAGCCAGAAGATTGCGTAGCCAGATGACTGCGTAGCCAGATGACTGCGTAGCCAGATGACTGCATAGCCAGATGACTGCGTAGCCAGATGACTGCGTAGCCAGATGATTGCGTAGCCAGATGACTGCGTAGCTAGATGACTGCGTAGCCAGATGACTGCGTAGCCAGATGACTGCGTAGCCAGATGACTGCGTAGCCAGATGACTGCGTAGCCAGAAGATTGCGTAGCCAGATGACTGCGTAGCCAGATGACTGCGTAGCCAGATGACTGCGTAGCCAGATGACTGCGTACTGCTAGAAAACGTATTAGCCAGATGATTGCGTATCCAGATGATTGCGTAGCCAGATGATTGCGTAGCCAGATGATTGCGTAGCCAGATGATTGCGTTGTCAGATGACTGCTTAGCCAGAAGATTGCGTAGCAAGAAGACTGCGTAGCCAGAAGACTGCGTAGCCAGATGATTGCGTAGCCAGATGACTGCGTACTGCTAGAAAACTTATTAGCCAGATGATTGTGTATCCAGATGACTGCGTAGCCAGTCCAATAACTCATTATGCACGTGTGACGTCAAGATATCAATTTACATAATTATCAATCAAACTGAAATATTTCAACAATGAAACAAGGAAACGAAAAAACTGAAAAAGATGTTACTTTGCCATTTCAAGCGTTCTTTCAAAAGATAGACTTCACTTTCGTTGCATTTCACCTTTAATTAATAGAAATAAAGTCCACTTACGTTCCAAAGTGATGGCGTTGATGTTCCTTTTGCTTTGCGATATTGTAGGTAATACTGTCAACGATGGCGGAAACCTGATCGATGGCTACTTCAAGAACGTGGCTAATGACCAGATCACAACAACTCCAAAACCAACAACAGGAATCATTACAACAGAAACAAGTGAAAGAGGAATCACTACAACAGAAACAAGTGAAAGAGGAATCACTACAACAGAAACAAGTGAAAGAGGAATCACTACAACAGAAACAAGTGAAAGAGGAATCACTACAACAGAAACAAGTGAAAGAGGAATCACTACAACAGAAACAAGTGAAAGAGGAATCACCACAACAGAAACAAGTGAAACAGGAATCACTACAACAGAAACAAGTGAAACAGAAGCTCCACAACCGGGTATAAAACTATCTAATATATAACGCAAAGTGAAAAGGTTGTAAAATGTCAAGCTTTTTGGTAATGAGGTCCCTGGCGCTTATTTAACTTCAGGAACCCAGAGAAGAGGGCTAAATAGAAAAGAGGGCTTAATAGAGAGGAGGACTTAATAGAGAGGGGGACTTAATAGAGAGGGGGACTTAATAGAGAGGGGAACTTAATAGAGAGGGGTACTTAATAGAGAGGGGGACTTAATAGAGAGGGGAACTTAATAGAGAGGGGGACTTAATAGAGAGGGGGGCTTAATAGAGAGGGGGACTTAATAGAGAGGGGGACTTAATAGAGATGGGGACTTAATAGAGAGGGGGATTCAATAGAGAGGGGGGTACTTAATAGAGAGGGGGACTTAATAGAGAGGGGGGCTTAATAGAGAGGGGGACTTAATAGAGAGGGGGACTTAATAGAGAGGGGGACTTAATAGAGAGGGGAATTCAATAGAGGGGGGTTCAATAGAGAGGGGGGCTTAATAGAGAGGGGGGCTTAATAGAGAGGGGGACTTAATAGAGAGGATAATTCAATAGGGGGACTTAATAGAGAGGGAAATTCAATAGAGGGGGGTTCAATAGAGAGGGGGACTTAATAGAGAGGGGCTTAATAGAGAGGGGGACTTAATAGAGAGGGGGCTTAATAGAGAGGGGAATTCAATAGAGGGGGGTTCAATAGAGAGGGGGACTTAATAGAGAGGGGGTTCAATAGAGAGGGGGACTTAATAGAGAGGGGGATTCAATAGAGGGGGGTTCAATAGAGAGGGGGACTTAATAGAGAGGGGGACTTAATAGAGAGGAGAATTCAATAGAGGGGGGGACTTAATAGAGAGGGGAATTCAATAGAGGGGGGGACTTAATAGAGAGGGGAATTCAATAGAGGGGGGTTCAATAGAGAGGGGGACTTAATAGAGAGGGGGACTTAATAGAGAGGGGGATTCAATAGAGGGGGGTTCAATAGAGAGGGGGACTTAATAGAGTGGGGGTCAATAGAGACGGGGACTTAATAGATAGGGGGACTTAATAGAAAGGGAGACTTAATAGAGAGTGAGACTTAATAGAAAGGGGGACTTAATAGAAAGGGAGACTTAATAGAGAGCGAGACTTAATAGAGAGGGGGACTTAATAGAGAGGGGGACTTAATAGAGAGCGAGACTTAATAGAAAGGGGTACTTAATAGAAAGGGGTACTTAATAGAAAGGGGTACTTAATAGAGAGGGGGACTTAATAGAGAGGGGGACTTAATAGAGAGGGGGACTTAATAGAGAGGGGGACTTAATAGAGAGGGGTACTTAATAGAGAGGGGGACTTAATAGAGAGGGGGACTTAATAGAGAGGGGGACTTAATAGAGAGGGGGACTTAATAGAGAGGGGGACTTAATAGAGAGGGGGACTTAATAGAGAGGGGGACTTAATAGAGAGGGGGACTTAATAGAGAGGGGGACATAATAGAGAGGGGGACTTAATAGAGAGGGGGACTTAATAGAGAGGGCGACTTAATAGAGAGGGGGACTTAATAGAGAGGGGGACTTAATAGAGAGTGGGACTTAATAGAGAGTGGGACTTAATAGAGAAGGGCAATTAATAGAGAGGGGGACTTAATAGAGAGGGGGACTTAATAGAGAGTGGGACTTAATAGAGAAGGGCAATTAATAGAGAGGGGGACTTAATAGAGAAGGGCAATTAATAGAGAGGGGGCTGAATAGAGAGAGGGGTTAATTGAGAGGGGGTTGATTAATAGAGGGGGCCTATTAGAGGGTAACTCAATAGTGAGGGGCACTTGTCTTAACTGTTGAAAGTTGACTGGTACGGTATCTATTTTTTTTGTCTAGAAGCTCCACTATGCGCTAAAGCATACCAGGCAGCAAAAGAAAGGCAACAGAAATTATACGAGTATTATTCTGCCCAATTCCCCTTCCTTGGAGAAAAAGTGCTTAAGAACCTGATTGGAGACTTTTCCCCAGCAAGATGCGACACCCAAGGTTACTATACACGTGTGCAGTGCCATTTGGGTGGTTGTTACTGTGTTGACCCAGTGAGTGGAGAAGCAAAGAAGTTCGCTAATGATCCGCAACAAGTACTGGCTCCTGAAGATTGCGAGGACCAGAAAAGATAGGGAATAAGAATTGCTATATATATACATGTATTAATAGAAATTGAAATATCAACAATTTCAGAGAAGACAATTTCATTGCACTTTACTTTTATGTTAATAATGGCACTAGATACTGTATACACCACCTTTTAGCTTTTCATACTAATATTGTAAAATTTACTACAATTGTAAAAATATAAAATTTTAAATAAAATTTTGACAAGGGTGTGGAGTCTGACTGCTACACTGGTTGCAGTGGCACGATCAACCTCATCCCCCAATGGGAGCATGAGTGGCATGTGCCGATAGGCAGGGCCGTCGAGAGCCGGGATGGGCCCTGGGTCAAACGTTGTAGCTGGGGCCCCCACCGAAATGAATGTTTTAACACCATCAATATATCGAGTATTCTAAGAGTATTCTTACATCAGAAGCATCAGTCAAGCTAAAATATTTACAATGGCCATACTCATACTCATACTGCCTTTATAACACATTAAAAGCATGCAAAACAGATGAAGTTTCTGTAGTTTAACTGTTTTGATGCTAAATTTAATAATACATTTCTTGGACTAAAATGTTACGGGCCCCTATTTGCCCCGGGCAATTACCGCGCTTACCACCCCTTCTCGACGCTACTGCCGATAGGAAGAGGTTAGATGGATCCACGACTCTCTGGAACCTTTCCCAAAGGTATAGCCTTGTAAAGTATGGAATTTAATGAAAAAACTGTGATCTGTGACCAGAACTGTGTCGTATGGCAGCTTCCTGGAGCACCTTTGATATGCCTCGACACAGCCACATTGATCTGCATCCTTCGTAATTCAGCCACTGGCTGAGTAAGGATGATTATCCCCCAGTCCTTTACCTATTGCATTCATGGGAAGATGCGGAGAGATGAGGATCAATGCAGAGAACACCCTGGCAAAGGCTGTAGATCACACAGCAAAATATTCCAACATATTTGGAAAATTTTCCTGCCAGTTGAAAACATCGAGTCTTTGCAAGCAAATTATGAAAAGCAGACAAAGTATTCTACTCTAACAGAATTGTTGGTCCTTCCAGCATGATAAACTCACAGGAAAATCATCTAAATGTTTATGGGGCATGTGCCCCCCCCCCTGCAACTGTCAAAAGCTGCCCTTTTTGCAACAGAAAAGTGCCCTTTTTACTCGGGCTACTGTGGTAGGCCGAATCTAGGTTTCAGCTTGTTTTTTGGTTTTTTTGGTGTCACAATCTTGCATTTTTGTACTTTATACTTCCGCTAATATTCATACTTCTGGTTATCAAGGTGTTGATAACCAGAAGTATGATACAATGGCAAACAGTGATCAGATGTAGCTGCTGTCTTGATCGTAAATATGTTCACCAGTGTGAAGTATGCACCACATTCAGCCTTTGATTCAGGCTCAGTGTACTTGCCAGTAGCCCCCCCCCAAAAAAACCCCGAACAAAATGCGTTTTGAAGCTGTGCCCCTCCAACATCAGCTTGCTTCCTACAATGTAGTTTTACAACTGACAAAATACAAATGTCTATATTTCATTGAAGTGCTTATGAAACAAAAATTAAGTCTGTCTCATTTGAAAGAACACTTAAAATGACAAAGTAACAGCTTTTGCAGTTTTTGGTTTCCTTGCTTCGTTTTTGAGATATTCCAGTTTGTTTGATATGCAAACGTAACATTTTGACATCACATGTGTCGTTGCTATTGGATGTGTTTCTCTCACAACACCAAACATGTAGCATTTTTAAGTGATTATGTTTGATAACATCAAAGAGATATAACCTTCTCCAATAACTCATTACGAAGCAAGAAAATGAAAAAGTGCAAAAGCTTAAATACTTTGTCATTTTGAGTGTTCTTTCAAATAAGACAGGCTTAATTTTCCCTTCATATACACACTTTAAACTTTAAGAAAATGTGTCGGAATAGGAACCCCATTTAATACTGTACATTAAAAAGTAGGAATGAGTGAAATGGAAGAAGTGTTACCACAACTGAGTGAAGTTTCTGCTCACAGACAACAGTACATTGTCATTGTTCTACACTCTTAGTCTTCGCCTCTTCCCACACTTCAAGGAAACAACAAGCGTCCAAAAATGTAATAATAAACTAAAATACTTTACTCTTTAGTTCCCTTAAAGAACCCAACAGCGAAAAATAATAAAATTAAACATTTAAACTGAAGTACTCACCCAAAAAAATAAAATTTCTGTCTTGAAATCTGAACGTTTCCCGCATTTCCTCCTCCATGTTCTCAAAAATTTCAAAGATGGCGGCTTTAAGTAATTTATCCATGATCCTTTGCGACCCTAACTCAGCTTTTCTGATTGGGGGAGGGGGGTGGGGTGGTAGGGGATCGAACACTGGCCATGGCTGCGAGGGAGGCTATTGTTGCCACGTGCTTCCGACAGGTTATTTTCAACTCGATTTCTCGGTCGGTCGGTCGGTCCGTCCGTCCGTCCGTCCGTCCGTCCGTCCGTCCGTAACAACATTGCTCACAGTTGAAAATAATTTGCAAATCGATTACAATTGACGGTACCGAAAAAGATGGCGGCGGTACACTTAACCAAAATGCTCTGCGACCTCAAATCAGTTCAAATAACAACTAAACATTGTTTATCATGCTAAGATGGATTAAAAGGCATGACTCCAAAATTAAGTTTGTCTTATTGAGAAGAACATTTAAAATGATAAAATAACATCTTTTGCAGTTTTTGGTTTCCTTGCCTTGTTTGATATGCAAATGACACAACTTTTTACGTCACATGTGCATAATGAGTTATCAGAAAAGGTTACATATCTTTGCTATTATGAAAACATGGGCTTAACTCAAAGGAAGCTTGTGCGTGTTTCTACCAACAACACCAAACATGTAGAATTCCAAGTGATTTCGTTTCACAATAGCAAAGATATGTAACCTTCTCTCGGTAACTCATAATACTCATTATGCACGTGCGACGTAAAAAGTTGTGTCATTTGCATATCAAGCAAACTGGAATATCTCAAAAACGAAGCAAGGAAACCAAAAACTGCAAAAGATGTTATTTTATCATTTTAAATGTTCTTTTCAATAAGACAAACTTAATTTTCGAGTCATATGCCCTTTAAGTAGGCAAGAACTTCATTCCTACCAAAGTTGATCGTTTTAAAACCATATCTTCCAATAATTCTGCAAGAAACAATATTTACTGCACATAAAGGATTGTGGTTAAATGTACAAGTCGCCATCTTTTTCGGTACGGTAAATTGTATGAACACAAATTATGTACACATGTACTACAGTATTTACAAAAAGCAATACTGCTATTCCAAACATTTTATTATACTTACGATATTGTATTTAAACATTTGAAATACACAAAAATACGTTTTATACCAATAAAACTATTTTACAAAATCTTAAAAAGTTATAGCGGGAATATAAGCTAGGAAAAGTAAACATTGATAGTGGAATAAAATAAAATTCGTTTCAGTACTACGGTATTTGGAAATAGTGTGAATTAGCGTATGAAGCAGCAATTAAGACGGTAGCCAACACCGCACTGCAGTAGTTGAAACTGTACGACACACCACGTCACAATAGCGAAGCGCACAGATGACGTCGAATTCATGTTTGTCTGAATTTATAATTTATTCTTGCATTTCCAACAAAAGAAAATGGCTCATTAGAAATCCCTCGAGATTTAATTTCGGTTTGTTTGTCTGAGTTTTGGTCTATAAATAGCAACTGTGCGCTTCGTTATTAAATATATGGCGTGCAGGACAGGACATTAGGGACTTTAAGATGCTAGGACGACGACGGCGGTTAAAACGCAAGATAAGTTTTACAATTTAAAGAAGTCACGGTTAACTAACTATTATATTTGGTATTTGAAGCTAGTTTGGTGACTTCCAAAACGCCCCAGTACTGCTAAAATTATTGTGGTGTCCGTATTGAAGTCAATCTCAAGCAACAGTTCTCATCTTTTGGCCGTTGACGTCGTCCTGAAAACGTGAAAATGCTCGAAGTGGTGTTGTAGAAAGAACGAGGACGGTGTTGAGATTACTCTTGGGACTAAAAATTATTCATTTTCTTTGTTTCGAAAAAAGAATTATTTTGTTTAGAGGACGTCGTCGTTGAGGTTGACGTTCGTAGATCTTAAAGTCCCTATTGCAACGCCGAACAGCTTTACGCAGAAAAGCATAGCACAACACGGCACAGCACGACACAGCACGGTACAGTACAATATAGCACGGTACAGCACCGCACAGCACGGTATATATAGTACAATATAGCACGGTACAGCACCGCACAGCACGGTATAATACAATATAGCACGGTACAGCACCGCACAGCACGGTATATATAGTACAATATAGCACGGTACAGCACCGCACAGCACGGTATAATACAATATAGCACGGTACAGCACCGCACAGCACGGTATAGTACAATATAGCACGGTACAGCACCGCACAGCACGGTATAGTACAATATAGTACAATATAGCACGGTACAGCACCGCACGGTATAGTACAATATAGCACGGTACAGACAGTACAGCACAATACAGCACAGTAAAACCCAGTCCAGCACAGCACAACATACTATGGTACAGCGTGGTATAGTGCAGTGCAGTACAGTGCACTAGTGCAGTGCAGTACAGTGCACTAGTGCAGTGCAGTACAGTACAGTACAGTACAGTACAGTACAGCACAGTACATTACAGTACAGTACAGCACAATACAGTACAGCATCGCACAGCACAGCGAAGTACAGTCAAGTACATTGCAATCTGCAGCCGTGTAAGTAAATTGCAGTATACAGTCAATTACAGTTCAATTGCGCACTGCATTAAGATTCAAAGCTAAACATAAACATTAAATGTATAAAAAAGTATGGTACTTGGAACAATCCGCCAATGTTGTTCAGTCAAATAATAAAGCGTAAGTTCTACAGCACGAAAAGAAAATACACAGTACTTATTAGTGCTACCATACTTGATGAGATCACCATTGTCTCTGTGGGTGTTGTTAGTTGAATATATTGCACCTTGTCCTTCTGCGTGTCAGTCTCTTCATAATCGTGTCTTCAAGAGTAGAACTTCAGGTTCCTGTCCATTCCAGTTGAAGCGATAAACGAACCATTTTTACCAAACTTAACACCCGTTGCCACACCAGAATGATCTGAAAGAAACATGCAAGAGTTATGCACTGGTGCATGGGGAAAATTATTGAGGCGCACAAAGGAAGACAGTGTTATGATACAAAAACCATATATAGACGAAATCGGAGTTTCGACTGCGCATACAATCTGAGTCGGGATGAAACGTAGTTCATTTATAACATGAGGCTGAAGCAGCCGTAGTAAACATAACATTTCTGATTTCAGAAACTTTTTAATGTTTAGGTATCCTATAAGGATAAAATTTGCTTATCGATTATCCTTGGCAATAATCCTAAACGTAGTGTCTAAAAATAATGAACTCAAAACATGAAAAAACAGTCCCAGCCTAAACGTGATTCAACATGTTGAAAGCGTTTGGCCACCCTGTTGAATGATGTTGAACGTTGTTGAATGGTGTTGAATGATGTAGTTTATTATATGGCACTTTTTATTTCAAAATCAATCTTGTATTTCTTGGTCTTCGTTTCGTTTAACTTCGTCAAAACACCGAACTAGCGTTATTTTCTTCTGTTTCTTTCTCGTCTGGATATTAGAATTTACTTTTATAATGTGCATCGTCGTCTATTTCATCTATTTTCTCCCTTTTTTCGGCAATAAAAGTTTCTTATTAGGATTTTTTGTTTGTTTCCAATCGTAGGGCATTAACAGTTTTCATAATGCCCGTGGGCATTACGGAGAAATCTCGCCCCGTCAGCAACCAACCACAGCGCGTGATTTCAACGGAAGTAATCCGCGCCATATAATAATGGTAATTAATATCCCATCTGGCGCGGTAATAGACAGAGCATACTAGCAAAGCATTCTGGTAGTTGTAGTAACAAAAATTACATAACGTCATCGTAAAAATAGCCTACTAAAGAAAATTGCGCATAATCATATTCTTCGTTAATCTGAGATTACGAACCTGTAAAGGTCTTTAGCAGTTCCCATTGTTTAACCATGTAGATTCTAAAAGAAAATTTGTTATAAATAGTGCACCATATATACCAGTAGCAAGCTAAACGTTTAGTTGTAGTTATTCATCCTGACCAATATAATTTGGTACTTACTGGACGTCAGATCCGGCGACAGCCAAGAATACGCCACTTTGATCAAAGCAGAGCGATTTCACCTAAAAAACAAACGATTCCAGATCAATAATGGAGCAGTTTATATAGATCCATCAAATATCTCACAATATATCTCAAATATCAATATGTTTGACCACACACAAACAAAATTATTTTAGATGTTCTTTCTTCCCGAGAACCATCAGTCCTTGGAATAGCTTGTCTACTACTGTCAAGTAGTAGTATTAGTCAGTTTAAGTTTAAGTTTAAGTTTAAGTTTAAGTGTTACTATAAGGATAAGCTCTCAACTTACCAGCCGCCATAGTCAACGTTTCTTTTTTTTTTCTTTTTTTTTTTTTTAACTTTTTTTTTTAATTTTTCTTTTTTTTTATTTAGTTATTTTCTTAAATTTATAACTTTCTAAGGGGCCGTTTATATGGACAAACGTTGTCCCTGGTAGAAGGGTCACCCAGCCGCACGAGCTACCCTGGGGGAGCCAACTTTGTGTTCATTTTACTTAGTCTCGACAGCGAGCGTTTACATGGAGAATTTCATACTTGTCTCGGGTAGTAGGGTCACCCTGGGGTAGGGTCACCCTCTTTGCGAGGTAGGGTTACCCTAGGGGGCGAGATAAAGTTGACTCGCCTACCCGAGGCAAAACTGCGAAACAAAATGGCGGAAGAAAGTGAAACAATTGATAGAGCAGCAAATACGAAGCGAAAAAAATGGTCTTGGTCTTCAACAATCGTTAAAAACCTGATAATTGGCCTGAAGAAGTATAAAAGCTTCTGTGAGTTTAATTCTATCGTTTAATTCTAACAGTACAGTTAGTTTCTTCCCGACGATCGGCTATCTTAAATTAGATGCATTAAACTATACCCAGTCCTCCAGGCTTAAACCGATTCAGAAGTCATAATCTAATTCCTCATGTAAACACACGACAAAGTTGTCTCGGGGGGTGGGGTGTCCCTCTTACCCGAGCCAACTTTTAGTCCATGTAAACGGCCCCTAACATGACAGTCGCGCCATAATAGTCTAGGCTAGTTTCTAGGCCTTCGCTCTGTTAGCACTGTATTTTACCGCTTCTCAACTTGTTTGGGGGGGAAATGTCAATTGGGGCGATAGTCCTGTTTTTCTCTCCCAGCCACCATGTTACTTGTTGTATTCATGTAATATAATGTTGTGGCAAAGCAAATAAATAAATGAAGTATCTCAAAAATATCAAGTTCGTTAGATATGTTGCAAACAGGGTCTTAGCCAGCCAGCCGTCTTTTGGACGGCCTGTTTCTATTTAAGACGGCCAGTTGATAAAGACGGCTTTTGGACGGCTGTTTACTATATTGACACCTTTTGGACGGCCAGTAAAGAATCTAAAGGGCACCTTTCATTATTCTAGTATTTTTGGTGGCAGTAATCAGCCATCAGCGAAACAATTACCGTGCACAAAACATGTATTTTGACATTCACAACCACACTGCACAGGAATGCATCTAGCCGCTCAGATTCCAGCCGTTTGTGTCTCGGTGCGGCCGCGATCCCTGACCCAACGGCTGGAATCTGAGCCTAGAATGCATCGCCCATCGTTTGAATCGTCGGATAATGTTAGGGGGTGCACGCACATTTAACAATAACAGGCACCCCCTCTAGTTTCTAGGAGTCTGCACCAGATATAAACAAAACTTGTGCCTCGATGCCTCGTGTCATGAATAATGGAGGAGAATTATGAGTCGTAAAATTCAACAAACTGAACAAAGAAAGTTGTCAGATTTCTTTTGTTCAGTCGAATCTGATAACATTGACAGTGAGCATTATGGGTACTTCCCAAATTTTAAAATTTTAGTCCTTAGAATACTTTTTTTTTTGCGGGGGGGGGGGCGGGGTGGGGGGGGGGGAGTTGCAGCTTTGCCGGGAAGTACACTGCCAGATTGGCAATTTGGACACCCAAGTTCCAGATCCTGGCTAAAACCCTGGTTGCATTACATGTGCCATATGAACATGCAGAGGCAGAACTTTTCTATTTCACCTCATATCTGTCCTCCAAGGCAATCGTCTTGAAGTTCTTCAGTTTTCGTAAATCCCACAATTTCACCACAGAATCATCAGCTGACGTAGCTAAGTAATACCTAGCAAAGACATTAAGAAAGGCAATAATCCGTGAGGAAACCTACAATGCCATAGCCGCGCTTTTTGCGAGAGGGACACATTTAACCACAATTTTTGGTGAGTAGGAAATACAGCCAACTCTCGCCTTGCGGACACCCCGCTATTACGTACACCCCGCTATTGAGGACAGTTGGTAAATCCCCGGCCGAAACTACTATGAAATGTATTGAAATAACTCTCGCTATTACGGACTCGCGCTATTACGGAATTGCGGACACTTTATGTGGTCCCCAACAAACATTTTTATTGTTCTACTCTCGTTACAACGGACACCTTGGACGTATTTTTCTCTCGACACATGAAAGTGAATGACTTTTTAATTTATCGAGTGACATATTTATGTTACTGATTCATGTTACCGTTGTATTTTTGGTTTTGGAATAAAAAAAATATTTGAATACAAATTTTTAACTTGTATTTTGACTTGTACTGTGTACTTATGTATCACAGTAAACGTCAACTAGAAATTGAAATAAACTGGACATTTTAAAACAAAAAAGCAGTAATACAATGTAGTGACATTTTACAACCTGAAATCGGGATATTTTCATCGCATCCCACTATTGCGGACTCTCGTTATTACGGACACCAAATGACGGTCCCCATGCAGGGTGTCCGCTATAACGAGAGTTGACTGTATTATTTATTAATACAATAGTGGCGCTAGACTCAAACTATAGACTAGACTAGACAAATCTAGAGTAGACTTGAGTGGAGTGGAGTGGAGTGGAGTGGAGTGGAGTGGAGTGGAGTGGAGTGGAGTGGAGTGGAGTGGAGTGGAGTGGAGTGGAGTGGAGTGGAGTGGAGTGGAGTAGAGTAGAGTAGAGTAGAGTAGAGTAGAGTAGAGTAGAGTAGAGTAGAGTAGAGTAGAGTAGAGTAGAGTAGAGTAGAGTAGAGTAGAGTAGAGAGCTTGTTTTCTTACCCGTTTTCCGAGAATGAAATGCTCGTGATAGGTCCAGAGTGACCTGGAAAGTTCGCTACGTTAGCCCGCTCTTTCAAATCCCAAATTTTGATAACACTACAAAAACAAAACACATGCACAAATCAGTTGATAAATACAGTTTTAAAAAAAGCGACCAAAGTTAAAGAAATTGTGCAAAGAATGTCAGAATGCTGGGCTGTGAATAATAATAATAATAATAATAATAATAATAATAATAATAATAATAATAATAATAATAATAATAATAATAATAATAGTAATAGTAATAATAATAATAATAATAACGGATTTATTGTAGCTTTCCATTATTACGTGGCTCTTCATCTACAATTAATAATTTACAATATAAAAGATATAAGACAGATAAACTACAACATAGGAGCTAAAAGATTACAAATTTTTAGGCTAGAAAGATTAATAAGTTATGGGTGTAATATATACTAACTGTTTGTTACAAATGTTTTTCGAAAGTTTGCATAGCTGAAGAAAAACCTTATACCTTTCTACTACTTTTTTTAAAAAACAATTCTATCGGAGAAATTGTGCTTAAAAACATTAAATGTTGTGATATTGACAAGACCATCAAAACAATCCACATTTAAACTGCACTGAAATGTTTCGCGAAGCAATTTCTTCAAGACTTCCCTCTTTTTCCCTCGCGACATTTCACAACGTAAAGCCCTGATCAAACGAGAACGCAAGTCCTCGCAAGTTTTAGCTCGTGCTTGCTTGTGTCTCGTTTGACCGCCAGCTTGCGGTGACTTGCGGTGACTTGCGTTAGCTTGCGACTAATTTGATCTTGTTCAAATTTCATCGCAAGTTTTCTTCAACTTGCGAGAGCTTGCGAAACGTTTGAAACACAAACCACAAGTTGATGCAAGTCTTTCGTGCTCCGTCGACATAGAAACTACCACGAGAACTAGCGAAAAGGCGTGGGAACCAGCGGAAGTGCAGAACTTGCGCCGACTTGCGCCGACGTTTGACTGGTGGCATCGCAAGTCATCGTAAGCTAACTTGCGATGACTTGCGTTCTCGTTTGATTAGGGCTTAAGATTTACTTTTTTCGTAAAATCTCACCTGTCAGTAGTTCCTGTTCCAAAGATCAATCCGTCAGGATGGAATTGAGCACACGTCAATGCTAAACAAGACAAACAACTTTTAAATTTAAAACAAGGCAAAGATATCTGTCCAGGTCGTGGCAAATGCAATAAGAGATTTCAAGAAGAGGGTTAGTTCTAATAACCTATAGGTTTGGGGCAAACTGAGCTTCTATGAGTAATGAGTAATGATTTATTTAACGTCGTAAGCACAGGATGTGGTCGCCCAATCATCCGAGCCAGGGGCTCATGTTAAAAGTGCACGGCATAAGCTAAGACCTAAGTGTTGATTTTTACGGAGGGAGGAAAACCGCAGAACCCTGCGAAAAATCCTCGAAGCACAGGAGAGACCAACTAAACTCTACTCGCATGAGTCTCAAGCTCGAGAACAGGGTTATTCCCAGACGGTCACCCATCCAAGTACTAACCCGGTAGATTTTGAAATAACATGTTCTAAGGAGTTTGGGTGAAGGAAAATTCGAGTGTAGAATATATACATTTTAAGACCAAACCGGGACCAGTTGCGAAAAATGCAACTACACAGGCCTTCCGGCAGGAATTGAACCCACGACCTTGCGATTCTAGCGCAATGCTCTGACCACTGAGCCACGGAGGGCGTTTTTTCCCCGTTTTTTCCCCTTCTTTTTCTTTACCAGGTGAGAATTGGGTATATTATAAGTGATATTGGGCATTTCACTCGATTACATAGCATGTTCTAAGGATTTTGGGTGAAGGAAAATTCGAGTGTAGAATATATACATTTTAGAAACATGCTATGTAATCGAGTGAAATGCCCAATATCACTTAAAAGATTTTGAAATAGACTGACTGACTTTGTAATTAAACAGTGATTAGATGTGGCCATTGAACTAAAAATAACTGGAACGCTACGTTCAACCGGAAGTTTGAAGCCAAATTATGCAAGTCGTACCCAGCCTTTCCACGAAAAAAACAAACACGGCCAAAACAAAAAAAGTAGAAACACGCGTGGAAGTGCGTGTCTGGGAGTCAAAACTGGCTTCATGGGAGTCAAATTTTGGCTTCAAGATTTGTATGCGCAGTTTACTGAACGTAGCGTTCCAGTTATTTTTAGTTCAATGGATGTGGCTGACAACTGTCTTGATCGTAAATATGTTCACCAGTGTGAAGTATGCACCGTATGCACCACATTCAGCCTCCGCGCCCTTGCCAGTACGTAGCCCAAGTGATCACCCGACTCAGACGTCTTCTTTCACATACATTAGAGACCTTAAGATGCTAGGACGACGACGGCGGTTAAAAAGCAATTCAAATTTTAGCAATAAAAAGAAGTCACGGTTAACTGACTACTGTATTCAATACTTGAAGCTTGTTTCATAATTTTCAAAGTGTTAAAACGGTTGCAGTGTCTGTGTTAAGGCAATCTCAGACAACAGTTCTCATCACTCCACGAGTCGTCGTCGTCCTGAAGACGTGAAAATGCTCTGAGTGGCGTTGTATACAGAGCGAGGACGGTGTTCAGATAACTCTTGGGATTAGAAATTATTCATTATCTTTGTTTTGCAAGAAGAATGCTTTTGTTTGAAGGAGGTCGTCCTCGAAGTTGCCGTCGTAGATCTTAAGGTCCCTACTTGCTTGCCAGAAAACACGTGTTTTTAATCGAAATGGAACTAGAAGTCTGATACAGAACGTCCGCGCGTTTAGCAATGCATGTCATGATTGTCTTTAGGAACTTACATTGTGTTGAAGTCACATCAGAAACACATTTTGTTAATACTCGTCCAGTTCTTATGTCTGAGAACGCCCAGTGCTGTTAAAAACCAAAACAAGACAATAATTATAAAACACAAATATGTCCCCTAAAATATAAGGCCATAAAATGGATAGATAGATGGATGGGAGGAATCTGGATGGACAGATTGAATGGTTGGATTGGATGGAATGGGACAAATGATATGAAACGGATAGGATTGAATGAATGGATGGGATGGATGAATATAAGATAGATGGCAAATATAGATGAGATAGTAAGGGTGAATGAATGGATAGATGAAGGAATAGATGGGATGGATGAGATGAATGGAATGGATGGGTGGGTGAGTGGGTGGATAGATGAATGAATAGATCGAAATCGAAATACAGTAAGGTTGGAATACTGCCGAAAATATTGAACGTAGTTTCTAACGTTTCAAGGGAAGGCCCTTCGTCAGAGAGAAACGTGACCTCTCTGACGAAGGGCCTTCGCTCGAAACGTTAGAAAACTACGTTCAATATTTTCAGCAGTAATCAAACCTTACTATATTTCGATTTGTATTCCAACACTACCTACGCAACACACTACTTTTATTTCACTGAATGAATGAATGAATAGATAGGATGGATGAGATGAATGGAATGGGTGGGTGAGTGGGTGGATGGAAAGATGAATGGAATGGATGGGTGGTGGATGAATGGATGAGATGGCGTAGTAAGGATGGATGGGGTAATAAAAATGGATGGGATGAATGGTTAGATTAGAAGAAATTGATGAATAAATTGATGGATGGGATAATAAAAATGGATGGGATGAATGGTTGGATGGATAGATGAGAAGAAATTGATGGATGGATGGATGAATGGATGAATGGAATGAATGAGATGGATGGTGAATTGGATGAATGAGATAGTAAGTATGGATGAGATGGCGTAGTAAGGATGGATGGGATAATAGAAATGGATGGGATGAATGGTTGGATGGATAGATGAGAAGAATTAGATGAATAAATTGATGGATGGATGGATGGAATGAATGAATGAATGAGATGGATGGTGAATTGGATGAATGAGATAGTAAGTATGGATGGATGGATAGGTAGATGGTGATGAATGAATGGAATGGATGAATAAATAATTAAACGGATGGATGGAATGGGTGAGTAAGATAAGAGGATGAATGAATGGATAGATGGATGCCTAGATGGATAAATATGGATGAATAAAACACAAAGATGAACAAACCTGATCCAAAGAGCAGCTCAATAAGTAATCACCTAAACGACAAAAAATCTTAATACACAAAGTTGTTTGAATTGATTTAAAACTTCATTCTCACAACTGTTTAATCGTTCTCAAACACTCACCCGTCGCATGTAAACTAATTCCTGTTACAGCAGAATCGTGGGCCTAGAATATCGAAACAAAATTTTATGAAATCGTCACATAAACTAAAGCGAATATTAGTTTGGTAAAAATATCAGTTTTATTAATATACAAGTTACATATCTTACAAGTTCTACCCCATGCCTTGGGGAAAACTAAACTGAAATGTTCAAGACCTAAAAACAGTTTAATAGATTCCATTTTGCCGTTGTCTGTTCAGTTATAGATGCACAGATGACGTCACAACGTGGTAAGAACAAAAAAGTGGCCCACGAGACGCAGTCGAGTAGCCTGGTACCCTGGCCCAATCAAAGAATATGGGCCAGGTAACCACCAAAGACTTCTGCTTTCCTATTGGTTGAAATTTCGCGCGTTTTTAGTGGCTACGAGTGAAATTGCAATCGTCATAAGTGGATTTAGCCCCGATGACGCGAGAATGAGATTAGTGGTTACCTGGCCCATATTTCTTTTGAAATTGGGCCAGGCTACCAGGCTAAGTGGGTCACTGATGTTCTTACCACGTTGTGACGTCTTCTGTGCATCTATAACTGAACAGACAACAAAAAAATGGAATCTATTTGTTTTATACAATAAAAATTTAAAAGGTTTTTGTCGAAACTCTTGCCGGATTTTGGGGCATGAAGAAGGAAAAAAGCAAGTCAGCTGACGTGATCTGACGTGACCATGTGGCTGTCCTCTAATAGATCATGGCCAACAACCAATGAAAACACGCATAGCAACCAGGGTATTGTATAAGTTAAAGTAGCTACTTAGGGCCTGTTTATGTGATCCCGCGGTATACCGGGATCTCGGCTTGTAGATAATTTACTGTTATTTTCCAAGTTACGCAGATGTTTGAAATGGCAGAAATGCAGCAAAGACACGACTTATAATTCAGCGAGCTTCGTGAACTGAAGCAAGGTACAATCTTTTCTTATGGACATCTTTAATCAACAATTAGGCCCGCCATTTCAGTGTTTCACGAAGACACAAATGGTATTAATGTAACTAAACAATCTGACATTCACCAGGTTCAATTCGCTTTTTAGCATCTTCGTCGTTCTATAAATCGTCGCCGAACTCTGCCGTGATTCAAACTGACTTGAGAAACCGCCTCTGATCATCTTCCATGAAAGAAATCAAAGGCGAAATCGCAGTTGTGATTGATTTCGAGTTAGGTTTTACGATATCAACAAACTATTGACGCTGACTGAAATATCAGTGATTTTCCTGACCTAGTAGGTTAAATGGCAAACACATCTTGGCCACTAATGGCCACGTTGCAAATCTTTTAAAAAAATAATCTTCAAAAGTTTCGAAAATTCGGTCGTACGCCTCACTTATTAGCTTTCCATTCACCGCCACTTTGGACTGTCACGATAATTTATACAAATGTTCAATAATATATGCCTGCTGAAAATATGCAGGCGCGTTTGTGATTGGTGGAAATTGACAATGACACGCTCACGAGCCCAGCTGTGATTTCGGGGGCGGGTCGCAGCTCGAAATAAGGCTGGAAACCGAGCCTAATCATATTCCCGCCAAAACTTAACGGTTCGAGAAAGCGTACTGTCGTAGGACTAGGATCTTCGTAAGATTCCGAGCGCTCGGCAACCAATCAGTTTACAGGTTTTGCGTACAGACCGGAAAACGAGCTTGGCTATATAATACAGTTTCTGGCTGCATACCTTGACAATCTCAGTACAACTTGCATTTTTAATGGACCATACACGGATTGTGGAATCGGGAGAAGCCGTGAATGCAACATCCTGGCAAATAAAAACAATAATTACATAATAAACACGAGAACATGGCCGTACATAGCGGGGATGGGGGGGGGGGGGGGGGAGGCAGTAAGCACCCTATAAATATATTTCGACATAAACTTCCAAATGTGGAAACGTAATTGAAAACTTGGCAAACGAACTTCCAAACCGCGCGCTGAAAAAGAAACTGAAACCGACAATAAAGCTGCTATTGTTATACGTACTTCTGTAGGATGGTACACGACACTAGTGACTTTCTTAGAATGACCTTTAAGAGTAGCGACAACCTGAAAAATTAACCAAACGTTAGGCCATTAACTCACTGAATAGTTAGTTACTTTATTATTTTTTAGATCCCGAGCCGCCCAAAAACAGCCCCTTTTAACAGCCCTAATCAAACGAGAACGCAAGTCATCGCAAGTTGGCAGTCACGCTATCTCAGCCAGCCGCTCTGAATAGTTTCCCGAAAATATCATGTACCGTGACAAAGTTAAAACTTGTTTAAAACACTCATGAAACCTTTATTTTGTTAATTTGGGGAGTTCGACGACCGCCACAGAAATTCTGACTGCCAACTTGCGATGACTTGCGTTCTCGTTTGATTAGGGCTTTATTGTTTTACTCTGTCTAACACCAGATGATTTTACTCGTCAAGTGAGAACCCTGAGACATCCTGGTAGCAATGTCTTATATCGTTTCTATCCGAGGGCTTCAGCAGAGATGAATACAATTGTCTGGCCTTAGACAGAAAGAGTTGATATAAAAAGTGGGTTGTGGTACCCTCTTTCCTAAGATCCATATATAAGTTTTTTGTTTAACTATATACCTGTTCAGAATCGCGATGAAACACAACAGCGTTTTTATCCAAGCCACCTAACAACATACAATGAAAGAAATAAGAAGAGAGAGGATACACCGTAAGCATATTTCACTGAGATAAAGTTCATGATGATGATGATTATGATGAATTGATGATGAATCAATAAAAGTGAATTGATGATGATGATGATGATGACAATGAATTGATGATGATTTGATGATAATCATGATGACAATGATAATAAACTGATAAATTGATGATGACAATGAATTGATGATATAATGACAATGATGATGATGATAATGATGAATTGATGATGATGACAATGACTTGATGATGATGAATTGATGATGATGACAATGACTTGATGATGATGAATTGATGATGATGAATTGATGATGATGATAATGACTTGATGATGATGAATTGATGATGATGAATTGATGATGATGACAATGACTTGATGATGATGAATTGATGATGATGACAATGACTTGATGATGATGAATTGATGATGATGAATTGATGATGATGACAATGACTTGATGATGATGAATTGATGATGATGACAATGACTTGATGATGATGAATTGATGATGATGACAATGACTTGATGATGATGATGAATTGATGATGATGATGAATTGATGAAGATGACAATGACTTGATGTCACTTGATGATGATGAATTGATGATGATGAATTGATGATGATGAATTGATGATGATGAATTGACGATGGTGACGATGAATTAATGATGATGATGATGTTGATAATGAATTGATGATGGCGATGAATTGATGATGATGTTGATGATGATGGTGATGACGATGACAATGTTAGCTTGCAATGTTAGTTTGCAAATGGTAACATCTGTTTTTCCAACAAGCCAAACCTGTAAGAACACGAGATGTGTCTGAAGCATGAAGATCCAGAGCAAGAATTCCAGGATTGCTGGCACTGTGAAGACCCTGAAGTTTAAAAATAACAGAAAATAACAAGTTAATAATATTTACAGCGTTAATATTAATACAGGATACATCATACATGTAAATAATTATCAATAATTGATTTATCATTCATAAAATAGTTAAAAATCTGAAATGCCTGAAGTTAGAGATCGTCACTCTTCTCTGTGTCTTCGGCATACTAAAATCTTCGTAAAACTTACTTTTTGTTGGCACGAGGGTTGCTTTTTATCTCACTAAATCTTCCTTTTAACTATTTCTTTTCTAAAGTACATTGTCGTTATGAATGCTTCCAAATACTCTCGATTATTTCCTCGGATAGCTGAAGAACTAGCCGCCATGTTTACGAAAATTATTTGCCGTCAGCAGCGCCATTGCTAGTGCGCATGCTCATAACATTATTTGCAGCAAAAAATTATTTGCACTCAGTTATTTGCAGGTGAATTAACCAATCAGAATGCAGGATAGAAAGGAAATGAATGATAATAACAATTGTAGTACTGTATTTCACATAAAATATATAAAAATAGGTACGCAATGCGTACATGTGACTACCGCTGTTACTGTTGATTTCACATTACTTTAACGCTTTGTGTCGCGAAGTTCGTTGGGAAGTTCAAAGAAGCTGGGAAATAAATGCCTGTAGAGGAAGTAGCTCGGTAAATAGGTCAGTTTTCATTTTTTATGGAAAAAAGCGTAAAATGACAATCAATTTACCGTGCCTTTTTGACCGAAATATTCGCCTGAGAGTGCTGGAAATGAGAGTGCTGGTGTTTCAGGGCATCCAAATTTCGAAACCCCTCTAGATAGCTAGATCCTGATCTGGGAAGGTGCACAGCTTCGACACTACTGATAAAAAAGTCGGTCCCAGAACGAAAAGCACCCCCCCCCCCTCTAAAAAAAAAAGTTTCGAATGTGCGCCCCTGACACTAG
Source organism: Paragorgia papillata (assembly GCA_035771165.1). NCBI lineage: Eukaryota > Metazoa > Cnidaria > Anthozoa > Scleralcyonacea > Coralliidae > Paragorgia > Paragorgia papillata. The sequence continues at coordinate 793,601 of JAWNZC010000471.1, read as the reverse complement.
CATGTGTTTAACAACTTACAACAGCCTGTACAGCAAAAAAAAACGAACGAAACTTCAGCAAATTCAAGCTGAAAACGCCATACTAAGACAAAAAAAAAATACCTGGGTTTCCTATTTTTTTCACAAAAGCTTATAGGTACAGTAGGGTAGATCGGATTTCTCTTTTTTTTTTACTTTTTCTTTATTTAGTGCCCAAGCATGACAATAATATTGTTTCCAAAACCAAATATCGGTTACGGTAGCACATCTATTAAAGCTAATGTTGAGCACATTACTAGGATCTGATGCCATGCTTGCTATTCCAAGATGCAAATCACGCTGCAACTCGGGCCCATGCTCCTCAAAAATTCAATAAAAAGATTAGGGACAATCTCGTTCCCAGAGCCTTCTCACGCGGGCCGTGCCCGTCGACCGAAAGCTCTGGGATAATCCGTTTCAAATCGACATTTCATTGGTTGACAGTGGCTAGACATTTGAAAATCTGTATTCCTTGTTCTTTCGAAAGCGTTGAGGGGTTTCAAATTTTATCTGGCGACTGAAACTTGTCAAGAACCAAACCTCTGGAACCAAACAGCAGTTAAACAGCAAGTATTCGGTGGCTTATGCATGGTTTCGAAAGGGAAAGCGGTGAGTACTGAAGTGGCGTGTTGCCCGCGGTGCGGCATCTTGTCAGTTGTAGAAGATGGCTAGTAATTTTAGAACTACATATCGTTGAAGTATATGGTGTACGTATGTGTTGAATGAGCTTTCATTTGGTGTATCGTTCAAAATTCTGCGTTTATTAAACTTGTTAAAATGTCCAAAATGTGCGAACCACTGTTTGAAATAATATTACAAATAAACAGGAAATTGACTTCTCACAAGTGTTACAGAATTTTAGATTTCTTTTGAAATATTCAACGCACAACATTGAGATATATATATATCGTACAGAAGCTATTGAAAAATTATATCCGGGCTGGAAATTTCAAGCTTCTAGTTAAACGGTCGTTTTGGTTCATTGCGTCGATTTCCTGTATATTATGTAATAAAATATTATTTGGAACAGTGGTTCCCACATTTTGGACAGTATAACAAGTTTCATAAAACGCAGAATCTTGAACTCTACATCAAATGAAAGCTCATTCAACATATAACAACATACGTACACAATATATTTCAACGATGCGTATTTCTGAAATTACTAGTCATCTTGTTCCACACAAATGACAAGATAATGATATGCCGTATAGCCGCCGTGTCACTTCGGCTACGACAAGTTTGCTCTGGCACCGCTTTCTCTCTTGGAACCATTCAAAAGCCGTCGATTACTTGCTGTTTAAAATGCTGTTTAGTTCTTGACAAGTTTATCCGCTGGTAAATAAGCGATTTGCCATAACCAGTGGGAAGAACACACAGGATGTCTTTTCGTTCGACAACAATCGTCTTCAGCCTTCAGGGCTTCGAACTGCTTTTCTTTGATGCGTAATCCATCTCTATTTGTTTCTCGCAGTGCATACGTCAATGCAGCATTAAATAAATCAACATTTTTCGAGGCCATAACAAATAAATCTAAGATACCGACAACATCGAATACTCTTGAAAACCGCAGTAAATGTAAATATTTCATTGAAGAAGCGCTTCGTAATCTCACGCATGCTCAATTGCGACGGAAGCTAAATTTTGGCAAGAGACGATGGATTATCCCAGAGCTTTCGGTCGACGGGCACGGCCCGCGTGAGAAGGCTCTGGGAACGAGATTGGATTAGGGACGGCATTTTGCTGGCCAAAAACTAGGTGGGTCGGGAAACCGGAAACCCAGATATTTTGGGTTTTTTTGCGTAACGTAGAAAACATAATTTAGAAAAAAAGTGGCGTGGTAATAGCTGCCCTGATGAATTTATTACGCCATCTTCAGCACATTCATTGTAGCATGATATGAGCAACCTACAGACACAACAACACACAGTGTACTTACAAGATGGGATGACACTTGTTTGTATGAGCGAATCTCATCAGCAGATGCAAGCCCTTCTGGAATCTTCTTGCCTCTCTGTTAAGAAAAATACAGTTTTGTAAAAAATTGGGGAAAAAAAGGTTTACTATCAAAGATCTCAAAGTTGGAAAAAAGCTGCGGGTATGCGGGTACCACCCGGAGGAAGGTTCACTTTAGTGAGGAAGGTTTAAAGTGAAAACACGTGAAACAACACATTCGGTAATCTGAGAAAGTTACAATTGATCAAGCAAGGTGTCGAGAAGAAATGCGATTTGCAGCAAAACATTGGCTAACCAACAATTATGCAGCACTGGCAGTGGCAGCAGTTACATGTGTGAGACATGTACGCTGATGTCTGCTGTCATGTCTGTATCTTCGCAGCAGTCGAGGGTATAGTTAGTAGCTATTGTAGTATGCCAAAGCTTACCTAGGAAAACCTAGAAAACCAAGGTACTGTAAAAGTCACGCAGTATTTATGAACGTTGCAAAACACAAAATTCTCGCTATATACTTTGAGGAAGGTTATCTAAACTTAAAAACCCATCCGGAGGAAGGTTGAATACTTTTTCCAACTCTGAAAGATCTTGGTCTGGTATTCTCCTGTAGTGATCACGCTATATATGACAACTATTCACCGAAGTCGAGGTGAATATCGGTGAATATTTGCCGAGGTAAATATATTCACCAATATTCACCGAGACTGAGGTGAATAATTGTTATAGTATAATATTTCGGAGGTGAATATCCAAGGAAGTTAAAACACACGTTTATAAATGTATTAGTTTATCTTATCTTGATCTTGGAAATTGAATGTTGAATCTTTTCTTCACTCAGTCACTTTCAAAAGCACGGCTTAATACGATCAAAACTCTTCCAAAATAAAAAATAATTACGACAAAACATTTCCTTACCTTTAGACAGTTGTATCTCCAAGCTATTCGATGTATACAGTCTATTTGTCCTGAGTTATTTGAGCAGTTTTGACGATATGTTCGCTTTAAAAGTACGGTCGCCATTTTTAAAAAAAACTCCGCCATTTTGAAAATTAACATTCATCAAAATCATAATTCCGAGGGGAGACTGGAACGAGTTAACTCAATTTAGTTGGAAAAAAGTCCCAGACTCCCCTCGAAAACCTCTTTCTAGTGATGTTATTTTGTGATGATTTATGAAGAAATTTTTAACCAATCAAATGTCCGGAATCTTTATATTCACCTCTGAAATTATACTATAAGAAGTTAGTAAAGGTACAAAATTCCAAGTCAACTAACCTTTTTACGTTCAGCTGTAAGAGTGGTGGCTTTGTCTTGTAGCTAAAAATCAATATTAATTGCACAATGAAAAGATGAAATAAAGAAACAGTACAGTAATTCACACATTTTTTAACCCTATCCAGATTGAGCTCATAGCAAGGTAGGGCAAAAAGTTCCCGTAGTCAATATCCCCAAAGATATTAGACCATTTGCATGTATAATCATTTTTAAATTGCCTATGAATTGAAGCAAAATTAAATTTGTCTTACAGTTGATTTCATATTAATAATTGTCAGTTGTTTGCTGTACAAGCTGTGTTAGTTAGTAATACTCAGAAAAACTTTGAGCTCTAAGCGGGACTCGAACCCACAACGCGCTGAATGCTAACCAGACGCTCTAACCATTGGGCCACTAGCGTCTGGCTAGCATTCAGAAGGTTGCGGGTTCGAGTCCCGCTTAGAGCTCAGAGTTTTTCTGAGTAGTACCAACTAACACAGCTTGTACAGCAAACAACTGACAATTATTACTAACATCAAGCTGCAATTTCTGAAACTAACTGATTTCATATTCCTTTTTGTGTTGCGAAGTTCGTTGGGAAGTTTAGATATTCGTTCAGAAGTTCGGAATTACGTTGCCAAGGTTGAAATATTATCCAGTCAAATTGCGAGCTTTGGATCAAAACTCATTATGATTGGATAATTTTTCAACCTTGGCAACGTAATTCCGAACAAATATCTGAACTTTGAAACGAACTTCGCAACACAAAGCGGAAAAGAAATATGAAATCAACTGTAATCTTTGAAAGAATCCAGAAACAATTTAAATTATTGTTTATAAAACAAATAAGTTTGTCTTATTTGAAAGAACACTTAAAGTGACAAAGTATAACGGCTTTTGCAGTTTTTCATTTTTTTTTTGCTTCGTTGAGATATTTCAGGTTGTTTGATGTGCAAATTAGATATTTTGACAACACTAACTACTTAATAACCGAGAGTGAGGTCTTTACGTTAAAATATTAAACCGAGGTCTTGCTGTATTGACCGAGCGATAGCGAGGTTAATACGCTCAAGACCGAGGTTTAATATTTTACCGTAAAGACCGAACGGTCGAGGTTATTAAGTAGTTTATTATATGGCACTTTTTATTTCAAAATCAATCTTGTATTTTTTTGTTCTTCGCTTCCTTTAACTTCGTCAAAACACCGAACTAGCGTTATTTTCTTCTGTTTCTTTCTCGTCTGGATACTAGAATTTACTTTTATAATGTTCATCGTCGTCTATTTCATCTATTTTCGCCGTTTTTCGGCAATAAAAGTTTCTTATTAGGATTTTTTGTTTCCAATCGTAGGGCATTAACAATTTTCATAATGCCCGTGGGCATTACGGAGAAATTTCGCCTCGTAAGCAACCAATCACAGCGCGTGATTTTACCGGAAGTAATCCGTGCAATATAATAAATGGGCATAATTGAGTTATTGTTGCTATTATTAAACCAAATTAATTACAGAAAAACGCGTGGGTGTGTTTTCCCCGCAACCTCAAACTGAGTCAAGCATGTAGATTTTCAAATGATTATATTTGATGATAACAAAGATATATATTCTTCTCCAATAACTCATTATGCATGTGACATCAACATGTTTAATTTACATATCAACAATGAAGCAAGGAAATGAAAAACTGCAAAAGATGTTACTCTGTCTTCAAATACTGTAGGACAAACTTAATTTGTTTCATATAAGCACTTTAAATATCAAAAGGAAAGTACTGGGAAGTCAAAAATTATATTTTTTAAAAACGAAATAACAAGCAAACACATTTACTTTCTGTAGGACATCTTCAGTCATTCCTCCTTCATCACCAACCTGACATAAAAAAAAACACATCATTATTTAACAGATCAAATTAACACATCAAAATTAAGATCCCACAATTCACCTTGACTTCCATAGGTTCCTCATTCTAAACAAAGGGACAAGAACAGAAAATCAGACAATTTTATCTTCATAAACAGGCCTGGCCATGTGATTTCTTGGAAGCGCGTGGGACACAATATTAAATTTAGCAAGCGGGATGACAACACTATGTACTACATACGTCATTAGACATTTTATAAAATAACATTTTGAAAACAAGCGCGGCGATTGGTTGAAAGCCGTGTTTCTATAACTTTATGGAAACACGGCAAAGTCCACGCCATTCAATACGCCATCATTACCGTAGGATACGCCATTATACGCCATCATACGCCATTATGAAGAGTAAGGAGAATTTACGCTTTGATGCAGCGATTATTTTTACGTTCTATACCTATTTTCGACAAGTTATTTTATAAAGCAAATAGAAAACATTTTTTCCGTGTTCCCATAGACTTATAGAAACACTTGTGGAAGTTTGGGAGAACTCGAAATAGCGTGGAAACACTCGCCCTGCCCCGCTCGGCTACGCCTCGACCAACTCTTACGATTTTTTCGTGCTCTCCCAATTTCCCGCGTGCATCCACAACTCGATGGAGCACGCTAAACCATGAGCCATTTCTTAAATTGACTATGTTGAAACATTATCAACATCTGTTTTTTTAAAGATATTTTTATAATTTAACTTTATTATTATTATTATTATTATTATTATTATTATTTGGTACCTAAAAACATCAAAAACTAAGGTTAAAAATCCAATAGTTCTAGACAGGCATGGTTATACAAATCTTTTATTAACTAAAACTATAATGTTGTCTCTGTCTACAAGGCCGGTTTATAAAAGGACGTTTCGGTCAAGTTACCGTGACCTTCGTCAGCAAAGATATATAAAATCTTCTCCATTTTGGCGATAGCGCGATTTTTATTATTATTTTTATTCTGGTTTTTAAAAGAACATACTCGCACTATCGCTAAAATGGACAAGAATTCCTCACCGGCCCAACACCATTTACAAACGGAACATGACATTGACCTGGATGACGTCCGAATTGTTGACCGATGCAAACAATGGTCCCAACGGCTATTCCTTGAAGCATATATGGCATTCAACATGTGAACCAACATCAATTAATGAACATATAGTTTTACCTTCTGTATATAGATGTATTGTTAACTCCGGAATATATTTTAACTCTTTACTGTATACACAGGGTGTCCCAAAAAAAATTGCCCCCCATCCGTTTTTGTACTGCATCTTCTTTAATTTGGGTACAAGAAGTAAATTTTTATATCACGCCGAAAGCCCATCACTCCTTCTTTGTTGTCTGAAATTTTCAGAGCTAAATAGTTATCTACTCGCTTCATGGAGTCATTTAAAGAGGCAACATCAAAATTTGAACTTGTCCAAATTATGCAAATTATCTATGCTACCTACAGATTTGGAAAAATACAGGGTGTCCCAAACGAATGTCGCCCATGCCGTTTTTGACCACAGCTTTGTTTGAGTGCGGAATACAAGTTTGAATACATATGCATGTGAAAACTGACCACAAGGGAATAAAGTTTGATTCAAAATGAAGCAATGCGGCATCAAATCATGTGGGGTTCCTTGGGGTAATAACAATGCTCATGACAGTTCCATGCACATGTTTGCCATGTAAGATGGTTGGACAACAATTCACTCCCGAACATTCATGGTACTTTCCTATCATGAAACGAGAAGCCCAACAAGGACAAGGGAAGCCTTTAGGAGAAGATTTCCAAATCTTGACGTAGCATACATAATTTGGACAAGTTCAAATTTTGATGTTGCCTCTTTAAATGACTACAGGAAGCGAGTAGATGACTACTTAGCTCTGAAAATTTCAGACAACAAAGAAGGAGGGATGGGCTTTCGGCGTGATATAAAAATTTACTTCTTGTACCATAATTAAAGAAAGTGCACCTCATAAATAAATGGATTGCTGACGAAGGTCACGGTAACTTGACCAAAACGTCCTTTTATAAACCTTTTAGACAGAGACAACATTATAGTTTTAGTTACTAAAATATTTTTATAACATCAAAAACTGTCTGAAGGTAACCAGCAAACCAAGTTTACTTACTGCAATATTAGGCACTGCAGGAGCTACTGGAGTGGGTGCCATGGCAACAATACCAGCTTGAGGTTTTAGAGTGGCAAGTGCTAAAGAACAGAAAAAATAATGCAAAACATCTGGAGACAGGAAACTGGGGATTATTAAAGGCTTATTAACCGAGTGCGAGGTCTGTACGGGAAAGTATTTGCCTGAGGTTTTCGTACAGACCGAGCGACGAAGGAGCGAGGTTTGTGCGAGAGAAACCGAGGGCAAATACTTTCCCGTACAGACCGAGAAAACGAGGTTAATAAGCCTTTTATTATATGGCTTTTGGTTTGTTTTCTTATCTGTTTTTAGTTCTACGTTTGTCTTGATCAGGTGTCGTTGTTCACCTTAGTTCTTACTTTTGAGCTTGTTCGTTTCGCTTCATGTTTACACCTGTTAGGCTTTTATTCTTCGCGCTTTTAAATAAGAAGTTTTTATAAAAAGAAACACTGATGTTTCAGGACGTATTATTGTCCAAAATTTTCCAACGAATATATCTAATTCGCTTTTATTTTCATTAAAATCAACTCAGTAATTTTCCCGCCATAACTTGCAGGTCATTAAAAAGGACGTAATGCCCTCTCACAGTGCCGAGAGGGCATTACGGCTTTTTCCGGACCTCTCAGTAACCAATCAGCGTGCGCCGTTTGGCGTAATGACCCGAAAACAAGCCCAGCCATATAATAAAAGAGGCTACTCCAGGGTTGTGAAAAGTACATGGCTCGCCAGTGAAAATCACCGCCTATTTTTGTATTTTAGCTGGCCACTTTCAGAGACCGAAATTTTTTTTAAATTTCCGAAGCAACAACCCAGGACCCCCAGGGAATGTCTTCCACCTCTTCGTGTGACACAGACAGGGCTTGAAATTCTCAGCAGTATCTAAGTGGGGTACCAGGATTCTGAATTTGCTATATAGTCCCCCATTTGAAATCTAGTATCCCACTATTGGATTTTAAATATCTCATCTCAACTTGTCGAATATCTAAAAATAATTAACTAATATAATTTGTAACGCTACATTGTAATTTGTAAGACGTTACGCTACATTCTTAGAGGTTACGCTACATTGTAAGACATTACGTTACATTGTAAGACGTTACACTACATTGTAAAATGTTACCACTATTTTGCAAGACGTTATACGCTAAATTGTAAAACGTTACCTACATTGCAAGACATTACGCTACAGTGTAAGACAATACGTTACATTGTAAGACGTTACACTACATTGTAAAATGTTACCACTATTTTGCAAGACGTTATACGCTAAATTGTAAAACGTTACCTACATTGCAAGACATTATGCTAAATTATAAGACGTTACGCTACATTATAAGACGTTACGCTACATTATAAGACGTTACGCCACATTGTAAGACATTGCGTTACATTGTAAGACATTACACTACATTGTAAAACGTTACACTACATTGTAAGACATTACGCTACAGTGTAAGACAATACGTTACATTGTAAGACGTTACACTACACTGTAAAACGTTACCGCTATTTGTTAAGACGTTATACGCTAAATTGTAAAACGGTACATACATTGCAAGACATTATGCTAAATTATAAGACGTTACGCTACATTGTAAGACGTTACGCTTACTTCTGATTATGTGGCTGTGTGCTATAGAAATTTTCACGCTAACCCGTCAGGATACTAAAATTAATAAAATCTAATATCCTGTGGATATCAGAATACTGCAAACTTCAAGCCCTTGATGTGCCTGCTACTTTTAAAATTAATGACAACCCTGCCACCTTGACAAAAATAGATCAACCATGTTTGCAATACCTTCTCTTGCAGCAGTAACTTCCTTGGTGAGACGAGCAATCACACGACAAGCTGCATCATGCTGGTATAAGGCATGAGACAATTCTAAAAATATCAATAGACCAGAAACTATTTTCACATCAAATTAAAGCTAAAAAATGTAAAAATATTTGAATGTGTAAAGTGATTCTTAAATGTGTTCAAAATTTTTGTACACTCGGTACCACTGCTGAGCATACAAAATTTTCAGATTTTTGTACACTTGGCACACTGCTCACTGTGGCAGACTCGGCAGTGGCGATGACCATACAAAAATCTGAAAATTTTGTACACTCAGCGGTGGTGTCAAGTGTACAAAAATCTGAAAAATCTAATAATTCAAAACCAACCTTGTCTTGCTGTTTGTAGCTGCTGTCTTAAACTAAAACTGTGCAACATGGTAGCATCCTAAGTGTTAAAAAATTCAATCAATTACAAAATGTACTATTATGCATAATGTTTTTACATGTACATTTTTAAATCTTATTGACCAAGCCTCAAAATAAATCTTGGAAATCTGCTGGTCATTGTGACTGGTAAGAAATGAAATTTGCCGGTTATGGAAGATTTGTTACTGGTCATATTATTTGTTTTTTCACATATTGTCTATTAATGTTTAAGTGCAATGTGCACTTGTGTAGCTGGTATAAGTTAGTTTACTTATTGAACAACATGACAATTCTCAAAAAATATGTATTTGTTTGGCAAGAAAAAGACGAACAAAGAATAAGAGTTGGACTGCTGCTATGTGCGATGAAGTATCGTCTGGAATGCAGGTGTTATATTTGGATGAATATACAGTGGAGCCTCGTTATAACGCGGTAGTTGGGGTCCTTAGTGGTGACCGTTATTGCGAGGTACAGCCAAATATCTCGTTCCCAGTACTCCTCCCACTCAGTTCTGGCGCATTATCGTGGGCTGAGTACTGGGAGCGAGATTGAGTACTGCCAGAAGCACTTTCTGTTCGATTCTAACAATCCGGCAAATCGCAACTGAACTAAGCTTGAAGTCCGCTCAAGACTTCAATAAAATGGAATTGAAATAAGATTTTCGAGCATGGTTTTCATTTCTCGCAATGATTTCACTGCCATGTTGTCGTTTTACGTCGTAATGATTGCGATTATTCAGGATGATCAGCGAGCGTCAGCCAACAAGATCAAATTGTCTCCAATGAGCATAATAGAAACTTCAGTTTCAGTGTCATATTACACATCAATTCTGTTGCTATTTATCGGAATTTTGCGGTATGTGGTGAACTTTAGCACTGTTGGTAAACATTAGTATAAGTCGTCAAATGACAAACCAGGAAAAGTAAAATTTTGGGGTCCAAGGATCAACCGCGTTATACTGTGTCACGCGTTATAACGATGCGCAGTTTTGCGAGACATCCGCTTGCACCGTTTTAAGGTGTAGTGAGAATGAGACATCCGATTTCCCCCAAACTGAATGTCTGCAATGATTACTGCTGTTTTCAGGTGAGCGCGCCACGCGCCGAATTTTGATAGTTATTTGCATCGTCTCAACTCCTACTTGACACGGCCCAAAGTACGAGTTCACACGGGGTCAAGTACAAGTTCAGTTTAGTCAAGGTTATTTTTAGTGGTCGAATCAAGTTTTTGTCAGTTGTAAATTAATGTTTATTTTTGTATCAACCAATCACATTTCACTTATCCCAACAAACTGAAATTGAACACTAATAACATTTAATGCCGGATCCCAGACAGCAAGTTCTGAGATAATAATTATGAAACTTAGCAAACGCGGAAGGAGATATTACTAGTGGAAAAGCTTTGTCCATTGATTTTACAGTAAAAGTGACTAAACTGAACTTGTACTTGACCCCGTGTGAACTCGTACTTTGGGCCGTGTCAAGTAGGAGTTGAGACAATGCAAACAACGATCAAAATTCGGCGCGCGGCGCAGTCACCTGAAAACAGCAGTATAAAAGCAACATTTTCCAAAACAAAAAAAAAATCGATTTCACTTGCATTTTTTTTGAGGAAAAAATTACCAGTCCTGGTCATACATGACCAGTAAGCAATGATATTTTACTGGACAAACTGGATAATTTTACCAGTCAATGACCAGCACTAATTTTGAGGTTTGTTATTGATAAGTGTGAAGTCTTTATGGCAATATTATGCTCTTGAATGCAAAGTAAGAAAAATGGCTTTCAGCATTAATGGTGACCATTTGGGTACATCATAAGGCAATGTTACCAAAAGCCCAAATTTCTCCTGAAACATTTAACTATCCATGGTAAACTGATTCTGATCCTCTTGAAATTTTGAGTGAGTGGTCATACCACGCTCCTCTGTTCATTGAAACAACAAAATTGAAAAACAAAATTTTTCACTTCATAGACACTTTACTGTAAACAAGAGCTGGGCATTTTCCCAAACATTGGTACATAAATTAAAGGCTCTCTGTCACGAGTGACGAGCATGCGCACAAATGTTAATTTTGAAAAATTTGTGAACAAAATCAAAGGGATTCAATATGGCGTTGAATTGAAGAGGCTAATTTGTGGTTGAATAGTTTACGGCTCTGTTTACATATTCATGATGATAGAAAGTGGAAATTCATATCGTCACTGTCATCTTCATTGTCATCTAAGTCGTTTTCCTCTTCTCTTCATTCCAATATCATTTCGCTGTCCTTGAGAATGGAACCAAACTCTTCACGTTCCGCCATTTTGTTGCCCCTCACCCGTGCAAGAGAATCTGATAGCAAGCGGTAATTAGGTGACAGAGAGCCTTTAAAGTCAACATAATAAAAATAAATTACCCATTCATCTTGTAGGGACTTCAATATAGCAGGAATACTGGTAGCTGATGGCGGTTTAGGTTTCACCAAAGGACTCACTGAAAATATGGTAAAAACACAGTTATCAGTTGGAGTAATAACACCACACCAATTGATCTACCACACTGTCTAATACCATACAATTTTACTCATCAAAGGGAGAACCAGGCTTTTAGCCAGAAGGGCGTCCGGGGACACCCTAGAATGATGATTTGCCTAAGATATAGATTTTTACAAAAAGTAGCTTATCAATATAGCTAAATCAAGAGTCATCGCAATTTAATGCATGACGACACAAACTCGCAAAGTCGAGAATGTTCGGAAAACTGTGAATGAATCTGACATTATACTTTAGTGCACCACACAGATGCTGACATGAAGTTACTTCCTTATTAATACCGCTGTACTAAAGTTTGTGAGATTGTGAGATTGTAGGGGAGTTGGAGCGATTATCGAAATTGGATGCCCTCTCACAAAATCCTGGCTATAAGCCTGGGATATCTAAGGGAGAACCCTTAGATATCCTAGACAGCAATAGGTTAAAATATACTTATAATTTTCCTAAGTGGCTGAAAATCTGTATCACATTAAAATTATGATTTCAATACTGGTAATACCTTTTATGTCAATAAGTTGTTCCTCTGTCAATATGTCATTTGTAATTGGATCAACACCATTCTCAGCCAGATACTTCTCAATAAGTCTTCTTTCAAAAACACAGTTGGACGATGGAGACACACAGGGATGTTCAGGAACTTCATTACTAACTATTGATATGAAAAAGTTAAATCAGTTAATAATTAAAATATTTTAAATTAAATATTATGGTCCACTCATAGGTAATATGGTAGTGGACAGTGTAGCTACTGTATTGTACATGTAGATGCAGTGGGGTAATTCCATTGTGACTGACGTTACATTTGGGCAGATTAAATGAGTACTAATTACCTTCTAGCTCTGCAATTAGGCTGGTGTAATGGCCACTTTTTGCCAATAAGCATTTATTTGGTTAGATCTAATGAACAACATTAAAAATCTGGCGAACAGACGAAGCATAACAATTTTATTCGATATTCAATGAGTGTGACTGACGTTACCAAAAATGGACATGAAAAAAAAGTAACTATAATTATATTCATTTTCAGCTCAAAGGAATGCATGAACACAAAAATATTAACTCAAAGATATATCCTTATTATATGCTTGTAATATGGATGGTAACACAAATTCACAATAATAATCACACATGTGTATGTGACCAAAAAACTCTGTGACTGACGTTACATTTGTCCATCAAACTACCATTATATTTAATTCATCAAACAACTTGGTCTTGTTGATGCAAATAATTTGACATATCTTCATTTGCCATAAACTAATAGTGATAAAGTGTATACAAAGTTCAACACACTTTTATTAAGTTAAAATAGGGAAAATAGGAAAGCCAAGAATTTTACCCATATTTTGAAACAATTTGTGAAATAAATAACAATATCAATGGTATGCTTGAAAATCATGTATGTGATAATGTGGTCAAGTTTAAATTTCATATCTTTAAAATTTGAGTTAACCACTATTATGTTTTTAGCCTTAATTAATATTTGTCAAAATGCTCAACTATTTTTTTTCTTCCCATGTCCATGTTTTCATGGAATTACCCAGTGCTGGAAAATGTCTGGCAGCACCGCTGCCAGGAAAGTTTTTGTAAAAGTTGTTTGCAGGAAATTTTTTGTATCTTGCAGGAAATATTTGTCATTTTTTTTAATCCAAGTCAAAGTTTAAAGATAAATTTCCTATTCTTCAAAAAATCGAAAAGCATCACGGTCACACAATTTTGATTGGCATCACTTTTGACCGAATATCAAGTTTCATATTCGATGACTCATCTTTCTATATTCTTGCCAAACCCAGCAGCGATTTGTAAACAATTTGAAAGTGTTTTGAAGGTTTATTACACGACCTTAACCTGTCTAAGTTTCATATATCCTTGTGCAAATGACGCAATGATTTGTTCTAGAAAACAATGAAATATTTATCATTTCAGTATAGTGTTGCTGTTGCAGGCTGCAGCTGTCATTGTGCATTTGCAAGAATGCAATCTGCTTTTATCTTATTCAACTGTTTCAGCATTTCGATTTTTGATGCTAGTACTTGTATTATGTAGTATTCAATTGAAAAAGTTTGCTATTTCAAAGTATGTATAGATACCACATTCAGATAAATTATGGGTTTGAGATACAAACTTGCAAGTCTGGTGGTATCACAACTTATAAAATTGAAAAATTCTATCAGGCAGGAAATCATTAATTTAATTTAGCAGGAAATATTTATTTTTGGATTTTGCTGCCAGGAAGAAAAATACTTTATCTAGGACTGTGTAGATGTGTGATTACTTAGCTATTTAGTTTATTCATTTATCTACAATATACAGCTGTATACATGTAGCCTAGTAGCCATGTACATAGTCACAAAACCAGTAGTCACATACTTACAGTAGTAATCATATAGCTTGTAACCATATAGCCACAAAGCCAATAGGTGGTGGTGGGCCCCTTGTGTGGTCCGGGCCCTGGGGCAGTTGCCCTGGCTACCCTACCCTCTCAGTGGTCCTGTAGTGATTGTATATATATATATATGTATAGTAGCTACATGTAGTAACCATTTTGCCACAAAGCCAGTAGCCATGTATCTAATACAGTAACCATGTAGAGCCACAAAGCTAGTAACCATGGCCCATGTAGCCAATAGCTACTGTCAGTGTGCTAGTAACCATCTACCCACAAAACCAGTAGCCATGTAGCTAGTAACCATGACAGTAGCATAAGTAGTATCCAAGTGATGTAACCATAGTGCAAGTAACCGATAGCCACTGTGCTAGTAACCATGTAGCCACAAAGCTAGAAACCATGTGGCCAGGTAGTTGGTAACCACGTAGCCATGTAGCTAGCAGCCAGTTAACCATGTGGCCATACAAAGTCAGTAGCAACAAGGTAATTCAAGTGGCCAGTCACCGACAGTGTGTGCACTGACTCGTAGCCAGTAGACCATTCTCACAGAAATTTAAGTTGCCTAGTATTCTTAACTTACTCCCAAATACAACCCACATTGATCTGCATACCTTATTCACTGATATAATTTGTATTTACTATACTGTATAAAGTATTCACGAATTATATGAGGTTGGATATTATTGAAGATATCAAGATAGTTCAATCTCATCTAATAATTTCATATGAGCTTCTAACCACAAATTCTGTAGCGCTTTTGCTTTACCTGTCAGAAACTACAGACTTGGTAGCCTAAAGCTGCTAAATAAAAAAATACTGATCTGACAACGCTTTGTCTAAATTGTCTGTCGAAAACATGGACCGAGATTTAGGAAAATAATTGCAAAATACGAGGGAACAAGAGAAGCAAAAGATATCTTTAGTGTAATAATCCTATAAAGTAATAAGTCTAGAGTAGAACAAGGCGCTAAAATAGTACAAGATATAAGTAATTAGGTAAAAGAAATCATTGTCACTTACTTGCACAACTTAGCGCCATCTTGGATTCTGGATTCGCACATGGACTTCCCACAATGCATTGGGTGCGTAGTATTTTTATACAAAGCCGCTGACCAAGTTAGTGTAAATTCATGTGGTGTATCATTACAGTAGCATAGTTTCTCTGGTAGATAACAATTCATTTTATATAACTGAAAATAAATTAGACGCCGTTTCTTTTTCCTTTTACCCCATAGAATCGGTCTGTATTTTTCTTCTAATTTAGGTTGGAGAAGGGGAGACTCAGAGGGGGGGGGGGGGGAGTGCCCGCGGTACTCACAACGGAACGTAAGGTCTTAATACAAGACCACAACCCAACGTCCCCCAATGTAACGTGAGATTCTCATCTAGCTCTCAACGTAAAGTCCCACAGTGTAACGCAAGGTCTCACAATATAACGTAAGGTCTCCGACAATGTAACTAAGCGGTAAGGTCTCATAAAATGTACGCAAGGTCTTACCATTAAGGTCTTACAATGTAATGTAAGGTCTCGCAATGTAACGTAAGGTCTCAAAATGTAACGTAATTAAGGTTTCACGATGTAATCAATGTAAGGTCTCACAATGTAACATAAGGTCTCACAATGTAATGTAAGGTCTCACAATGTAACACAAGGTCTCACAATGTAACGTAAGGTCTCGCAATGTAACGTAAGGTCTCGCAATGTAACGTAAGGTCTCACAATGTAACGTAAGGTCTCACAATGTAACGTAAGGTCTCACAATGTAACGTAAGGTCTCACAATGTAACGTAAGGTCTCGCAATGTAACGTAAGGTCTCACAATGTAACGTAAGGTCTCGCAACGTAACGTAAGGTCTCACAATGTAACGTAAGGTCTCGCAATGTAACGTAAGGTCTCACAATGTAACGTAAGGTCTCGCAATGTAACGTAAGATCTCGCAATGTAACGTAAGGTCTCACAATGGAACGTACATGCACTACATGTATACGTACAACTTATCATGTCAAAATAATTTTAGTTATTGGCTTTTCAATAATAGAGGCCAAAACATGAGGCCTGTTTTGTGGTTAGTGAGTAAAGCGCCTGTCGGCAGCCAATCGAATGCCTGGTTCAAAAGAAGCCTGCGAACTACGTAACGAGTCCGGCCTCGAAATAATTCTTGAAAGTATACTGGCCATCATGACCGGTAAAAAATTACATTTGCCGGTCACAGATTTTTTATCGGTCATCTTTTGGTTTTTTTCATTTGCGCCTATTTTGAGTGTACTTGTGCAGGTTCATTCTCAAGAAAATGCTTACTTCTTTGGCGGGGAAAAGATGAAAAACAGCAATTTCACTACGTCTTATTGGTGGTTTTAGGAAAAAGGAACTCAGTTGCGCTTGTGTTTTGTTCCTGGTTTTCATTTTCATCGGTGGCGGCGGTTGACACTTCGCAGATGAATATTGACTCGCATTTCTCGTTGGACAGATTTGGCATTTCCCAACCCGATAATTTTCTTCGCTATAGCCAAGATCGTCTTCGTTAGCAGGCACGGAACACACATTACAAATGGTAACCGCACAATTTACGCACGAATATTTGGTATTTGGACGCTGACAAACAGAACAATTGTTTGCCATAGCATCAGAAGACTGCTGCTCAACCTCTGTGCCACGAGGTGTCGCGCACGAGTGTAATTTGAGTTGCAAGCATTAAAATAGTAGGCTGTGGGCGCAATGCCTGCGGTGTTTTGAGAAGTGAGACTTCCACTTTTCCCCAAACGAAACACAAGCAATTGTTGAGAAACAATTACCCGCTCTTGTACGCATTTTGTATTAAAAAAATTTACCGGTCATAGATGTCCGGTAAGCGACGATATTTGCCGGTCAAACTGAAAAATTTACCGGTCAATGACCGGCACTTATTTCGAGGCCTGTAACGAGTTTGTTGCAAATCACAGTAAAATGACAGTAAAAAGACAGAATAAGATATTTTGTAGTTTTTCGTTTTCTTGCTTGGTCGTTGAGATATTTCAGTTTTTTTTAATGTGATTTTCAGTTGAGCTTGGAGATGGATAAATAGTTTTATTTAAAAGTTTGATCGTTGAAACGCACAAGTTGCCAAGGGAAATTTGAAACGTTGTCATGTGAGAATTTGAATGTTATCATGGGCAAATTTAAAAGTTTGGGCAACACCTTAATTTCTATTGGTCAATATGCGCAATCAAATTTTTCAATAAAACCTCCGGTCTCCAAGCTCAACTGAAAATCGCGGTGACATTTTACACGAAGAGCTGAATATTAATTTTAAGTCGTAGTTTTTCAATTCTAGTTTAACGTATGAATTTTGCTTGAATATTTCAGTGCCCAAATTTCTTTATCTTAATTATTTTGGGAGAGTAATTGCAGTCGCTGAGCCCTCGCATGCATATACTGCACCGTAGCTATAGCTATTTTATTTCCATGGAGAAATTTGGGCTTTTGGTAACAATGCCTTGTGATGCACGCAAATGGACAACTATGCTTTGGAACAAGAGAATACATTTTAGCATTAAGGTGCCAATGCAGCGAAATTTCACCCCCGTTTTTTATGATTGCATTTGAAAGAACACTTAAAATGACAACGTAACATCTTTCGTAGAATTTCGTTTCCTTGCTTCATTCTTGAGATATTCACACTGCATGACGTTTTGAAATAGCATCAATTTTAGGATAGTCCAAATATTTTACACCCAGCTACACACGTTTAGTGACCAGTCATGGCTACATACACTGTACATGCAAGTGCAAATTTTTATTAAGTACTTTCGATAAGCACTCTCAAAGAAAATCATACTTTTCTAAAAAGTCATTATACAGTGTGATGTCATAGTATACATTTGCATATCGAACAAACCTGAATATCTCAAGAATGAAGCAAGGAAACGAAATTCTACAAAATATGTTATGTTGTCATTTTAAGTGTTCTTTCAAATGCAATCATAAAAAACTGGGGTGAAATTTTAAAAATTTCATACACTTTTCAAGAAAGTGATGTAATACCCTTTGATTTTCGCTGCATTGGCACTTTAATGATCCATCTGTGTACTTCACAAAGCATTGTTACCAAGAATCCCAAATTTCTCCAAAAACGAAATAGCCATGGCAAACGTATTATTGCTATATTAATGTTCCTGTCAAGTCTCCTGTTTATTAGAGTGTAACTAGTCCAGGGTCTCAATAGTCCACAGTGTCTCAAGGAAATTTTAAACTCAACACATTGAAGCCATCACCTTTATGCTTGGCAATTAATCCTAGCAAATGTTGCTTCTTCTTCAAGTGGTGAGATGTTTCTAGTTCGTACATTGTACAAATGTTGAAAACAATGCCTTCCTGTAAATTCTTCTCTGGATGTGTGAATACGATGTCTTCGAGTAGTTTCAAAGCTTCCTTTAACCTTCCCTGAAATAGCAGACTAACAGCGGCATTGTTGATGGCAACAGAATTCTCGGGGTCAACACTTCTAGCTGTGGAAAAGTGCTTGTAAGCTTCTTCGTAGGCATCCAGTGTCAGTGCGAGCAGACCCCAGTTGATCAGAACATCTGGCTGAGATGTACCCTCGGAGGAACACATATCTTCAACAGACTTGAAGTAATACTGTGCACTCTCGATATCTCCAGACTGTAGACTAATCCGACCTATACCAGATAACAATGCCTTGGAATTATCAACATCCTTCTTCGCAATCTGCTTAAAAACAGATATCGCCAAGCCATACTCTTTGAGCAAAACAAATGTATTTCCAATACAGTATAACACTTGAAGCAACCTTCCCTCCCATAGCTCAATTCCTTTCCGATGTTCCTCTGTATTGTCTTTACCAACTTCTTTGAGTTTCCTGTTCAAAAGATCCTTCAAAATTTGCACACAAACACTGTGAATATAGAACAACTTGTCAATAGATTCTTTCGAACGTCCGGTGTATTGTGGCAGCATTGCATCCAAAATTCTAAAACAGAAAGGGACCATTGATCCCTGTCTTCCAGGATGTAATTCTGGGTGGAACTCATAGTATAGCTTTGCTGAATCGAGATTACCAAATGCTTCGAGCTCAACTTCTGCAATACTGAACATTTTCAGTTGAAACAGCAAGGCAATTCTGCAAAACCAGATTTCTAAACTTTTTGGTGCATGTATAGCCTGAGAGATGTTATGCTGGTTGTTTGTACCCTGTAAGAGTTTTGTAGTAAGATTTAGGGCAGCTGTCCAACATTCTGCTCTTAGAAGTTGTTTTAAACCAGACTCATCGCAAGGAACTGTATCTTCGGTAGGCATTGACCTTTTTGAGTCATCGCTATCACTGAGAAATTTAAAGATGAGTTCTTTAACAGGGTCAACCTGGGGTGAGTCGATTGCCAAGCAAGGCACAGGAAGGTTGGAAAGTTTAACATTTTCAGGTTTCACCGTGCCATTTTTAATGGCTTGAAGAAAGGAATTGGTTTCATCTGAAGGTAACCACATTGCACTGTGGTGACCAAAAGTAGTGGTGAATATTGTTTCTGTCTCCAGACCAGGGTCAGTGTTGGTGGAAGGTGCAAGCAGGACTGGACTGGAAGGTGGTGGTGACAATGAAGCATTGGGACTAAGAGGAGGACTGATTTTTATTTCTTCTTCAGAAACATCACCATTGTTGACCATGGTTGTCTGTGGTGTGGTACCCTCAACTAGTGGTGCATTTCCCAATTGCTCTAAATCTTCCATCTTTTTGTCTTCAACAGTGGTTTCTCCAACAGCAGTGACCAGATCAGCTGCAGTCCCCAGTGAGTCAAAAAACGTTTCTCCCAACGAATCCTGACTGCCCTGACCTCCTCCGAACAGATCTTGTAGACTCTTCCCACCTGCCTGCTTCACTGCAACCAAGGTCTCTGCCTCAACCTCGTTAGCCCACTGACCAAGCTCTGGCTTCGGACACTGCCAGCCGAAGACATTATCCATTATACGTGGATTCTTGTGCAGCCATGTACTGAATTCCTTGGCAGATAACTTGCCATTCTTTGACTTATCACAAGTTCTAAAAGCGTCTTCCACAATCTCGGCCACAGTTTCAATCAACGGCTTTTCGCCTTCCTTTTGTTCAGCAACCCCATTATCTTGAACACTCGCCAAGATAGTATTAGCAGACTGCAGGGAGCTCAATAAGACCGTCTTTAATTCATCTTCGGTTACCGCGTCTTCATCGTCGCTAAAATTGAAAATCCTGAAAAGAAGTTCGCATTTCGCTTGAGCTGAGCCGTGTAAGCAAAGGGCGACACCTCCTACGAATTCTTCTAGATTTATCGTTCCATTATTGTCCCGATCGAAGACGTGAAACAATCTCTCTCCGATCAAACCCGGCAAGCAAAACCGCTCGGCAAAAACACGCCGAGTGGCCAAATTCGGTTCTGGGATTTCGCGAGTTCCATCTTGATTTTCTGTGGATAATTCGTTGAATACAGCCGTGATATTCTGTAGTTCTAGAGAACTAAGCTTCTTGATTGCTTCCGTGAATGCTTTGCTATTCCGGTGGCCCATGTTTCACAGTTACAGGCTAAAATTCATGTTGTACTACATTATTTGCGAAAGAAGGCGGAAGACATTTTGATTTTTGAGTGGGAGTACGATCGCGTTGCATTATGGGATGTCATGTTTGGCACAGCCGCCCAAGCTTCAGATTTGAGAATGGACACAGCTCAGATCAAGACAGGCGTATGGATGATCGTTTTCACTCAAGTAATCATTGGGCTCTTTGGAGTAGTGAAACAATACAAAATGTTTGAATATATAAATTCCCATAGGATAAAGATGGTGCACTGTGCACAATATGGCCGCCGTTTCATAGTATGGCCGTCGTGACGTCAGATGATAACGATCTATAGGTAAATTGCTTATTACTGTAATTGGTCGGAAAACTCCTGACCATTATAAAAAAAATACACCCCCCCCCCCCCCCCCCCTCTCCCGTTTGGTCATGCACAGCTAGAAAATCTTAAATCCTCGTCTCAATTCAGAAACTGAACAACGTTTTCAAAAATTCAAAATCTTTTTTTTTCTTATAAACATTGAACTTGCTGTATTTCTTCTCTATACTGGGCACTGTGGCAATTTGGCAACTTATTAATTTTACTCTCTAACGCTAAATAATTCACTTTTTAAGTGGCGACTTCCTGGAAATCCAAACAGAAATTTTCCAAAAATTTATACATGCGCGCGCAGACGTTCACATGAGCACATGTACATGCGCGCACGCACATATTAACACGCACGCACCTATTAACAAGCACGCAGGTACAATTGCGCACATGTACACATGATTGACGCACGTACACGCGCATATACTATTAAACGAGCATTCAAACTGAGCTCATAGTGTAGAAGCAAAAGTTTCAACAAAGGGTTGATAGAGCTGTGACCATAAAGATCGCAATTAACGCAATAGTTAAATAAATTAATAAACCAGGGAGGCGTTGATCGTAGCACAAGTTAAGCTGTTAACGCATGCGCACTGCCTCTCACTGCTGAAGTTAAGTCCGGTCAAATGGGGTTAGCACTCAAATGAGTGGCCACTTTAGCTTCATGTGAGTAGAGTTGAACATTGGCTCTCAGACTTTTCGAAGGTTTTTCAGCAGTTTCTGGTAGCATATGGACAACGAAACTCAAGAACACACTTCAAAGATGTTAAATGCATTTAAATTTGACTGTGATACAAAGATCCATGAATATATGGTACAATTAGATTATACAATAATGAAAGATTATACAATACAATACAATACATTAATACACAACACAACACAACACAACACAACACAACACAATACAAATTATAATGAAATACAGTGAAGTGCAGTGCTCGCAGTACAGCACCGAGCACAGTACAGTACACGTACAGTACAGTACAGTACAGTACAGTACAGTACAGTACAGTACAGTGCAGTGCAGTGCAGTGCAGTGCAGTGCAGTGCAGTGCAGTGCAGTGCAGTGCAGTGCAGTGCAGTGCAGTGCAGTGCAGTGCAGTGCAGTGCAGTGCAGTGCAGTGCAGAGCAGTGCAGTACAGTATTGTATTGTATTACAATACAATACAATACAATACAATACAATACAATACAATACAATACAATACAATACAATACAATACAATACAATATACAATATACAATACAATATACAATACAATATACAATGCAATACAATATACAATACAATATACAATACAATATACAATACAATATACAATACAATATACAATACAATACAATACAATACAATACAATACAATACAATACAATACAATACAATACAATACAATACAATACAATACAATGCAATGCAATGCAATACAATACAACACAACACAACACAATACAATACAATACAATATACAATACAATATACAATACAGTATACAATACAATACAATACAATACAATACAATACAATACAATACAATACAATACAATACAATACAATACAATACAATACAATACAATACAATACAATACAATACAATATACAATATACAATACAATATACAATACAATATACAATACAATATACAATACAATACAATACAATACAATACAATACAATACAATACAATACAATACAATACAATACAATACAATACAATACAATACAATACAATACAATATACAATACAATACAATACAATACAATACAATACAATACAATACAATACAATTAATACAATACAATACAATACAAAACAAAACAAGACAAGACAATACAATACAATACAATACAAAACAAAACAATACAATACAATACAATACAATACAATACAATACAATACAATACAATACAAAACAATACAAAACAAAACAAAACAAAACAATACAAAACAAAACAAAACAATACAAAACAATACAATGCAATCTTCGTACTCAAGAGAACAAAAACAAAACGTGAATGAGCTGCTAGACAACGATATTTCTTTCCGAAAGTGCGAGGACGACGTATTGGTAAAATGGTCAATCTAAAAGTCCTTATTTGGGGCACATTTGCTACGCGTATAAATGTGAGAAAATCCCATTTTTTCGTTTACCATCTTCTAATAAAACTAAAAGACATATAGAATCGTAATTTTACGTTGATAAGTGCCGTGAGATCGCAAACTCTGCAATTAAGAGTCCACAAATTGCTCAACCCTTGAAAAGCCAAAGCGAGCCAACCTATTATAACCGGATGGTGGGTCTGTGCCAAGGCAAACATTTAATTATTGGAAAAGAACGAAAGAAAACAATTAGAATTAACTCACTCGAAATAAACTTTTGTCATTATATAGACTCGACAATATTATGTAGTTGACAGTATATCGTCTTTGTTCACACGTAAAGCAATATGATTTTATACAAGACGATAAAATTGTTTATACGTCCAGTCGTGTCTATGTGAGAATATATATAGTTTGAAATGAGCACACTTCGTTTAAGTTATATCAAAAGGTTTTTATCTCACGATTTAATAAAATTATCTCCACCGAAATTATTCTCTTTTTTTGTCATTACGACATTAAATCAACAGGAAACGAAAAAAAAGTATTATCTGTTCCCTCGCAAACCTTCACGCCAACAACATGTGATACGCGTTTGGAATGTTCTCACACTTCTGTGAGCACAAAACACACAGAAAAAAACGTGTTAACAGCCCTGATGGTTTTTGAGAATTCGCAGCGAGGAAACAAAGATATTATATTAGATATATATTCAAAAATGTTTCGACTCTGAAGTCTGAATACAAATGTTCTGACTTGCAACAATTTACTTCATTGCTGTCAAAGAATTTTCGAATTTCGTGGCACAATTTTGAATGTTCGAATTGTCATATTATTTGCTTATGTTTTGTTAATGAAATTTATTATAATCTTATACTAGGAAGAGCCGTCAATAATTCTTTGGTCGATTTCTCGCTGAAATGTACAACAGTAGATAAATGTGGTTTAAAGTTGCTAATTCATTGTATGTAGTCACTGCATTGGGTACGCAGATGTGCATGTTATGTATATACGCATGCATATAGATATAATATTTTACAGATTGCTCGTAGCGATAAACTAAACAGACTATGTGACGAGCTTTGGTACACAATGCAGGAACGAAACAACATTAGTGGTTAACACCAGTAGAATGGACAAAATACAATCTATTCATGCTTTTTATTCAGGCGCAATTTCTTGGCAAGCTGAATGGCTTCCACGCATGAAGCAGCGATGCAAGGCGTGCTGGGCCAATTAATTTTAAAGAGCTTTTCTGAAGAGTTTTGACGGGCCACAATTGAAAATAATTAAGACTGAATGAAAGAGAATTGGCCATTAATTAATTAATTGTGGGTGGCGCGTGTCCCGGTTATATCGAGAATTAGCCGAAGAACCGCAAATTTGAGAACAATCCTGATAGCATTGTTTGCCGAACGTTTCGCCAAAACAATCTTTATAACACCGCACTTGTAGTTTATGTAACCGGAACGAAAATAACTCAACCAGACTTCTTTGCTAGACCTAAGGAGCAAATGGGTTGATTTTTGGTGAACTTTTAAACCACTTAGGCGGGGCGGTTGAGAAATGCAAAATCACATACATAACGAAGCAAAATTGGGTTTGTTTTTCTGTATGAGATAGCACACGGAGTATTATAATTCCTTTTTGTAGTCAAAGAAAGATTTTTGTGACATAAATATCAGCCCCGTAAACGGGTCAGCCCGCCTCATATGAAAACATACATAAATGGAACAGAAATTGCTAGAAGCTATATCGCGCACGAACTGTTGAGTTTTGCGAACTGTCGGTCAATATTTAGTTTTAAAAACAGTTTTCGTGTAATTATTCATAATGACAAAGGCATCGAGACCGAAACAGCGAAACAAATAGATATACTTAATGTTATCTGTATAAAAATTATAGCCGCGGCAAGCTTGGGGAAATTAGATATGTTACGACTATATCGACACAAGTTTTATTTACTCGTGTATGTACGTCACAAATTGTCAAGCTTCCCTTTCAGTGCAAGGTGACTTGCCTTGTCAAGCTTTTCCTCTCAGGGCAAGGAGACTTGTCAGTCAAGCTTTGCCTTAGAACTTTGTACGAAAAATATAAACGAAGCTATTATCGATTCCAGGGTAAAATTGTTAAGTAAAGGTTTTCTCCGAATGCGATACTCGAAACATTCAAATGGGAGATTAGGGGCGGGATTTCTAAATGTGTTTCCTGTGCTTCGCGCTGGCCAGCGAAAGAACTTAATGCGCCTCACAAAAAGTCTACATTGTTTACAGAGAGACATCATTTAAACAAAGATTACAAATTACTTAGGATCTTAAGGCAAAGCATGATCCGGGTAAGCTTCGAAAAACATCTCAAACTGAAAGGGATTAGTGAGTTTCTTCACTTGTGAACATTTCGTCGAATCCCATAAATCATTCGCTAATTGAATTACGAAGGAAGCTAGACAATGAAAGCTTTGGGTAATCACTCGAAATGCACGAGGGATCAAGCGGTTGACAGTGGAATGCCCCACGCCTGCAATTTGTAATGTCTATTCACTGAAAGAACTGACACAGTGACAGCTGGTCTTAAGTACGACGAACTCCAACGTGACATGCACTCATCTCGCCAGAAACGTTTAAATCGGAAAGCATTGTTTAGAGTGGCGAAATTAGTGGCAACAGCAATTTCTAACACCATCATTAATTGCTAAGCCAATTTCAAACATCAAAACCTTGTATATACGTTTAATTTAGCATCCTTTGCTCTTCAGAATCGAGTTGTATTTAAACATCTACGTATATATACTAGGGAAAAAAACACATAAAAAAACACTTGCCGCCGGAGGAAATTCTGAATATATTTTCAATATACTAAAATGCTCTATACGTGCATTCTTTTTCTTCCGTAATGCACGCATTTCGACAATTACTGTAGATACTATCTTTTACGGATGTGCCGGCCATAGATCTTAAACTTCTATGATTTATATCTGCGAAAAGTGTTGAAATTGGGTCTTCGTGGGAATGGAAAATGGGGGAACAGCTATATATATATATATTTAAGGAAAAGAGGAAACAAGCGAGTATGCTTTTGACGACATCAACAGAGCGGTTTCCTCGTCAACGGATTCTCGGCTGAAAGCTTGAAAAACATATATATCAAAATAGTTGTTGTTTTACCCGACCGTATACACATACATATAAAAACTCGAGTATATTTTTATCGCAACATATGTTACGCGACAATGGGTGGCCTGTGACATTGAAGTTTTGGCTTAAAAGAAAAGCGTATTTTTATTTAGCGAGTTATCACGCCATCAAATCCGTTGTCAGTTGATTAATTGCCCATTAATTGATGAAAGAATGCATTAGTTGCACACGCTCATCTATATCTGTACTCGGATCAAATGCTACGTAAAAAGGGACGAAACAAGAACGATAATGGTGTGATGGTTTGCTATAGACACGGTTGGTTGAAATACGTCTTTTTCTCAAGCTGGCCTTGTTCTTTGCAAGCAAAACATCTGGCGTCCAAATGGTTTACGCAGCTTTGTTAAAATAATATCTGTTTATTGTGTGATATGACTGTAGGCTCTCATAACATGCAAGCAACCGCATATATCGCGGAAACCTCGTAATTTTGTACATAGGAAGTACAACTTAGAATATACACTCTCCTCATTTAGACAAATTAGAAATAGAATGATTACGTATTAAATATACACGATTCAATGCGTTTTGGATACGGTTTTGTCGCAACACAACTGTTCAAAATAGATCATGTTATTATTGGGATAAAAAATAGATTAAAATGCGAAATTTAGCCCTAAGTTAGTAAATACGGAAATAGAAGTGAAAAGATGAAATACGATTATCAAAGAAACAGGGCGAAGAGAGTATACTCTTTTAACTACAAAACCTTGAATCATACATTTAAAGATTTGAGAATTCCGTTTATACTATAACTATAAAAACAGTCAAGCGTTTCTGCTTCCTGGATATAATATGCAGGCATTATAAACAGTTTCCGAGTTGATGTTATTATGATTCTAATAGACAAAAACTGTTGCAGATTTAGGCATTCGTACGGTATTAAAAAATTAAAGGCTATTGTGTTGAGAGAGAATACGTATATCGCCTTCGTCAATTCGTTTTCAAAATTCGGGGATTTCTCCGGCCTGACTGAACTATATAATTGAACGAGCCTGGTTAGACATGCGAATATGTTGCAATGGGAGTATAGGCTCTATAATTCCCTCAATAATTAGGCAATATCGTTCCATTTTAATGCGATATAATGACGTACAAACATAGAGTTGGTAATGACAGACCGACGATATATGATTTTAACAAGGGCACGCGAAACGACTTAATGAGAGTAATATATACTCACGCAGATAACCTTGCCAAAAACTCCAACCAACTTAGCCAGTCGCAACAGCGACGAAAACGGACAAAAAGCATGCATCGGCGTAACAGACTCGCGCGCAAGAACGGGAACGGAAAAGACCACGGAGGAGTGGAAACGGCAACAAACGTGCAATCGGCACGACGACCACCCCGTAGCCGTGTGGGACACTGCCCAGGAAACTTCATCTCTCCTCCTCCCCCTTTCAACAACATGCCCAAACTGAAATACGATCTTGTCCGTTGATTTTTCTCGCAAAGGTGGGCTGTTTTCGTTAGTCGCCATTAGACACATTTAATGAGTTTCAAGTATGTAACTTGGAGGTTGGACCCTTGGCAACGCAAAGTTAAGATGTTATCAGCGGAAGCCCATCAGTCAAGGAGCCTCTTGCAACTGAAAGTTTAAAGTGGCCTTTGAATTGCCTAAGCACATTGGAGTTTGGAAAATATGTTCCGGCCGACGCCACTGCGTTTAAACATTACTTAATGGAAGCTCTAATTGACTGTATTATCAAAGGTCTTGTTTTTCTTAGGGCCTTCAATTAAATGCGACAGGCCCGTCACAAAAAAACATGGGTGCGCCACAGGCTGGCAAGGTCGTTGGCAAATTTGCACCTTCTTCGCTTGCCTGTTAACGGATAATTGAATTCCTCGCGCATAATGATTTCAGATCCATTATGCAAATCGACACCTTTTTAACTCGAGCTAAATGCGAACTTAACGGCAACCGCACCGTGGTTTGTGTTGGCCCCGCGCGCAAATCGCGTCCCCCCTATCCCCCCGAGAAGATCTGGCCGAGATAGATATTTATACTGTTGGCGTCGCTGCTGCCGATGGCAAATGGGCGGAGAGTTCGCTAATTGTGTCACTTCTCAGGGTGTTGTCTCCGGGATAAAAAAGCTTTCAGTTGCTTTGTTTTAGCTTTAATAAACTAAGGTAGACACTCTTTAAACATCTCTTTCCTCAGATGTCAATCAAGTAATCCAGCAAATAGCTTAGTGAACAATCTGTTGTATTAAATCGGAGCGAGGTGACATATAGGCAAGAACACAGCTTCACGGCCACGGCACCGTGCAAACACATGACAACAACGTAGAGAGCCCGAAAACAGAAGTCCCCGTCCGACCACAAGTGAGACATATATAGCCAGGCCTTGCAATGTTCTGTTGGCAAGACTCGATGCGCGTGAACCACCAAACGGCTTTCATGAACTCTATATCCCCACCGCCGTCGAATCGGCCGTACTACAACATCCTGATGCAAAGGCAACCGTGTTACATCCAGAATCAATCCATGTATCCAAGCCCGCGAGAATCATCGAGAGCCTACGAGTACCCTTCCTGCGCCAAACCGGCTCTGAGTTTGGGTTTGGGAAGTTTGGCTTCAACGTCGAGAATTGACGAACCGTTGGTTTATCAAGGTAGGGGAGTACATTACTGTGTATCTGAACTTATTTCAAAGAGTGTATATAAGTTAAAACCATTATGGGTTACAGAAAAATCGATCTTTCGATGACCGGAAGCTTTTTGATATACCTTGCATGAATCAGAAAAGTCCCTGTGTGGTTTCTTTGTTGAAACATTATTGTACATAGCCATCTTCGTAAGGTTTAAGGCCAAGATACGCGATATTTAGTCGAGAAAGGCCATCGCTGAACGAGCACGACGCATTGTCGGTTTAAAACTCCATATGACAAGTAATATATATAAAGTTGAGACACTTCAGTTGTGACTATACGAAAATTTACTAAACTCCGTAAGAGTACATCAAGGAGAAACCCAGTTTGAGTTGAAGTACATATACTCAGCGATACCATACGAAAATAATGACACGGTATATAAATCGAAGTGGATTCATCGCGCAATATCCTTTCGACTATTGTGTTCCCATCGCTGAAATCAATATAACAATTTAGAGATATTGTAAAGTAATTAGTTGGCCACACGCTTCTGAGAGTTGTTTTATCAGAATCTTATAACATTGCTTACATATATATATACGTGTTTCGGTTTGCTGCCGAATAAGGAAGGGAACTTATTTAACTTGCGTGTCACAAATTAACGTCGGTGAAAAAAAATTGACCTTTTGAAATCAAGAGAATTAATCTTTCTGGAGAAAAACTCTTCCCCCCCAAAGGTTAAATCATTTTTACTGATACAGAGATTGATATAATCAAAAGAATGTTTTTAAAATTGATTTTTGATAGCGATTGGCGATTCGTGTGTATTTTACAATACACTTGTGGGACAAACATGACTGGTTTGTGGAAGTCACGCGAATGGGTAATTGGGGGAAATAATGCGTTGAAAACCCAATAGCTGTATTTAGATCTACACGATCCTATTTAAGGGAAATTCTAAACAAAATTAACCAATTTGATAACAATTAACCCAAAGAGGGCTTTCCAGGGCGATTATATACGCTGCTATATACGACTCATCGAAATTGCTAGCTTGATATACATATATATCTGTATATATATGTACGCGTTATATACTTGGTTGGAAGCTATACGATTTTTTGAAGTGAGGCAACAAAGTTAAAGAATCGGGAATAAAGAATTTGGGTTTCGCGTGTGCTGTTATTTATGTGATGATGTACACATATGTATATGTGAACTATAGATGATAAGAAAACAACCCAAAAACCCGAACGACGTGGAAATGTTTTTATTAGTATATATATACATGATGTGCAAATAAACTGAAATGTCGCATCGAAGGTTCTGGTAGAATCATGGACAAACATGCAGAAAATGTATTAGAACAACTTTTTAACTCTAGAAAATTGACGCAGGTTTGTTCAAAAAGCTTTAGGGCAATAGCTATATAGTTGAACAAGAAGCATGTCCTTTGTCATGAAGTTTCGCGCAGTTGAACTGAAACAAAAAAATGGACGAGTGATTTTTATATAAGAATGTTTAAGGTTATGTTTATACATTAGCAAACGTGTTTTTTTTTTATTAAAATCAAATATTTTGTTTTAAGCGAGTTAAACATAACTGTTAACGAACGCTCTTGAATTGGACTTAAGATAACCCTTAAAGAGATAGGTTTTTACGTTTGAGGCCTGGACCTCTATACCTGTGCTGAATAAAATCGTCTGGCGTTAGCCAGAATAAAATACTAAAGACTCGTCGTCGGTCGGGCTTCAAAGTGTTAAAGAATACATGCACTTTGACTAAATATATATTGAAAAGCTTCACATCAAATACTCAGCTTTTAATCCCTGACTCTGATTTAAGCAAAGGTTTTTTTTTTATAGAAAATCAAATGTTTTATCTTAAACGAGTTATAAACATAGCTATATATATATATATATTAACGAACGCTCTTGAATTGGACTATATGAAAGAATTAGGAGCTAGTAATATATGAAAGAAGAAAATATAAAAAAAACTCCTAGCTCATGTCACCAAATTCTCTCTATATGACGAGTAAAATCGTCCGAGGCGGTAGCCAGAGTAAAATATATGCATATATTTTAGTATTGAGACGTTTTTCGACCCTTGCAGTTTTTCATCTCGTCCCATGGGTGGTTTTGATTGTCATAGTGTTATTGCATGAGACAGTAAAATAAAGCGATAAATTAAGTCGATTATTCTTCATCTATATTTGTTTGTTGGTATCGATTTGGGAGAAACATTCGTTATACTATGATTAAATTCTATGAAAGCTAAATTATACTTTTTATTCACATTTTTCGACAAAATTTTTTCATACGCTTCAGTATATAGAAGTGGGAAGGTATTCCATTTTGACTCTGTAAATACTTTCAATATTCTCTGCTCAGTGTTACTTAATAAGCACATATATATATATATATATATATATATATATATATATATATATATATATATATATATATATATATATATATATCATATAGTAGAACTTGTATACTTAAATACGATAATTCGCTTAGCTCAAACCTATATATAATATTATACAGCTGTTACCCATGATGCCCGCACTATAGAAAATTTGGGCATTTCTGCGTGTATTTAATATACTATTAAAAAGCTGCTTTAAATTTTACGACTTCCAAAAAGGTTTAAAATAGTGTAGTGTCTATGGATTGGGGGTAGATCTTATAGTTAACGGTTCTCACCACGCATTCGACGAGTTGACCTACTCCTGAAGACGGGAAAATCTTTCTGTCTGATGATGCATGCATGCATGATGCATGGCGCTAAATACATAGAACGAAAACGGTTTAGAGATTAGTTTTTGAGACTAAAAATTACTCTTGTTTTTGAAAGACTTTTTTTTGTTCGAAAGATGTCGCATCGCTGATATTGCCGTAGCCCATCTCGAGGTCTCCCATATTTTATCTCTATAATCCATATGCACACGGTGTACTTGTCGAAGGGACTTTACGATATACAGTGAAACCCCACCGTATCTTGAACTCCCAAGAAAGGTAAAAAATAGTTTGAGATAGCGTGACTTCGAGATAACGGGGTAAATTCTACTGTAAAACAGTCACAAAAAATATGTGAAAGGGAAATCAACTCTTGTTCGGGATATAGTGAGGTTTTCGAGATGATCGCGTTTGAGATAGTGAGGCTCTACTTTAGTTCGAGACTGAACAGGGTGAATTTTACTGTAAAACTTCTACTATATATATAGAAGAATGGGAACTATAGTCGAAATATAGTAAGGTTTGATATATACCGAAACAGAGAACGTAGGAGTCTAACGTTGCGAGCGAAGGCCCTTCGTCAGAGAGAAACGTAAAGAAGACTCTTCGCTTGGAACGTTAGACTCCTACGTTCTCTGTTTCGGCAGTATATCTATAACCTTATACTATATAATGGAACTAGGCTGTATATCATCTCACGTACTCGTACAATTTTGTACATTTCTAAATTCTGGAAGCAACGTTCAGCCGCGAAGTAAGATACACTCTCACATGCGACCAAGGTGAATTTTTAATCTGATAGTGATAACTGCACGGAGCAGATGGGACACCGTTTGCAGAGGTGACATGCAGGCATGCACGTGCGTTAACGATTGTGCTATACCAACTTCTACCAATACTCCACTGTGTTATGTTAAAAACTCTACCTAGGGTTCTCGGCACACTTAACATGACGCCGCGGCGGTTAAGATTTTAGTTATTTTTTTGTTCTTGCTATTTTAGTTTTATTTCGTGCTTCAGGAACCATCGAACCGAAGGACAAAATTCGAGTTCAAATGTGCGCAAATAAAAAAGCTTT
The DNA here is from genome assembly GCA_035771165.1 of Paragorgia papillata. NCBI lineage: Eukaryota > Metazoa > Cnidaria > Anthozoa > Scleralcyonacea > Coralliidae > Paragorgia > Paragorgia papillata. The sequence continues at coordinate 760,580 of JAWNZC010000471.1, read as the reverse complement.
TTCAGATAACTTGTAAATATAATGTCATCCATCGAACTCAACCTTCGTTCAAATCATTTGAACCCATGCAGTAGCTCAATGGTTAGAGCGTCTCACCGCGGCGATCAGAAAGTTTGCTTTGGGAACTCAGAAATTTTTCCTGAATAAAATAACTCGAAGATATACACTCAATTCTCATATCAGTCTGAGCTAGCATATATCTGTCTTTTCTCTTAACACTTTGAGGCCTCAGGCCTGGACCTCTCCCTGTGCTGAATAAAATCGTCTGGCGTTAGCCAGAATAAAATACTCTGGCGTTAGCCAGAATAAAATACTAAAGACTCGTCGTCAGGCTTCAAACTGTTAAAGAGATAGGTTTTAACACTTTGAGGCCTGGACCTCTCCCTGTGCTGAATAAAATACTCTGGCGTTAGCCAGAATAAAATACTAAATACTCGTCTTCAGGTTTCAAAGCGTTAACAACATGCATTACAATATTAACAACATCATATACTTACACATACCAGTATATTAATGTCTTACACCGACTCTCAACCTACAAATTATTGACATCCATGCAGTATAGCTCAATAGTTAGAGCGTCTCACCGGTAATGAGGCAATCAGAAGGTTGTTGGTTCGAGCTTCGCTTGCATGGAACTCAGAAATTTTTCTGATTACAATAGCTTATATATAACCATGGTATTTTCCCTTGCAGATCCAAGCCCAGAAGTTATGAGTTCCTTACCCGTGTACTTCAGAGTAAAGCCGCAACTACGAACGCCCAGCGGGCGACGTTGTCGAAAATCTAGGACAGTTTTCTCCGACATGCAATTGAAAGTCCTGGAGAAGACATTCGCCGAGCAGCGTTACCTGGATACCACGAGTCGCTCAAAACTCGCGCAAAGTTTGGGGCTGAACGAAACCCAAGTGAAAACGTGGTTCCAGAACCGAAGGATGAAATGGAAGAAGGAAAGCAAGACACGAGGCGACAAGGAAGACATCGCAACGGCTAACGACAAGAGCAAACGTAATCCAGAGAGCAAAAACAAAGAACATATTGAGAACATTTCGTATAGTGTAGAGTCTATTAGTCTGGAGAAATAAAGCGCTCTTGGCTCACAGATATTCAACTAAACTAAAGACCGACTGAAAAATGACGAGGAAGACATCACAGTAGCAAATGACGCGAGAGTAACCGTAACCAAGACAACAACAACAGAGAACATATATAGAAAACACTTGATATAGTGTATAATATAGAGTCTATTAGTCTGGAAAGAGGACGTATTGCCTTTGATGCAAATTTGGAATCCGTAGACGGTCGGTAGCCATCTTTATTTGATGGTCGGTAGCATCATTAGTGAGCGCCCAGACCTCCGTTGAGCTTCTCATTCCCCCAAGTACACACTGCATGAAAACAATAATTTCCCGGCCGAAGTGTTTTCCCCTTGTCTTTAGACGCAAACTGGGATTATCTACGTCAACTATACCCAACAAAAAGCCTAACCTATGTCGGAAACCGTGTTCACAACCTAGCTTATACGTTAAGTTTAAAAGGATATAGAGACAACAAGGAAGAAAAAATAAACAAATATAAAAGTTAAAAAAAAAGGTTCCAAAAGGTTCCAAAAACCAGGAGTAGAGTCAATCCTGGCTTTACCGCACCATAAACCTAAACACGAACGAACTCCTATATACATTCCACTCCACACACCACCTCATCCCATCACACATCCCACCACTACATCACACCACACCACACCAGACATCACACCACACCACACCACACCACACCACACCACACCACACCAGACATCACACCACACCACACCACACCACACCAGACATCACATCACATCACATCACATCACATCACATCACATCACATCACAGACACCACTCCACATCACACAAGACATCACACCACACCACACACACACACCACATATGCACCACATATGCACCACATCACACACCAGACACCACATCACACACATCACACAAGACACCACACCACAGTCACACTACACTATAAACTACACTATACTACACACATGCAACTACACTCTACAATCCACTTCATTCCACCCCATGCACAACACAACACAACACAACACAACACAACACAACACAGCACAGCACAGCACAACACAACACAACACAACACAACACAACACAACACAACACAACACAACACAACACAACACAACACAACACAACACAACACAGCACAGCACAGCACAGCACAGCACAGCACAGCACAGCACAGCACAGCACAGCACAGCACAACACAACACAACACAACACAACACAACACAACACAACACAACATGAAACTACTCTGGCAGACTCAGGCAAAACTATAGTGTATAACATACCACCAGATTACTACGTAAAGATCCTGAGGGTACACTTAGGAAATTGAGAGAACTAATAATGCACCCGACCGTCAAAGATACCATGCACCTACCGTTATATGCAGATTCCAATTTAACATAACTAAAGACCGACTGAAAACTGACCAAGACTATAATAAAAAGAGCTATTCTCTGAATAATGATAATATGTGTGGCAATCTGCGGAGATTGCATATGTACAAAATATTTTTAGAAAGTGTGAGAAACATTTTCGCCTGTATTCTAAAAGCTCACTCGCACTCAATGAATGGCCCCTCACACTCACTGAGTATGAGACTACACTCGCTCTCCAATCATTCAATTGTACTCAGTGTGGGTGACTCATTGAGTGTTGAGTTGCACTTATTGAGTGCGAGGGGCCATTCATTGAGTGTGGGTGTGAGTGAGGTTTTAGAATACAGGCGATACACTTAGTGTGGTGTGTAATTATATGGTATTAACATTGTAACGACTATAAGAAAATATAAACATTAACTGTAAAATAGAACAAAATGTTGATATATATAACAATATATATAAAATTATATATATTAAAAGTATACTATATACACAAAACTAAATTTTTGACTGTCTCAAGCCGCCATTAAAGCCACCCTTAAAGAACGTATGTTACATTATTCGAATCCTTACAGAAAAAAAATTTGCTCACAATTTCATAATTTTGGTGTTATATTATATAAAAACTTCAAAAACTCATTAATAATTCATGAGAAAACACAAAAGAAAATCATGACCGTATCGTGTCTTTATATGTGATAAAGATATACCTCCTGATTTACATAAACTTTAGCTTTGATTTTCTCGGCTTGGACAAGGTTATTTTTCAAACTTACTACGCCAATGAACTTACCAAGTGGTTCGTTTTTAAGCCGTTCAATAAACTCGCAGTTCGTGTTTTATCAGATATAAAAACACTCAGCTTCGCCTCGTGTCTTTATATCTGATAAAAATGCACTCCTGCTCGTTTATTAAACAGTGCATAAAAGATACTAGAAACCGCACAGAAGTACAGATGGTCAAAATTAAGGCGAGATTCAAAGGGATTGCAAATGTGCATGACATCTCGATTACTGTTGGCCCGGCAGCAATTAAGTTTTGGGCAGTTTGTGTAAAAAATTGGTGTTGAATATTCGGTAGAAATCCTCCATATAGTTGTTAGGTGACTATTATTTCATAATCGAATTAATGTACAGTTTTAATTGTGAAGTTTACAGTTCAGAATTTCAACACAAGACAATAGTTGAAACTACAAATATAGCACAACACAGCCCCTTAGAACCTACAGGTCATAAATATTCCCAAGTTGTTTCTTGGCTATTTGATATCTAACAAAAAATTAGGCTCGTACTACAATTCTAGTTATGACTTTGCACAACAGTAATTTTACATTTTTTAACAAATCATGTGTTTATTATTTTGTATATGTATAACTACCATTCCCTTTAACTAATAATTTATTCATTATTTTGTTGACCTGGGAAAAAACTGTAAAATGTTTGCAGCCGAAGATTAGTCAATTTTAAAAGTGTTTAAAGGGCAATAACACTAAAAATTAAGTTTGTCTAATTTGAAAGAACTCATAAAATTGTAATAGAACATCCTTTACAACTTTTTCGTATCTCTCTTCGTTTTCAAGATATTTCAATTTGTTTAATATGTAAATGAATGGTCTTTGACGTCAGGTGTGGGGTAAAATATTTTCACATGTAGCAAAACCAGTTATATCTCTAAGTTTGTTCAGCGAAATAATTTAAAACTGTGCACATAAAAACTCCTTGCGACGCTGAACATTTCATGTTAGATATGTAAGTGATTTTGCTCTATATGAAAATATTTTACCCCACTCCTGACGTCAGAGACCGATCTCATTTACATATCAAACAAATTTAAATATCTTGAAAACGCAGAAAGATACGAAAAAGTTGTAAAGGATCTTCTATTACAATTTTATGAGTTCTTTCCAATTAGACAAACTTAATTTTTAATGCCAATCCCCTTTGGGGGCCTATGTTTATATGGAGGCAAGTTACCCAGCCAGGCGAGTTCCTCGGCACTTTGCGAGTTCCCAGTCGGTAGAACAAACACTGTTTTTCCCACCGCAGTGTTTATATGGGACAGACGAGTAACTCGCCCTGGCGAGAACTCGGCACTGGCAGTCGGGATCTCGGCAAAGCGGAATAAACATTTCCCCATATAAACACTTCCCCCCGGGTAACTCGGCATAGCGGGATAAATTTTCTATATTCGTTACTTCATGTCACTTTCGTTGATGAGAATCATCTCAAATATCACAACTTGCCAGAACTCGCTTTCATATAAATAGAACGTAAAGTTTATCCCGGCAGACCGGGTAACTCGGCTGACCGAGTAACTCGGCTCCATATATAAACAGCCCCTTAGTGCATGGTGATCTGTATTCCAACGTTTCGGAGCCTAGCTGCCCCTCAAAAACCACCGTCTCGGCGCTAATTTTCTGTCAGTTTGGCTTATGAATTATTAATGATTTGAGATGCACATGTGAAATGTTCAACTACAGATCAAGTAGCGAACTAAAGTGGTTTGTATATACTTTGTACGAGTAGATGAATGTTATGTGTTGGATGTACATACATAACATGTGAAAAAGTGTTCAACTAAAATCAAAAGGCGAAAGTTTGTTTTCAAAGTAAAAGTTTGTTGCTTAATTTATGTAATTTCTTCTTATACAATATCCAAACCATGCACCGTTTGCGTAGCAGTGTTTTAGATAGAGCAAAGTGAAAGGGTGGTGAACTGGAGAGATTAGGTGTGACAAGGAAATACTGACGAGACGAAGGAAATACTGACGAAGGGTTCCACTCGAAACGTCAGTATTTTGGGCGTTTAGTAAAACACGGAACACTGGAACACCGGAACAGAAAAAAAATTGAACACCTAAATAATAATAACAATAATCTGATCTGGCTGTGGCGATCGAATATTGAACTGCTGGACAGAAATTAAGCTGACCTGGGCTTTGTTTGTTTCATGCATTAACTCTAACACTTGCTAATATTGCAACAGCCTACCTTTAAAATATATATGTCCACAAGTTTATCTAGGCCTTCTTTCTTCAGCCAAGACACAACAAAGCTCTCGTCCTTGCCGATAAAGTCGTCCATTTTGGCATATAACAAAGGAAACTCGTGGCCGCGGTCTTTTCTCCGTGAGCGACAAATGCCCGGGGGGTAATAACTCGATATTGACAAATGCCCGGCCCCCGGGTGAACACGCAGCTGCAAATGCCCGGCCGTGGGGACAAGTAAGCGTGCAAATGCCCCACACTGTCCCGGGGGGGGGATGGTCGCAGCTGGAATTGACTGATGCATAACCATCATATAAATGGATGTTTGAAATGGTAAAGTCTATAAACCTTAACGGAAACATATCATTTTACCGAATTTAAAAGCTTCGCCAGGTTTATTGCGCGCGCAATTTATTAAAAAGTTTATAAAAACTATTCTCAGCAGTTTGCCACCTTTTCAATTTACTGGATCAAAAGGTGTCGGTATATAGCGAACTATAAAGTTGTTTGTACTCCAGTCCAGTTAATGGTATAGAGTGTTAGATTTTGGTGTGCTCTTTTGAGTTATGGATGCACGAAGAAAGTTGGCAGAACATGATCGCATATTCAAAATTCTCGGGTGGGGTCGCGTCGCGTGGTCAAGCTGTCAACCGATTGTATGCATGCTTATACAATACGTGAGTTCGAACTGGCTATAATTAGTACCACTTTAGTTTTCCATTCATCCATTAAGAGTCAAGTGCGGAAGGATATCTTGTAAAACGTCCGGAACAAACCACTTGACAGGCACGCCTGCAAGCTATCGTCGACAACGCTTTCACTGTCCGCACTTCATGCAAATGAGATCAAAGAATTTAAACATGCAGTTATACCATAATACCAGCCAGTCAAGCTGTAACATTTTCTGACAATGTGATGGGACTGTAACTTTCAAATACAGGTTATATACTATCAAAATATAGTAAGGTTAGATATACTGCCGAAACAGAGAACGTAGGAATCTAACGTTTCGAGCGAAGGCCCTTCGTCAGAGAGAAACGTAAAGAGTGTGAACAAACAAACAATATACTATCACTCATTTTCTCTCTGACGAAGGGCCTTCGCTCGAAACGTTACACTCCTGTATACGTTCTCTGTTTCGGCAATTTATCAAACCTTACTATATTTCGATTGTTATATACTATCACAGTTTGGAGACGGTCGAGGAGTTTTATACCTCCTATCCTTTTATACATTCCTATCCCAGCACTGGTGTCACATCGGCATCCATACTCTATCTCAGACCAAAATATGCACCCTATTGCAGACCAAAATAGACAATTTGTATATACCCTATCCCAAACCCCGGAGCTCGAAAATCATCCCAAGCGTGGTGTAGGCACTATAGAGCGTTTTCATCTGACGTCACGGCGGCCATATTGGTGTACCAAAACAATGAAATGGCGGCCATATTGGTGTACGGTATGGGAATTAGCTCTTTCTTATTCAAATATTTTGTATTGTTTCACCATCCCAATGGGGCCACCGATCACGTGAGTGAAAACGGTCTATAGACCACTTTCATAAAGGCCACCGCTTTAAATATTCTTTTATGTGCATCTAAATGAGCCTTTCTGGCCTCGTTATAAAGCAAAGATTCCTTGGAATTGCAGACACACAAACGAGGCCAGAAAGGCTGATTAAGATGCACATAAAAAAATATTCAAATTGGTCGCTATTATGAAAGTGGTGTATAGGCAGTGTGTTAGGACTTATATGAAAAAGCCTATGTCATCCTCAGGGACTTTACATGTTTATACTAATTGGGACATTCTGAGAAGATTTGTAATATATCTTCTCAGGCGGAAATTTCATCTTCATGGATTTTTTTGCCGTTAAAGTTGACGGAAGTGACGTCGAAAGAGGAATTTGTCTATATGAAAACCACTTTACAGCTTCCTCAACTTTAACGGCAACAAAATCCATGAAGATGAAATTTTCGCCTGAGAAGATATATTACAAATCTTCTCAGAATGTTCCAATTAGTATAAATATGTAAAGTCCCTGAGGATGACATAGGCACTTGAAAAAGCCAAAGATGCCGCCAAAACTGCCAACAAAACAGACGTTTTGAACCCAAGTCTTTCGTCAGAGTCAATGGTACATATATTAAATTAGAATGTTGGGTAGGAAATTGGATGGACATAGAGAGAAGAGAGTGTCAGAGTGGTATAGTTATACCCTTACAATCGTAGATATTATAAAGTTAGGGTGTTATAGCTATATAGGCAGTGTGTTATGACTAAAGTCCCGCAGCCTGCCAGCCCATCTTCTAAAGCAAAGCCCACAGTTAATTTAATCAGTGCTGTGAGTAACTTCGTTACAAGTAACTAGTTACAGTAACTAGTTACATTTTTAAGTAACTGTTACTGAAACTAGTAACTTTTTCTGAAGAAGTAACTGTAACTATAACTAGTTACTTTTTGAAGAAGTAACTATAACTAGTTACTTTTTTAAAGAACTGTAACTAGTTACAATATTTGGTTCAAAAATGTGACTAGTATAGTTACTGATTTTCAGTTGAGGATGTCATTCTTTCTAGATAAAAATGGTTTTGATATAGTAATAAAGGTATATTATGTACACATTTGACTATTTCTGCTTAGTGACAACTATATTTAGGCATTTAGTTGTAAAAACATAATTATGGTACTGGCATCTAAAACCAGTAATTTCTTTGTTGATTCTAGTAACACGGACAAAGGAATGTAACTTTGTAACTAGTTACCAAATTTTTGAAGTAACTTTGTAACTGTAACTAGTTACTTTCTTTTCATTGTAACTTTTATCGGTAACTAGTTACTTTTCTAACGATGTAACTGTAACTAGTTACAAAAATTAGGTAACTTTTACTGCACTGAATTTAATACAAGCCAAACTCAGACAAACAAACCAAAATAGAATCTCGAGGGATTCCTATAAAGAGTCATTTTCTCTTGTCAAGAATGCAAAAGAAAATTATAAACTCCAACAAACATGAATACTGGCGTCTTTTGTGACAAAGCAGTTAAAGGTATAGTCAACTGCCAAGATTTATATACGTTATATACTAGAAGTTACTATATAGCAAAGAAGTGCTGCCTGGTTAATAGTTGGTAGGTTGTTCAGCGACAACAATTCTTCACGTGGGATAACTGGATAAGACCATTGTGAAAAGCATTCAAGTACATATTGTCTCCTTGCACTAAGACTCGGTCGATAGTAGATGAATTCCAATCGTTCACTTGAATAGTTTGTGCTGTTAACAGCGCTGATACTCATAAAAGAGCACTGTTTACCTCGAGACTGACCACTAAAACGTTCATGGCCTTGATGAATACTTCCACAAGCAAGTATAAAATACATGATCATTGACCGCACTTACTTACCGCCAGTGGTCCTAGCGCACTTTGCTGCAGCCTCGTACCCAGGCTTTTTACTGCTATCATACCCATCTGTTGCATGGTCAGGGGGTTCAGAACCAACATCTCCAAATTTCCAAATCCGAAAATTGATATACGCAGCCATATACATAGCACGGCAAAAAGACTGAGCACGAGTAACGCATAGTAACCCAAGAGAGATGCAAGAATAGTGTCCTCCCTGGTGGGAGGCAGCAATAATGGAATATGCTGACGTTTCTAATGAGTCAAGCCCTAGCTTTATCAAAGTAAATCGTATAGATATAAAGTTAGGGTGTTAACTTTTGGGAGTGTGTTATGACATAAATGAAAAAGCCTAAAGCAGTCAAAGGTATAGTCAACTGCATGCCAAGATTTCTAGTCAGATAACAAAATACTGACGTTTCAAGCCAAGCCCTTCATCAGAGAAACTCATATATATTATATATAGATAGAGTGTTAGCTATATAAGCAGTGTGTTACGACCTAAGTGAAAATGCCTAAAGCAGTTAAAGGGAGTTAACTGCCAAGATTTATAGTTGGATAACGAAACACTGACGCCGTTTCAAGTCAAGTCCTTCATCAGAGTAAATATAATTTGCATATCAAAACATAGAGTGTGCGTAGGAAGTTTGTTATCAAGAATGAAAAAAGTTTGATGAATTGCCAAGAATTTAAGCCATGCAGTCCTGCCTGAGAGCTCGCCAAAAATGACCCCTTTATTGTTTTACTCTGTCTATAACACCAGACGATTTTACTCATCAGAAAGAGAACCCTCAGACATCCTAAACAGTAATGTGTTAACAAGTGATTAACCCATTCCTACCTGAGCCGGCCAAAAAACAGCTCCTTTATCGTTTTATTGTAACGCCAGACGATATGTCAAAAAGAGAACCCTAAGACATCCTATGTAGACAGCAGTGAGTTAAACAACAAAATATATAGACGTCTCGCATTAAAGCCCTTCGTATCAGTAAATGGTACATATATAGAAAAGCTGGCAAGATAGAGTAAATATATATACTGTTTAGGTTGTGGGTATTTACAGGAGGGGGACATGAAAATAATTTAGTAGTTTTTGAGAAGTACAAAAAATTATAGACTGTACTTTGGTGGGGAAAAAATACGGTTTTCTCAGTTATTGCTGTAAATTGTCGTAAGTTGATAAAAATTGTCGTAAGTTGATAATACTCTAAAAAACTCTGAGCTCCAGACGAGACTCGAACCCACAACCTTCGGAATGCCAGCCCGACGCTCTCACCATTGAGCCACTGGAACAGAAATGACAGACTGAGGTTGCTTTATAGTATAAATACCTGGGAACGAGTTGAACCCAGTGAACTCTATATAGGAAGACTGGAACGCTAACTCCATAAACAGGCCCTATGATTGGATGAAGCCAAAAATCTTTAAATGTTAGTTTTTCTGAGTTTTGAACAACTGCCATTTTGTACGTTCGGCAAACAAAATGGCAGTTGTTTTTAGTTTTTAATTATTTCCCTTTTAGCTAAACTCTTGAAGTTTCTATACCAAATAGCATTTTTCAATAGCTTCAGTTTCATATATAGCCCAACGTTCGGCGTTAAGTATTTCAGCTCAAAACTCAGAAAAACTACAACAAGTTTCTTAGTGTTATTTCCCAACGAAATATGGCCGAACATTTACCACATTTGAAAAAGTTTAACATAACGAGGAAACTTATGCTATACATCAAATTGAAGCCAATGCTATTTCTAAAAACATATGTACACAATGTATTTCAACTATTTGTTGTTTTGGAGTAATTTGTTATCGTCCCAAACAAAATATATGGCAGGATGAAAATTAAGTAACTTGAAGCACGGGAGCTACCTGCAAAGGGACTGCCACTGGCTTCAAAATCCCCCCCCCCCCCTATGTTATCGTTCCAGTCTTTTTAGAGTTCAATGGTTGAACCGTACATAGTGTAACATAAGCCCGCAATCACCAAGTCTCGCAACATTTTTGTTGCAGCAAGCGTTGCACGAAGTAGAATCAAGTTCTACTTTTCACAACGATTGCGCCAATGGATTATTGAAGCATTGTAGTCCAGCACCACTCTTGTTTGAACTTGCAACTTGTCTCGCAACAATTTGCGCAATTAACTGGATATAACCACATCAGGCACATCTAAACTGTTCTTCCTATATAGAGGGCCATGCAGTAAGGGTCCTCTATGCACCCCTCATTGATCCAGTGTTATACTGCAGGAAAAACCCTGAAGTAAACCAAACTAACTTTATTTATAAGTAATATTGGGCATTTCACTCGATTACATAGCATGTTCTAAGGATTTTTGGGTGAAGGTGCCCAATATTACTTATAATATACCCAATTCTCTCCTGGCATTACCACTTTATTATATATACAGAATTCGCGATCAAACTCTCGGCAACGCCCTCCGTGGCTCAGTGGTCAGAGCATTGCACTAGAATCGCAAGGTCGTGGGTTCAATTACTGCCGGAAGGCCTGTGCATGTAGTTGCATTTTTTGCAACATGGTCCCAGTCTGGTCTTATAATGTATATATTCTACACTCGAGTTTTCCTTCACCCAAAATCCTGAGAACATGCTATGTAATCGAGTGAAATGCCCAGTATTACTTATAACTTTATTTATACTGGATAACCATGCATATATCAGTTATATCTAAACTGTTCTTAGTGCTACTAAAGGAAGCAACCGAAGTAAACCAAACTAATTTACCGGATAACCATATCAGTCATATCTAAACTCTTCTCCGCGTAGAGGCCCTGCTCATGCATTGGTCCATGGTGTTATACTATTATTACAGGAGGAACCCGGGGGTGTTTGGTAGAGTCAAACTGGAAACACTCTTCCCACATGCAGCCAAGGTGAAATTTTAAGCTGATAACTGCACCGAGCAGGAATAATCGGGCTTCGGTCAATGAGGTGAAAGATCACGTGCCCTAACCATAAGCAATTACAGTCGGTCGAATTGTTTTTCTCTCTAAAGGTCCGTTTTTATACATGTGCGGCTTTTAATGCGATAAATATCGGCAACTTCTTATTCAGAAGCATGTTAAGTAGAAAAACAGTCCGCGGATTGCGCCATGGTCAGTGTCATGGTTTCGTCTTCCTCACGTTTCTGCCCGTTCGCGTGATTGCTTACCATGCATCCAAACCAGAAGCTGGCGATATTTCTCGAATCAAATATCGCAAGTGTAAACGGACCTTAATAACTTTTCTTACATTCACCCAAACGCAATTTCATCATCTGGGATTGTTCTATAGTTGTGGTCAAGACAGTTTTTTATTTGCAAACATCGAATAACTGACGTCGTGGGCAGGGATAAAATCTCCATTTAAAAACCACCGAGACTATGCCACTTACTCGAAAATGGCTTGTCACTTAGAGGCCGTTAGGCGTCTGGTTATATACTTTATTGCTATTCCCAAATTGTCCAACTCGTCTCGAACGATTATATTTTAATGTTTCTAATCTGATAGCCTTTGGAGATATCGCCCAATTGTGCTAAAAGTCAACAGAAATAATCTCGGATAGTGTCAAAAAAGTAGAGTGCTTTTAGTAACGAAATACTGACGTTTCGAGAGCTCTCGGTTGTCTGATTTCCTTGAGTCTTGTGTTTAAAATAAGCGATTTTTTAGTTTTCAAAAAGCAAATGTAAAAAAACTAGAGTGCTGCGTAGGCAGTGCATATTTTCAGTGGCGTCGTGGCCGGGGGGGGGGGCAGGGGGGCCACAGCACTCCCATACTATTTGATATTTGTCGGAAATTGTCAAAATTTTGTGGTTGTCGGAAAACTTGATCATCAGTTGACAATAGATTGTTTACAATAATGTAATGACTTACTAGATCGGTTTATTTCGGCCAGTTTGTTCATGTTGTCAGCCACAGTGAACTCACATTATCCTGCCAGGCATTTGTCATAACTCATAGTAATGCTACCTATTTCATTATAAAATAAGTTAGCGCGTGAACAACAGAACAAGGCAAATTTCGCTGGATAACCTCGCGTTCTTGTCGGCCGCTTTTTTAAGCCTGTGTACTTCATGACAAAATAATAGGCATACATGGAGTCTTGTAGTTGTAAATATTAAGTGTGGAAACGTAACATCTATATTAAAGTGATTCACACTTTCACGTCCTGGACTCTTAGTACTTAATGCTATATCTTCTTCTGCGTGGACACGGAACGTATATTTAGATTGAAGTGATTCAAACCTGTAGACTGTTAACCTACTGTATACTGTAGTTTTTTAGATCAGAAAACTTTGTGATGAAATCGCTATAATTTCTTTTTGGAAAAATTAAGAAAAAATACACCTGTCGGAAAATTTTGGACTTGAGCCCCCCCCCTGTTGAACAGCTCCCACGACGCCACTGCATATTTTGGATAGAGCAAATTAGTGAAAAGGTGGTAAACTGTTGATTTTTAGTTTTAGTAACGAAATACTGACGTTTCGAGTAAAGCACTCGGTTGTCTGCTTGCCTTGAGTCTTGTGTTTTAAATAAGCGATTTTTAGTTTTCAAAAAGCAAGTGCTGCGTAGGCAGTGTTTTGAATATAGAGCAAAGGGAAAAGTTGGTAAACTGTTGATATTTTTTAGTATTCTTGTGTTTTAAATAAGCGATTTTTTAGTTTCAAAAAGCAAGTGTCAAAAAAGTAAAGTGCTGCGTATAGGAAGTGTTTTGGATAGAGCAAAGTGAAAAGAGATTTTTAGGAACGAAATTCGAAATACTGACGTTGTATCCTCTGTTGTCTGATTGCCAGTTAAGTCTTATGTTTAGCTCGCATTTCATTTCATATTTCGAGTAAGAGTTTACAGAACTTTGTTTTCACTTTTGAAATTACCCAAGACTTCGAATATAGAAAGTTATATTCTTCGCATTCCCGAATATAGAATAAAAAAAGTTATATTCCTTGCATTCCATTCTAAATAAGAAACAATACAAGTATAGATTGTTGCCCGTCAAAACAACGACACAGTGTCTGTGTCGTTCTTGCCATGGTACACAAAGACACATTAACGTATTGTACACAACCTAAAATGATTTTAAATGGCAGACCGAGTGCAACGGATTACGTGCTTAGCAAAAGTCAACTAGAGAATCCCCTGACTTTTAAGAAAGGCATCATCTAACGACACATGTTAACGACCTTAATCCGGTCTTAATCCGTTTTCGTTCGACTCAAACGCCCAGCTAATGCCTTTTGATTGCTAGCGTCTTCACTTACGAGCTTTCCTTGTCTTATACCACAGTTTACCTTCAACCAGAAAGCAAATCTTTGTTTTAGCTTTATCTCACGCCAAACCACGAACTGAAGAGCCGTTTTGCGCATTAGCAGCGTTTTAGCCAAATGCTTAATGTATAAACAAGCGATGGGGTGAACCTATTGTCTTATTCACTCCGTCTAAGCAACGGCTATATGGAATATCTACATTCGCTAAACTACCCAACTACCGTGGGCAAAACGTCACGTGTATGGTGTTTTTACAATAAAGTTTCCATCAGTGTAAAAAGTAGAGTGCTGCGTAGGCAGTGTTTTGGATAGAGCAAAGTAAAAAACGGTGATAAACTGCAGAGATTAGTTTTGATAACGAAATACTGACGTTTCAAGCGGAGCCCTTCATCAGAGTATAAAATATGACTGTAAAGTTAAACTTAAAAGCCCATGCACTTTAGCTTAATCTGACTTTAGTTCAAAAGTGCTGTGTGTATGCATGCAGTGTTTTGGATAAAGCAAAGTGCATAAAAGGTGGTAAATTGTCGAGATTTGTTTTGATAACGAAATCCTGACGTTTCGAGCGGAGCCCTTCAGTTCTTTTGTTGCTGTTGTTCTGTCGTAATTTTAAGTGAGGTAAAACCACGTTCACAGCCAGACTGTCTTCGTGAAGCAAATAAGAAATAGATAGTGTGTTTTGTTTGCTTTACTCTGGTCAAAGGGGTTTGGCTCAAAAACGTCAGGATTTCGTTATCTAAAATCTCAGTTCCTTTACGTTTTCCATGCATCGTATGGAGCAGTCAAATTATTTACTAGGGGGGGGGGGGGAGGTAACATCTTTACTCCACCACACCCTCTTATGTGTGGTTATAGCGCACGTGTCATTCACATCTGCGACCGACCCGGGTTCGATTTCTGCTCGGTGCAATTATCAGATTAGCATTTCACCAGCCTGGTTCCCAGGCCTCTCTTTTTAACGTCGAGCGGCAGACCGAAATTGTGAGAGGCCTGGAATAAAATGTTTTGCTTGGCCCTAAATCTGGCCCCAAAACTGGCCCCAAACTATACAGGCACCAAACGGCCGTTTGGCGGAAACCCAAGGCAGATAACACTCACGTCGGTCTGCACAATTCTTTATAACATCATATAGCAAGGTTGGTCTACTGCCGAAACGTAAAATTAGCATATTCGATTTGTATAAATGTGTTTCAACACAATCACTTCCTACGTCGAACACTACTTTATAAAGCCTCGTATGTAACAACCTTTTAACGTAATGTAAAATAAAGAAACCTACTCGTTTGCTGTCTGCTCTCAAGAAGAAGTTTGTTTAAGTGCCCTCGTTCATAAAGATTAAAGAATCCGAGCTCCAGCAGGATTCCTGATGGATAAAGATGAACATTTTCTGCTAGTCCTCTCGCTCGATCCCTATTCTGTGACGTCACCAAAATAAGTTATCGAGAGAAAAGAGGACTAGGAACTAGTCTGGCATTTCACCTTGGACGCATGTGAGAAGAGTGCTTCCAGTTTGTTTGACTCTACCAACCACCACAAATTTTTTCTGGGTTTCCTACGCATACATATCATCAGAGCTATAATTTGTATATAGACCATCTTAATAAGTGCAGACTACGTCATTTTCAGCTTTTTGAATGCTATGTTAGTAGTGTTTTTAATGTTATAACAAGATTTAGTATAAATTTACAAGTTTATAATGCAAATCCTCGAATTTCATTGGCTATTGCAGGAGTTTATAATTGGTGATATAAACCTCTGGGATAAACCAATGAAAGTCATTCTTTTAAAAAAATTGACCAATGACAAAATGCGTTGTATAGCACGAACAGTGATCATTAGAGCCAGCGGTTGTTCTGTTAAGCAACAATGGCGCCGAAATTATAATGGAGTGGGCAAATGAAAGAAGAAATTGGACATTTAGGCGAAGCAATACGTTCTACAGAAAACAAAAACGGCTACAAAATGGTTAGAATGGAAATTATTAATGGTAAGATCGTTAAATTGTTTATCTGTGGTCGTTTAAAACGAAATAACTGCAAACAAAACACATTTCAAAATTACGCTAGCTGTTGACAAGATTTCGTGATGTAAACTATATGCTAAATTGAATGTTTCTTTCAACTTTTTGTCACTTTTACAAAACAAATGAGTGGATATATATTGTTTCAATATTGTACATGAAAATCCATGCTAAATTATGCAAGAAAACTTTTCTTTTCCATCAATTACTGTACGGGCCAAGCAGATGTCCGAAATGACTGTTGAACGTTTGTTGTTGGCTGTTAAAAAATGTATTAAACGAGCCTCAAAGAATATGTTATGGTCGAGAATTTATTTAACTTTTGTTGGTAAATTTATACTAAAACAATTAGACAACTCGCCGTCGTTTTCTATGAGCGATAGTCAACTCGGCTTCGCCTCGTTGACTATTCGCTCATAGAAAACTCGGGCTCGTTGTCTAATTGTTAATTAGTATAAATTTACAAGTTTATAATGCAAATCCTCGAATTTCATTGGCTATTGCAGGAGTTTATAATTGGTGATATAAACCGCTGGGATAAACCAATGAAAGTCATTCTTTTAAAAAAATTGACCAATGACAAAATGCGTAGTATAGCACGAACAGTGATCATTAGAGCCAGCGGTTGTTCTGTTAAGCAACAATGGCGCCGAAATTATAATGGAGTGGGCAAATGAAAGAAGAAATTGGACATTTAGGCGAAGCAATACGTTCTACAGAAAACAAAAACGGCTACAAAATGGTTAGAATGGAAATTATTAATGGTAAGACCGTTAAATTGTTTATCTGTGTTCGTTTAAAACGAAATAACTGCAAACAAAACACATTTCAAAATTACGCTAGCTGTTGACAAGATTTCGTGATGTAAACTATATGCTAATTTGAATGTTTCTTTCAACTTTTTGTCACTTTTACAAAACAAATGAGTGGATATATATTGTTTCAATATTGTACATGAAAATCCATGCTAAATTATGCAAGAAAACTTTTCTTTTCCATACTGTACGGGCCAAGCAGATGTCCGAAATGACTGTTGAACGTTTGTTGTTGGCTGTTAAAAAATGTATTAAACGAGCCTCAAAGAATATGTTATGGTCAAGAATTTATTTAAATTTTGTTGGTAAATTTATACTAAAACAATTAGACAACTCGCCCTCGTTTTCTATGAGCAATAGTAGAAAACTATTAGAAAAAACTCGTAGAAAACTCGGGCTCGTTGTCTAATTGTTAAAAATAACTTTTAATGTATGTAAATGTAGAGTAGTATAGAATTTTGAACTTCAATTTTTCATGTAATGCCATATAGACTTAGAGTAGGTTGTATTGTAATAATTATTTTATGTAATTTTCTAAATCAATGTAAAGGATAAAGGATAAAAGACTGGGTGGCTAATCATCCTTACTTGCAGTCAGCGGCTGAATTGCGAAGGACGCAGATCAACGTGGCCTTGTCGAGGCATATCAAAGGCGCTTCAAGCAGCCGCCAACGACACAGTTCAAACCACGGATCACAGCTAAGATGTTAGGTGTTGTTAGGTGATGTAAACACATAGTAATTTAGCAATTTGATATTGAATGTGTAATTAGCCCACAATTATTATTATTATTATTATTATTATTATTATTATTATTATTATTATTATTATTATAGTGTTTTCAGCTTGAAGTTGGTAAAGTTTTTTCGTTTGTTTTTGCTGCACAAGCTGTCGTACGTTAAACTGAGCTCCAGAATGAATGCAGTTATGAATCTATTCAAATAATCTGCCCACTTTAACAAATTTTGAATCGGAGTGTTAGTGATTAGATTTTGCTCAAAAGTGCCCTCAAAGTGCAGGAAATGCCATTTCAGAGACCCTAGATTCAAACATTTTCCGGGGTCCCCCCGACCGCCCCCCCTAGAAATGCGGTCACTAAATCGGAAAGGGCCCCCCCGAAGTAATCAATCCCACGGGGCCCCAGATGCCTAGTTGCGCCACTGCTATGTACACGCGTAAAAATCTCGCAAGTTGTTACAGCATTGTTGCCTGAACAATGCTGTAACAACTTGTTGACATATGTGAACAACATTGATAAATGAACAACATTGTTCATCATTGTTTCAACAAGTTGTTACAGCTTGAAGAAACAACAACCGTTGTTCACGCATGTTGTAACAACCGAAGAACGTGTTGATATATCAACCATGTTCACCATTGTTGTTCATCGTTGTTATTTCGTCATGCTGTTACAACATGTTGTATCATGTACAAACAACGTTGTTGGTTATAAAAATGTGCTGTTGGAACAACTTGTTCATGACTGTTGATTTATCCGTGAACAAGTTGTTCGAACCATAAGTGAACAACTTGTTGACAACTTGTTCACGGCGAGCAGCACAACATTGTTCACGGCGAGCAGCACAACATTGTTCACACCTGTTGACAACCGTGAACAAGTTGTGCGTTTTTACGCGTGTAGACAGCAGTGAGTTAAACGACAAAATATACAGACGTCTCGCACTAAAGCCCTTCGTATCTGCATGTAAATGGTACATATAGAAAAGCTGGCAAGATAGAGTATATATATATATACTGTTTAGGTTGTGGGTGTTGGGAACCGGTCATGAAGTAATGCATGGTATTTACAGGAGGGGGACATGAAAATAATTTAGTAGTTTTCGAGAAGTACAAAAAATTATATGCTGTACTTTTGGTGGACGATAAAAGTACGGTTTCCTCAGTTATTGCTGTAAATTGTCGTAAGTTGATAATACTCTAAAAAACTCTGAGCTCCAGATGGGACTCGAACCCACACAACCTTCCGAATGCCAGCCGGACGCTCTCACCATTGAGCCACTGGAACCGAGGTTGTTTTTCGATATTTATATACCTGTTCCGTCTGGAGCCCAGAGTTTTTCTCTGAGTTTAACCATAGTTATTCTAAACATGGTTTGGAAACCCGGCAAACTTCAAAGCGGTCAACAATCAAGCTACGATTCATGTTGAAAGGTACACGAAGGTGCACAAATCCTTTGTTTTAGGTTTATTAATATTTAAACAGTACGGTTGAGCGATTCAACCCAAACGTTGCTAGTGGATGATTGCTTCATTATACAGAAAACACAATATGTTCAGTAACCGTGAAAGTGCACATATTTCCATAAACCTGAACAAAAACATAAAACAATGACTTTTGTTGAGCTTCCAAACCATGTTTCTATTAACTATGGTTTAACTAACGACAGCTTGTACAGCACAAACAAACGAAAAACGTTTTGAATGCTATTGAAAATATACAAAAGCTACGACAATAAACGAAATTGAAAAGAATTGAAAAGATACGCTTCTCTTAGTAACATCATAGTCCCTAGAAATAAATTGTCTGGAAACGAGGTGAACATCAAAACGGCTAACAATTAACTGCAATGGCCCACTCTTTTGTTTTACGTCATTAATATTTATACAGCAACGCTACTATTGGGTGACTGCTTCATTATACTAAAAATACAATGTGTTCAGCAAGCAAACAAAAACAAATACTTTGGCCGCGTTTCCAAACAATTTATTTCTATGGACTATGCATGGCAACATATCCATTACGACATTTACAAAACACACGTCATTTATGAAAATCTTGTTTTTATTGTGGGTCGAGTCATGAAGTATATATAATATAATGAACTATATACATTTTATACATGTGTTAATAAGTTACAAATTACCGAACTAGAAGACCGAAATATTTTATATTTATGTACAGCAATATAGTTTTAAAAATTTCGATCATTGATAAAGAAATTTAAAGTGCCATTAACCCCAAAAAGTTTTTTGCACGAATAAACATCGCCAATCCAAATGATGAAGAATGCAACATAAATTAACTAAATTGGTAAAATGAACTAAATTGGTAAAATCCTCTTGATTTAAGAATCGATTGAAGTGCCGATAATGACGTACACGACGGAGCACTTGGGAGACTGCGTCGAGAAGGGTTTGTGACGTAATACCAGGAATTCTATATTTTTTTTACTGTAAAGTAAATAGGAAAGAACGTACCCAGGTTACGTTTATAGCCAGTTTGGCGATATTTTTCATTTAAATTATTTTATTATAGTTCCGGTGTACTACACTTTATAGATTTTTGAAGACGAATTCCTGGTATTACGTCATACGCATCCTATACCCATTCCCCTCACTGCTCCGCCATGGGACAAACAGATGCGAAATCTTGCAAGTTTGAAGGGGCATAAAAAATGAAAGAAGTGTTCAATAACAGAAAAGATATCTTGGTGCTAATATACTCAACAAGGGCTATTTGAATCCCGAGAAAAATTTTTTGGGGTTAGTGGCACTTTAAGAAAGTCGTTGGAAAACACTCCTTTGCAGAATTTAGAACATTTCACATGAATCTTCTTCAGTAATGGCGAAATAACAACCGATTTCTAAAAGAAGACTTGATCGAGTAACTCATTGTTCGTTGGGGTAAAAAAAATGTCGATTTGGTCCCTTGCTAAAGGTGAGGTAATACAGGCAACATTTTTCTTCAACTTTCAACGCAATTTTGAAAAGCGTTGTTGCACCACCCACTTTAAACATTATCACGCAACAATGATTTTGTTGTAAGTTGAAAAAATGTGTTGAAAAAAGTAGACTCCAGTTGTACAGGGTTTCCCCCCCAAAAAAATGCCCTCCATCCATTTACGAGGTGCACCTTCTTTAATTATGGTACAAGAAGTAAATTTTTATATCACGCCGAAAGCCCATCCCTCCTTCTTTGTTGTCTGAAATTTTCAGAGCTAAGTAGTTATCTACTCGCTTCCTATAGTCATTTGAAGAGGCAACATCAAAATTTGAACTTGTCCAAATTATGTATGCTACGTCAAGATTTGGAAATCTTCTCTTAAAGGCTTCCCTTGTCCTTGTTGGGCTTCTTGTTTCATGATAGGAAAGTACCATGAATGCTCTTTCCTCGAGAGTGAATTGTTGTCCAACCATCTTGAGACGGATGAAGTAAAGTGCACTTCTGCATACATGGCAAACATGTGCATGGAACTCTCATGAGCATTGTTATTACCCCAAGGAACCCCACAGGATTTGATGCCGCATTGCTTCATCTGGAATCAAACTTTATTCCCTTGTGGTCAGTTTTCACATGCATACGTATTCAAACTTGTATTCCGCACTCAAACAAAGCTGTGGTCAAAAACGGGATGGGCGACATTCGTTTGGGACACCCTGTATTTTTCCAAATCTGTAGGTAGGTAGGCAGGTAGCATAGATAATTTGCATAATTTGGACAAGTTCAAATTTTGATGTTGCCTCTTTACATGACTCCAGGAAGCGAGTAGATAACTATTTAGCTCTGAAAATTTCAGACAACAAAGGAGTGATGGGCTTTCGGCGTGATATAAAAATTTACTTCTTGTACCCAAATTAAAGAAGATGCAGTACAAAAAACGGGTGCATTTTTTTTGGGACACCCTGTAGTCCCCGAGTTATCCCTACCACCACCCCGAGTTATCCCTACCACCACCCCCACCCCCTCCCGAGATAACCCGGTTTCATGTGGACAGGCCCTTTGTACTTCATTTTTCAAACAATAACTGCTCGATCCAGTCTTTTCTAGAGATCGGTGGAAATAATATACACGAGAGGTGATCTTCAAGATGAAAGCCAATATCAAGTTTGAAGTTAGAGTAAGGATTTGTGCTTATAGGACTGAAGTTACAGTTAGGGTTAAGAATTATGAAACTTAAGCGTTTGGAAAACGATTAGGCCGGTAACGTTATGGTTTAAGCCTACTTCTCACTTGTCGTTAGAATCGGGAACAGTTCTATCCCCGATTGTCGGCGATTCTTACGACAGCCATTTCCTGTCTCCGATCGTCCCAGACGAGTGGTTTCAGTGGTCTTCAGTGTTCACACACGTCGTAACTAGTCGTAAGAATCCCCGATCGTCGGCGACCGTCTGGGATGCATTTTCCAAATAGAAATGATTCCAATTCTTGCGATGCTTCCGATCAGATCGGCGACTGTCTGGGACGTTACTTCAACCAGGTTCACACTTGTCGTATTAACAATCCCAGACGATCGGGGACAGGAAAAATCCCCGATTCTTACGACAAGTGAGAACCAGGCTTTAAGTTAAGAATAAAGTCAAGCTTAAAGGGTATTGGCAATAAAAATTAAATTTGCCCCATTTGAAAGAACTCGTCAAATGGTATAAGAAGCCCTTTTGTAATTTTTCTGTATCTTTCTTGTGTTTTGAAATATTTCGACCAAAGACAGCGTGTTGTCCGCCACTGATCTAATTGTTGTAATACTGGCAAGATAAAAATTTAACTTTACCCTGCTTATGACGTCACATCCATATCGAAAATAATTCCAAGATGGCGGACAGCACGCTGTCTTTGGTCCAAATATTTCCAAAACCAAAACAGATACGGAAAAATTGTAAAAGGTCTTCTTATACCATTTGACGAGTTCTTTCGAATGAGACAAACTTAATTTTTATTGCCAATACCCTTTAAAGGAAAGTCATCTTTCAGGTTAGGGTTAGCGTAAGTGTATGAGAGTGAGAGTTTGAATGTATGTGTGAGTGTGAGAGAAAGTGAGCCGGGAGAGAAGAAATGAGAGACAGTGGGTCGGAGTGAGAGAATGAGAATGAGAAAGTGTGGGTGTCAATGTATATGTGAGTGAGAGTATAGTAGTGAGAGATTATGAAAAAAGAGAGAAAGTGAGCTAGAAAGTGGTAGAGAAAGAGTGAGTGAGAGAGATAGTCACTTACTATGTTATGTTATTTGCCAAAGACTATATATATATATATATATATCCTTTTCCCCGTCCGTTAGAGAACTTATCTTAAGTAGAAAGGCAATCTTATTATTCACTGTTATTACCATCAGCATCATCATCATTGTCAAAACCACGAAGATTATCATCGTTATTTGTCCACTATCGTAATCACCACCATCGTCACTATTACCGCCATCATAACCATCAATACCACCAATGTCAAAATTACTGTATCACCAAAAACTATAACCATCACCATGGTCACTATGGCCATCATGGTCACTATCACCATAATCATCATGGTCACTATGATCACCATAGTCAACATGACCACTATAGTCACTATGATCACCATAGTCACTATGACCACCATGATCACTATGATCACCATAGTCACTATTACCACCATGATCACCATAGTCACTATGACCACTATAATCACCATGGTAACTATGATCACCATAGTCAACATGACCACTATAGTCACTATGACTACCATGACCACCATGGTCAACATGACCACTATAGTCACTATGACCACCATGACCACTATGGTCACTATGATCACCACCATAGTCACTATGACCGCCATGATCACTATGACCACCATGGTCACTATGATCACCATGGTCACTATGACCACCATGGTCACTATGATCACTATGACCACCATGGTCACTATAATCACCATAGTCACTATTACCACCATAGTCACTATGACCACCGTGGCGTTATTGGCCACCATGACTACCATAGTCACTATAACTACCATAGTCACTATGACTACCATAGTCACAATGACCACCATGACTATCACCATTGCCACTATAACCACCATATATACAGACACCTATACATATCTCGTAACCAAGAATTATCTGAAGAAAGTTAGGGATGTTTCTGGGGAGCTTCTCTTGCCTTGTTTCATCACGAGTTCAAAAACAAATGGAAACCATAAATGTCACAAATGAATAAATAAATAAAGGAAAACCTTTCAAAGCTCTCGTTTCGTTTTAGCAGCACATATGAATAATTTCTATTTACAACTCCGAAATCGACGAATCGATTTTCTCAGTCACTTTCTTTTTCGCCGACTCCAGTTTGGTTGCGTGATTAACGATACTAAAAATAAACTGCAAGCACCCGACTTTGATATAACTCCCATGATGCAACGTCGCCGTGCCTTCCCATCCAGCACCGCTGCCGCCAATAAGGGTGGAGCTGCTCGCGGAGCAGTTGCACGGCCTGGTAACGAATTGGATGCCTAGTCCCGAGGTCCTTCGCGACGCCGAATCCTTCGCGGTCGGTTTTCTGTGGCCCAGGAGCTTGTCCTTGGATAATCGGTTGGGGTCCAACTTCCGGGCGGAGGTAGTGGTCGAGCGGCGGGGTTTCACGGAGAAGTCGCACGAGTAGAGGACGTTGTCGACGTATGTCCCGTGCTCACTGTAGTTCAAGAGCTCGTACTGTTTGGTTGCCTAGGAAACGCGCGGGAATAAATGACGTTTCAGAGCGCGAAATAAAAATGGCGCCAAAAATGGCGACTAACTAATGTATAAGCCAACTCATAACGTAACAAGGATTATAGTTAGGAACTTGCTAGTATACTATTGCACATTCTGCGATCTGATTGACTACTCTCGTCGGTAGATAGCGAGTAGAAAATTGAGTACCAGGAACCGTGCAGTAAAATAACATCATGGTGACGAGAAGTGGGAGATTTGTTTTACCATAGTCAATCGAGATATGGTTTGGAAACTCGGCAAACTTCAAAGCGCCTATAATGAGCTGGGATTTTATGTTGAACCGTACCTTACACCGTGCACATCCTTTGTTTTAGGTTTATTAATATTTAAATAGCACGGTTGAGTGATTGAAGTGAAACGTTGCTATTGGACAATTCGTTCATTATACTAAAATACAATGTGTTCAGTGACCGTGCACCGTGCACAAAAATGCATAAAGGCGAACAAAAAAATAGACCAAAGACTTTAGCTGAGTTTCCAGACCATATCTCGATTGACTATGGTTTTGCTTTGGTTTTCACACAGAAACAATGGCTATGCTTCGTTTTTTTTAAATCGCCTGGGGGAAAAGGTATGTGTATGACGGGATGCAGGACTTCACTTAATAAGTGTTTCTGTTATGTTATCTGTTCCTTCGCCGAAGGCGAGGTGAATATCGGTGAATAATAACCGAGAAGAAGTCGAGGTTATTATTCATCGATATTCACCGAGCCTGAGGCGAATAATTATTTTAGTATAAATACACATTTTCGTACTTTTAGGATCAACATTTTCTTTAAAATTGTTAATTTCCTCGTCTGTCGCATTGACAACTTGGCTGGCGGCCATTTTGAATAAACGCTGTAGGTGATGATCATCGAGAATTAATCCGAAGTAGCTCGACCAATCAGCGCGCGCGATTTTCTCTAATCACCTGTGTATTTATACTAATTATAAATATTCCAAGGTCTTCCACCTAATATTTAAATGTTGCCATAGATCAGTTGCTAGTTTGTTTGCTTCGTTTTTGGTGAGTAGTTTTCTTATCTCTTTCCGAAGATGTTTTCCCGCGCTTTTTTTCGTGCTCCCTCGAGAAATGGAACACGCACGACAACCAACCAATCAGAAACGTCGTTGCTTTAACTTAGAATAACTATGAAGTATATTAACAATGGCACTAACCTCGTCGTAAAATACACAGCAGTGTTTATCCGATAAATAATTGCAATATCCGTAATTTCTTAAACATACATCCATATCGGGAGCTGAAATAAAAGGATTCAAGAGGCGTTGTAAAATGAGACAAAAAATCAGGGGAGCAAAATATTTTAAAAGGTTTAAAACAATTTTTTTATTGGAAGATGTAAGAAAGATGCATGTAAGCTTTAGAGTACAGGTAATGAGAACGACACTGGCGTTATAGTAGTGTAGTAACTATTTTAAAGGCTTATTAACCGAGTTCGAGGTCTGTACGGGAAAGTATTTGCCTGAGGTTTTCGTACAGGCCGAGCGACGAAGGAGCGAGGTTTGTGCGAGAGAAACAGAGGGCAAATACTTTCCCGTACAGACCGAGAAAACGAGGTTAATAAGCCTTTTATTATATGGCTTTTGGTTTGTTTTCTTATCTGTTTTTAGTTCTACGTTTGTCTTGATCAGGTGTCGCTGTTCACCTTAGTTCTTACTTTTGAGCTTGTTCGTTTCGCTTCATGTTTACACCTGTTAGGCTTTTATTTTTCGTGCTTTTAAATAAGAAGTTTTTATAAAAAGAAACACTGATGTTTCAGGACGTATTATTGTTCAAAATTTTCCAACGAATATATCTAATTCGCTTTTATTTTCATTCAAATCAACTCAGTAATTTTCCCGCCAAAACTTGCAGGTCATTAAAAATGACGTAATGCCCTCTCACAGTGCCGAGAGGGCATTACGGCTTTTTCCGGACCTCTCAGCAACCAATTAGCGTGCGCCGTTTGGCGTAATGACCCGAAAACAAGCCCAACCATATAATAATAACTACTTAATAACCGAGAGTGAGGTCTTTACGGTAAAATATTAAACCGAGGTCTTGCTGTATAGACCGAGCGATAGCGAGGTTAATACGTTCAAGACCGAGGTTAAATATTTTACCGTAAAGACCGAACGGTCGAGGTTATTAAGTAGTTTATTATATGGCACTTTTTATTTCAAAATCAATCTTGTATTTCTTGATCTTCGCTTCCTTTAACTTCGTCAAAACACCGAACTAGCGTTATTTTCTTCCGTTTCTTTCTCGTCTGGATACTAGAATTTACTTTTATAATGTTCATCGTCGTCTATTTCATCTATTTTTTCATAACAATTTTCATAATGCTCGTGGGCATTACGGAGAAATCTCGCCCCTTCAGCAGCCAATCACAGCGCGTGATTTTACCGGAAGTAATCCGTGTCATATAATAAAAGGGAGCAAATGATCCCATGAGGCAATTTTAGTAATTTGAGTAAAAACTCAATTGGCCGTACCGAAAAAGATGGCGTCTTGTACATTTAACCACAATCCTTTGCGCACATTAAAGATAACGCACGGAAAATATGGTTTTAAAAGGGTAAACTTGGTAGGAATGAAGTTCTTGCTTGTTTAATCCATTTTAGCATGATAAACAATGTTTAGCTGTTATTTGAGCTGATTTCCGTCAATTTTAGAACAGTACATTTTATAATTTAGAACTGCCCATTTTGGAAAATGAGATGCCTTAAAATGATTCATACTCAAATTGACAATTTCCTTAAATAAAAGGTGGACCCAAGTACGTAGTGTCATATTATCTTTTAAACACCTACCTTGACCAATGTTCAAGGTCTTGTAGATCATGGGACAAGACGATCCCTCGCCATTGATTGGACATAACACAGCCATGGCCTTACCACGTGGAACTAGAAATAAGCAACGTAAGTAAATAACAGACGCTTGGCTAAAATAAACAATTAATATATGGAAGTTGTACAAACATTTTGTTTTATGAAGTCGCCAGCTCTATAAAGAAGGGCAAGCGATGAAGAACATGCATGGGAAAATCGTAAAGCAAGGCGTAGCCGAGTTCTCCTTAGAGTGTCTTTATCAATTAACCTTTTCGAAGTGTCGTTATAACTCGATAAAGTCACGAAAGGCTTCTGACTGACGGATTTTGACGGTCTTCCACTGTCCCAGTCTGGACCGTCGGGTAGTTTGTCGTCCGGCTTTCTAATTGTTTTAACGACGGGAAAATAGACGGACGACGGAAATCTCTGTGTGTGTGGGTTCCAGACAGGGAACGAACCTGCAACCTAATGACTGAGCTACTCGTGTATTACCGTTTTGCGGGAGGAAAACTGTTTCTTTAGTGCCATTGAAAGATATTTTTCTAGAGACAGACGAGTTGGTAGAGTTGACCTGGTAAGAAGAAATTTGAATAAAGTTAACTTTAGAAGAGCAAGGGGTGTTGGTGGCACAGTGGTTAGTGCACGTGCCTTTCACCTCAGTGGCCCGGGTTCGATTCCTGCTCTCAGCAGTTATCTGATTGGAAATGTCACCTTGGCCGCATGTGAGAAGAGTGCTTCCAGTTTGACTCTACTAAACACCACAGGTTTCCTCCGGGTACTCCGGTTTCCTCCTGTAGTAACACTGGACCATTGAGGGATGGCCCTTACTGGACCTCTGAGGATAACAGTTTAGATATAACTGATAGAGTTATCCAGTATAAATAAGGTTAGTTTAGTTTAGTTTAGCAAGATGGCACAATTGCCAGTCAAAGCCTGCATCATCAGTAACATTAATAATAGATAATACATGCACGCTAAATCAAACCTACCACCACCATCAGTTACCCCCATCGCCACCACTACCCGACTATCACGACCATCACCAAAACCACTATTGCACTACCACCACAAAACTAGCCTGCGTGCAGACTCCACCTGAATTTAATAATTAAATATCATATAGAGTCTGCGCATCGGCGGCAGAAAGCTTGTTCTGTCACGTGGGTTTCCCCACAAAAGCGGGGAAAGCGTGTGATTGGTCAATCGCTAAATATTCATGATTAGTTATAATTTATGTTAAAAGCGATTTAATACCAAGGAATAAACATGGCGTTTTATATCGATCCTGAGAAGCTCAAAGGTGAAACTTTCGTACGTGCTCTTGACGTTGTCTGTGGCTTTTTTCAAGTAGGAAATCTTTATGAAGAGAGAAGCGTATCCTCAAGGAATTCTTTCTGGGGAAGTCGATCTTTTTTAGTGCTGGCACAGGCTATGGGAAGTCCTTGATTTTCCAAGCCGTTCCACTTCTAGCCGATCTGTTCTGAATAATTATGAATTCTGAATAATACTGAATAATTCACAATTCTGAATAATTATGAATTTCTCGCGTCTACATTATTTTAATTATTCCAAAAGTCCCACGTGACAGAACAAGCTTTCTGCCGCCGATGCGCAGACTCTATATGATATTTAATTATTAAATTCAGGTGGAGTCTGCACGCAGGCTACCACAAAACCACCATCACCTTCACCACCACTATTAAAATCAACACTACCACCATAACCATCATCACCACCACCATCACCATTAAAATCACCACCACCACTATCACCACTAATACCACCACCATAACCATCACTACCTCCACTATCACCCTAATCATTACCACCACAATTACATTACCACTACCACCATCACCTGACCACCACCATCATCACAAATCCGTATGCCAAATCACTTGCCTTATTCGTAGTTTGAGCCACTAACTGCTGCAATTTTTGATAAGCCAACACATGAACAAGACGAGGATCCAGTTTACTCAACTCAGATTCTGAAAACAACAAAACTATCTTGTTTTTCTTCACTCTCAACAACAACAAAATAGCGTTTGTCTGTTATTAGTGTTTTCAGTTTGAGAGCGCGTCCGGTTGGCATTCGGAAGGTCATGGGTTCGAGTCCTGCCTGGAGCTCAGATATTTTCTCTGAGTTTAACCAGCTTGTACAGCAAAAACAAACGAAAATAGCGTTTGTCTGGATATTTAAAGTGTTTATGAAACGAAAATTAAGTTTGTCTTATTTGAAAGTAGTTCTAAAATGACAAAGTAACATCTTTTGATGTTTTTTGTTTCCTTGTTTTGTTTAGAAGATATCACAGTTTGTTTTATAAGCGAAACTAACCAGTGACATCACAACGTGCATTTTCTATTATCAGACGGAATCACTTCGAAGCAATTATGTGTGTGTGTTTTCCCCTTACAACAACAAAAATATACATTTTCAACTGATTCCGTTTAATAATAGCAAATATATATAGAACCTTTCCCAGTAAGTCATTATGCACGTTGTGATGTCACTGGTTAGTTTCACCATGGATAGTAAAATGAATGGATTGGAAACTAATAGTCACGTGAGGTGTTTCCAGGCCGCTGATTGGCTGAAAAGCGTTTTTCTTTGCTCGAGAGATGTTGAAACCTAGTTGCAAATTGTGATGTCACGAATGGCGTGAGTACGCTTGTTTTACTGAGGTTTTTAGTGAACTTTTCTTCAAATTCTTCATATCCTCACATTCAGATGACTATGTTGACGTTTTAAATGATTTTATCGCCTTACAAACCTGCCTAAGCCACAATCGAGCGTTCGGGGTAAGCGTTGTTGATCTTTGTTTTGATGATTCCTGTGTTGTTTTGAAGAAACTGGCGTCCCCAAATTGTGCTTTGTTTTGCTCGGAATTTGGGATGCATATTTTAACTAGTAAACCTTGATATCTTCTTTTAAAATGAGTAAGAATAGACGGGCATTTTGTCGTATTGTGGCTTTGTCGTATTTACAGACATTCGATTATCATTTTAGGCTGTATTAATCCCAAACTTTGAATATACTCGGGTTTTTTAAGCTTGTCAATTGCAACCAGGTTGTTATGCTCACGCCATCAAGTTTCCAATCCAGTCTTTTTACTATCCATGGTTTCACATATAAAAGAAACTGAAATATCTCAAGAACGAAGCCAGGAAACAAAAAACAGCAAAATATGTTACTCTGTCATTTCAAAAGTACTTTCAAATAAACAAACTTCGTTTCATAAGCACTTTAAAGATATTAATAATGCAGTTATACAGTAAGTATGAACTTTAAAATTTCACTAGTTTTCCTAAAACTTGAAAGAAACGTGTGGCAGTCTCGTCGAGTTACAGAATAACAATAGTTTCCCGCTCTTTTTTGCTCGGGAGCTTGCGCAGGCGCAAAAACAGCGGAAGGGGAATTCGAGTGAATGCCCCGCTGTGGCGGGAAATTCAAGTTCGAGTACTGGATTCCACGCATGAAAACCAAAACGAGGCTCGTCAACAACAGAAAAACACGAAGATGTTTCGCCCGAACATTGAGATGTTGACAAGGAAATTGTTAAGTTACAGGAAAATACGAACTTGAAAAATACAATACGCATTTAAATAGAGCCCTTGTGATCGAAGGTAAAATTCACAGAGTGAAAACAGACAATGCAATGCTGAACAAGTTAAGGTAACTTTTTTCAAATATTTAAGTTTTCCAGTAAAGATTTTCATGCAGTCAGCCAAATATTGAAAGTGACTTTCCAAGCGAATAGCCAAAAATGAGCAAGCGATGAAGAAGAACGACGAAGAATCTTTATCAACTAAACTTTAAAAACACTTGTACTGCATTTTGACTTTCCTTCGTAACTAGATCTTCAAGTTTTGAATGTTTTTTTATGACAAAAAAGGTTCCAAGCTTCCCTGTCAGACTGCATGTCGGCAGTTGTTTACTCTCGAACGATAAACTTTGAACTTTTGAATATCACGTGAACGTCATCTCGATTACGCAACTTAATTCAATTATGTTAATTTATCTAATTATGTAACAATTTTTTCTTACATAATTAGATAAATTAACATAATTGAATTAAGTTGCGTAATTTTGGTCCGTCCGTACAGAAAAATATTTGCCCTCGGTCTCAAAAATGTCCCTCGGCCTGCGGCCTCGGGCCTTTTTTAAGACCTCGGGCAAATATTTTTCTATACGGACCTCCCAGCCGGTAAATAACGTATATTTATCGAGTTATTGGCCTCGCTTGTTCAGTCTGTACTAGTGAAATACCGGACCGATGTTTTTTAGAATTGGAGCGAGACGAGCGCAGCGACTGGAGGTCCATGCAAAAAACAGAGGTCCGATATTTCACTAGACAGACCGAACAAGCGAGATCAATAAGTAGTTTATTATATGGCCTTGCTGAAATAATTATTATTTAACTTAAAAATTATTAGAGACATGAAAACGCCATTGCAAAACTCGAAACATTTTCTTTAACAGATATTTGTTTGGCTTCTTTAGTTCTTCGTTACTTAATCAAAGTGCATTTGTAATTGAGTTCTTTATCTCTGATAAACTAAGTTTTCTATATCTTTCGGCTCTGAGCTAGCCTACGCGCAGACGTTCGGAAAATCCCCGGATATTTGGGATCTGGGACGGAGCGTCTGCACGTATAGGCTAGCTCTGAACTAGCCTGGTAACCACTAAAGACTTCTGCTTTCCTATTGGTTGAATTTTCGCGCGTTTTTATTGGCTATGAGTGAAATTGCAATCGTCATAAGTGGATTTAGCCCTGATGATGCGAGAATGAGATTAGTGGTTACCTGGACCAGGCTAGCTCTGAGCGGGCGGATGGGGGAAATATCCGACCGCTTATGAACCAATCAGATCGAAGGATTTCCGTATTCGGACATCTCAGAGCCACTGATATCACTCTCGGGATAATAACCGACGGGGTAATATTTCATCAAATTCCTCTCGCTTCGGGTATATAAATTATATTGTTATATACCAAAGAATTTCGTTTGCCAAAGATGAAATCCTATTGGTCAAATCATGGTCACGTGTTGTTCAACAAACTCAATGTTTCTTTCTGCCGAGGGAAACATTGCACTGTTTCCCTCTGACGTCAACAACGAAGAAGGAAACAGTGCAATGTTTCCCTCTGACGTCAGCTTTAATCATGCGTTGTTCACGTGAATACACAATGATTATTGCATCAGATCAAGAACTTTGGACTTTTCGGAACATTTTGAAAACAAGAGCTGTTTCGAGCTTGTTCGGTACGAAATAGTCCATTTTCCAAAGGAAAGAATATCTATACATATCTTCAAAGAAGGTCTGAAGAAAATGTGGATAAATTTAAAGCTGTTCTTTGTACTTGTTGAGTCTGGTGTATTTGTTCAGTTGAATTGAAATGCGAAGACAAAGTCAAAGTGTTTTGGTAAGTCTTTTTGCCTTTTACAAGTTTCGAAGTGTTTTGGTAAGTCTTTTTGCCTTTTTCAAGTTTCGAAGTGTTTTGGTAAGTCTTTTTGCCTTTTTCAAGTTTCGAGTCAGTTTGGTATTTTGTATTTTAAAAGTCTTTGGTATATAACAAAACGCTTGTTGACTTTTGCCTCGAGAAACATCAAGTTTTACGGTCCCTCAGGCTTCAATGTCACCCTCGGGTGAAAATTGAAGCCTTCGGGCCCGTAAAACTCGATGTTTCCCTCGGCGCCAGTCAACAAGTGTATAGTAATTACCTTGTAGTGTATCCGCTCCTGATAGGGCGCAAATAGCACTGACTGCGTTCGGACTTGTAGCAGCATGAGTCGTGGTCGCTCCCCCGCTGCCAGCACCATTCACCAGTCCCTTCTGAGGACTGGCACCTAGCACAATCCTCTGTACAGTCGGGCTCGTCACTGACGTCGTCACACTCGTCCCACGTGTCCCAGAATTCCCCTGTGTCGCCGAGTTCACCACCGGTCTTTGTATACTCGTCGATAACGTCGTACTCGCGATACTCTTAATAATATTACTATTCGCGCTATTCGTTAACACTATAACCTTCGTCGGACCGGACGCCGAACTTAGACCCGCCGACATGGTACCCACGACATTCATCCTAGCAGAATTCATCCCCGGCGGTGAAACACTCACCGCCTTTGTCGACTCCCCGACCGTTCTAGTTTTGATACTCTGTAAAGGTCCGTTGGCTAAGGCCTTTAAATCGTTCAAAACGCTCCCCTTGGTTGAATTAAGCGAAGAGTGTAGTGTAGGAGTCTTCGAATTAGTGTCCAGTTTGAACGCTGATTTATTATCAGTGGTCGAGACCTTGTTCATACAATTGTTAAACGTTAAGTGTTTTGTGATATTCGAACCGACGCCGTTTTGCTGAGTCAGGTTTTTCGACGGTGATGCGTAAAGAATGGTGATTGGTTTGGTCAGAGTTTTCCCGCCAGAAGTGATGGTGTGAGTTGTGACGACTCTGTTGAACGCGGTGACGTTTGATGATAACGACGAGTTTGTCGGGGAACTGGGTACCGCTTTAGTGGTGACGTTGCTCGGTTTTGTCAGGGAGACGGTCTTAACCGTTGTACTGAGTACGACTGGAGATGCGGATGATGACGTAGTGCCCGGGGTAGGTTTGGAGAGTTTGGTATCCATGGTAACGCCTCTAGAA
Organism: Paragorgia papillata; assembly: GCA_035771165.1. Taxonomy (NCBI): domain Eukaryota; kingdom Metazoa; phylum Cnidaria; class Anthozoa; order Scleralcyonacea; family Coralliidae; genus Paragorgia; species Paragorgia papillata. The sequence goes on along the minus strand of JAWNZC010000471.1, from coordinate 726,705 downwards.
ATCGTGCTACTAGTGGTCGTTGTCGTTCTCGCGGTTGACATGACGTGATTAAGCGGAGCGACAGAGGGGACTGTTTTAACGTTTTTCTTAATGCCGTCTGGGAGTTTCGGAGCGGAGAGTGATACCAGATGTTTGGCGATGTTGCACTGCAAGGACACGACTGATTTCAGCCACTAAGAATGATAAAAACAACGAGATTAGCTCGTCAAGGACGATAAAAGCACGGAAAATATGTTAGATCACAGGACCCTGGAAAAACACAAGTTGAGGTAGTCAAAAATGGCAAAAGTCATTACGCTTATTATTATAATTTAGTCTTGTTATAATCTTTACTCGGCCTACCTATATATATATATATATATATATATATATATATATATATATATATATATATATATATATATATATATATATATATATATATAGTTCAATCTACAGACACGGTGTTTCGCTGTACAACAGCTCATCAGTGTAGCTTGGAACAATCTGAATGAATTTCATCAATTACTTATACACATGCGATCGTCGGTGACAACCGCATGTGGGACAGCGTCGGTGAAATACAATCAGATAGCGTGAAGTGCGCATGGGCCCAGAGTGCTCAAACTTCCACAAGGGTAGTGAGTATATATATATATAAGTGAGTTTTGGTTCACGAAATTTTAAAGAGTGCTCAATACCATATATAGATAGAGCAAAATACAAAGTATGAAGTATAGTTTTACCTTAAAGTCTTCGCTACCAGAGGTTTCACCCTAAACGGGATCATCAGGCGACCCTGATGATCCCGTTTAGGGTGAAACCTCTGGTAGCGAAGATTTTAAGGTAAAACTATACTTCATACTTTGTATATATATATATATATATATATATATATATATATATATATATTTGTTAACCACCAACGAATGACACTTATGCGGTATTACGTCATTTTTCTGTCTTTTCCACAAAGCTTCGCTTTGGCATTGTTTTTGACTTGACATCAAAGCGAGGTGGTCAAAAATAGAAAGAACAATAACATGACGTCATCCCGCACGAGTACCATTAAATTCATACCTCTTCTTGTTCTTGACTGGTGGGTGGTTTAACAGGAAGTCTGTATGGTGGTAGAGGTTTCACAGAGTCTCTGATATGTTGGGGCAGTTGTTGAATGGGAGGGTTCTTGTAATGAGACTTGATTGCCTCCGGAACCTGTTGAAACATTACATTGCTTAGTGTCTTGTAGATAAACGGTGGGGAAAACCGCTGACCAACATTGCACGCTTGCGTGGGCTCAATGTTCATATATCTAAAAAGGCGGGGAAAATTGCGGGAACCCAACCTGGTCCCCAGGGCCATTTGTTGGGGCTGGGCCAAGATGGCGGCCAAAAGATGGCAAGTACACAACACACACAACACGAAATATTGTTAAGGCATTAAGATTACTATAAAAAGTACAACTTAAGACTTGGAATTGAATTCTTCGTAGATTTTATAGTCTGTTTTTCAGTTTATATTATCGGGTAGCTTCTTCGTTGTCGGCACTGAAGAAAAACAACGAAATTTAAATGTTTTACAGCTCAGTAATAGAAACAAATGCAAGAAATTAGCGTCTTAAACCTTATTGAGTACTTCTTGTGTCCTTACGTCCGTTTAAATTTTCTTAAAATAACTCTTTTTGTCTGTTTTCAATCTACGAAAGCTTATGAACTTTAGTGGCGACCATCTTAGGTAGTGGTGACGTCATCATACAGCTGGCACGCTAAATTCGACCCATGCATGTCCTATCCAGTTTTATTGAGATCAGTTACTCGAACCCACAACCTTCCGAATACTAGCCAGACGCTATCCAGCTGACTTGAGTGGAAACAGTGCAAGCGTACAAACCAGTGGCGCAACTAGGCATCTGGGGGGTCGTGGGATTGATTACTTCGGGGGCCCTTTCCGGTTTAGTGACCGCATTTCTAGGGGGGTTCGGGGGCATGCCCCCCCCCGAAATGTTTTGAATCTAGGGTCTCTGAAATGGCATTTCCTGCACTTTGAGGGCACTTTTGAGCAAAGTCTAATCACTCACACTCCGATTCAAAATCTGTTAAAGTGGGCAGATTATTTGAATAGATTCATGAAATGTTCAGGGGACTTCAGTGAAAATTCCCACGCCCGTTCATTTTCAGTCTTTACTATAATTCTATAAATCTGTCACACATAAATAGATCTTTAATGAGGGGGGGGGCGGGTGGGGGCGGATCTAACTTTTGTCTTAATGTCAAAGTTCACACTAGCAATATAACCACATAAAGACAATAACGCAAACGTCGCAAAGGCAAAACCACGTTATGTTGATGTTTTATGTCAGCAGTCTGAAACAACACAACATAACGACATAGTTGGAAGACATGATAATAATATAATGTCATGACATGATAATAATGACGTCACAAAATGCTCGGGGCCCCTAATTAATTCCTTTTGCTCGGGGCCCGTGGGGTTTACCCACTCTTCCCACCCAGTAGTTGCACCACTGGTACAAACAATACAAGTGCCTCATCGCGCGACCCACAGGTTGAGAACAACTGCTATCTGATGCTATATGGGTTAAAAGTTATTGAATAATGTAACTTATCGAGGAGTGAATGTATAATATTAAGGTGTTAGTCCGAGTGACGAACCGTACCGGACAAGTAGAGAAAACTCTACTTGGCCCGGCTGGGATTCGAATCCGCGACCTTCGCTTTAACTATAGTCCGATGCTCTACCAACTGAGCTACAGGTCAAGTTGGGAGCTGAAGGTCGAATGATAGTACTTAGGGCCTGTTTATATGGAGCGGAGTTACTCGGCAAATCGAGTTACCCGCCATGTATAGAAATTCAATGCTATCCCGGCAGAGTGTTTATATGAGACAGGCGGGTACTCGGCTAGCCGAGATCCCGGCAAAACAGCCGAGATCTCGGCATGCCGGGATGAAAATATTCCCATATAAACACTCTCTTGCCGGGTAACTCGGCTAGCCGAGTTGAATTCGTCACAACAGCGCACGCGCCACTTATGAAGACAATCGGAAACTACTCATGAAATGTGAAACCATTATAATGCGTGGGCGTCTTTGCCGAGTAACTCGTCTCATATAAACACTCATCTTCTTTTCAACTCGCCTAGCCGGGTAACTCGGCTCCATATAAACTGGCCCTTAGGCTATTTGATATTTCGAAACAGACTAGCTTCTTCAATATCTAGACAACAGTCTTCATACAAGACGATTTCCAATGATTATTGTGAGACAGTGAACTCGGGTGGAGAATAATATTAAGAGCATCGGACTAGTAAACCGAAGATCGCGGGTTCGAATCCAAGCCGGGCCAAATAAAGTTTTCTCTACTTGTCCAGTATGGTTCGTCATTCGGAGTAACACCTTATTATAATTCTCCACCCGAGTTCATTGTCCCATAATAATCATTCGGATGTAAGTATGTAACTTACAATGGTCAGTCTCTTCCTTTTCCACGATGTTTGCTTTCTCTCAAAGTCAGGATGTTTCCTTAATCTAGAAACGTTTAAAAATCATTTGAAAAACTAACTTAAAAAAACTCATTAATAATTCATGAAGAAAACACAATGGCTATCGCCTCGTGTTTTAAATTTGATAAAACACTGCTGCTTATGTTTTAAATAGTGTTGTTAATTTGTTATATATCAAGTGTCAAAGTCCGTTTTTCTAGCTCTCTGATTGGGCGAGCGGTCCTCGCGCGGCGGCCCGAAAATCGTGATGTTTCCCGCGTAACCCATGGCAGCGGGTATCATAACATTTATTTTTCCCAAGGGAAAAATATCAAAACCGGAAGTAGATGGTCAGGTTCAGTTTGTTTTTAATGAAAGAAAATTGGAGAAAACAAAGACAATGTCTGAAGATTTTACTCAACATTTTTGTTGTCATTTGACACTTGATATATAACAAAACACTTATTTACTGGTACCTCGGGAAAACAGTATGTTTTGTGGCCCCTCGACTGCTCGTAGTTGCCCTCGGCTTCGCCTCGGGAATCAACGGCAGTCTTGGGTCCACAAAACACACTGTTTCCCTAGGCGCCAGTAAATAAGTGTTTACTAAAAATCTAAAACGAGTCATCTATGACATCTTGACTTCAGACAGATTTAGAAATGATAAAGTAACGGGTTTTTTCCCCAGTTTTTCGTTTCCTTGCTTCGTTACTGAGATATTTCAGTTTGTTTGATATGCAAAAGTCCACGTCACATGTGCATGATGAGTTACCAGAAAAGGTAATTATATATCTTTGCTATTATCAAATGAAATCATTTCAAATTCTAGATGTTTAATGTTGTGGGAGGAACACACCTACACGGCACGCTTCCTTCGAAATAATTTGGTTCGATAATAACCTTCTCCAATAAGTCATTATGCACATATGGCGTCAGGATGTTTAATTTGCATATCAAACAATTCCACGCTCGAATGCTCGATAGACTTTTCTCCCCAGAACCTGCGTTCCTTGTGGTCAGCATATCACAAGAAACGGAAAGCAAGTACTTCATCTTATCGTATTATGAGATAATGACTAGCGTAGCAGACATTACGACGTTTTATTACGGGGTTTTTTCTCTACTGGCATTGGTGAGTGCCTAATTTAGCTGCTTTAAATGACTGGAAAGACAACTCAGTTTGTAGTACACATTTTATAATGATTGTAGTTAGTTTATATTAATTTCATGTTCTTTTGAATTAATGTCATTTATGATTTTTGGGGACCTAGTTTGGGATCCCAAACCGGGGTACCGGCGTCTAAACCCTTCTGGATACGGTCCTGTACCGACCGTGAACTCGCCATGCACCGAGGAACTCGGCTGGCGGGATAACTCGCCTCCACATAAACAGGCCTTTAGCCAGCGACAGGCAATACTTGAACTTCACGCGAAGAACAAGGGAGTCTATTGAGATTGCAAAACATCGCACTATTTCTCAGGAGGGACAGCCATTAAACAGCACGTGGTGTGCCCTATTCGGAGAACATTCTTGATTTTGTTTTCTAATTAATAAAATTAACGTGATACGCCATTGTATTCTTACGTGATTTAATTGATCAGTTGCTTAGTTTATAAATGACGTGAGCCAACAACTTGTTGTCATTGCTCTGATGAAGGCCTGAGTCAACATCACCATCCTTGTATATATAGAACGTAGATATTTGAAGGACGAAAGCTTAGCAAAGAAATATTTTACGTGGTGTTTCCACAAAACTTATTTATGTAAACTGAAATATCTCAACAACGAAGCCAGAAAACGAAAAACTGCAAAAAATGTTACTTCGTCATTTTAAGTGTTCTTTCAAATAAGACAAACTTAATTTTCGTTTCATAGGTACTTTAAAGTGCTTATATCACTTGTGGGGTTTTAACGTATTTAAATAGAGCAGAAAAAATCAGTTAATAAGTTATTTTGCCGTTTTTGATTTAGTCAAATAGTTCCTGACATATTGGCTTCTGAACATGCCAATTCTCAAAAATTTCCGTCGTTCATTTTAACACCTTGGGGGCCTGGGACTCAGGAATGAGTCAATCCAAAACAACTACGTTTCGGCTTATTGATTCACAAAAACACATAAATTTGACTGAAAAATCGAAATGTCGAGCTCACACCCGTTTTCCAGTACGCACGAGAGTTCCAACTAAGAAGACAGTCGTCTTAGGTCCCTGAGTCACAGGCCCCCGTGCTTAAAAATGAACGACGGAAATTTTTGGCGAAAAGCCAAAATTGGCATGTTTAAAGGCTTATATCTCTGAAACTATTAAAGTAAATCAAAAACGGCAAAATAACCTATTAACTAACTTTTTTTGCTCTATTCAAATACGTTAAACCCCCACAAGTGATATATAACCATTGGTCAAAAAAGCCATTAGCCTATAGCCATTAGCCATTAGCCTAAGCATATAGCCATTTCAACCATTGGTCAAAAACCTAATGTTTGAATTAGGTTTTTGACGAATTTATAATGAATATTTCCGCAGTTTACCACGTTTTCCTACTTCCTATTACCTTACTAAACTCTTGTATTTGCACCAATTGTTTACCTGTGAACGCGATTGAGAAAATCCAGTTTGATTGTATGTTGTGAAACATTATTACGCAGTTCATTGTAAGCTTTAAGTCGTCGACTAAAACGAGGGTCTCTTAAACCAGGCTGCAAACGAGAAGAAAAACACAGCAAAGTAAAACAGATACGAAATTTACACACCAGGGTCTGTGAGCATATGGGCATTTCGGCATACACAGGTAATGAGATTCCTTTCCCAGCTCAATCATCTAGTGTCCTAACACTTACGCATACGGAAAAAAACGAACAACCGATTTCGTTTGAATATTTTTTCTATTCTCTCCACCGGCTAATGTTCGAGGTCCTTACTCCTTCCTAAAGTTTATTAATAGAAAAAATAAATCCTTCCCTTCCAACATACGTTCCTTTCCGTTAACGTTGTTTTGATAGCGTTGTTCAACAAAAGGAGCAAAAACTCAAGCTTAGACAGTTCATAAAAGTGGAACCGAGTGACTGGTTTCCATTATTTCTTCGGTTTTAGATTGAACTTTTCCGACTTTAACGGAAAATAGAATAACTTGGAAACGTATAGGGTCTTCCCTTCACGAGTAAAATCGTCTGGCGTTAGCGAGGGTAAAATACTAAAGATGCGTCTACATGCAAGCGTGCTCAGGAGTCAAAGGGTTAAGGCCTTCTAATGATCTATTTTTTACTGGACCACTAGACCAACCAGTCTACAAACAAATAATTATTCTTACCTCGGCGTGTTCAGCGTGGTTTGGACACATCCACATTCCAGATGGCTTGTTGGTTAATGGAGGTGATAAACAATTGGTGTGAAATGACAAAGGACAGAAATCACACTCAACCAATTCTCCACGCAACGCACTCCTAGAAATAAACATAAATTCAGTGGTTCCCAAACATTTTCACACCATGACGCATCATAATGTTGCAACATATTTCCACGTTCGCCTTCCGCATTAAGCGAAATAATAAGTTGTTTCCACTTTTTAAAAGAAGGTTATCAAATGATCTTTTTTTTAGTTTAAGTTAAGTTTAAGTTTTCAGTTAAATCAAGTTTAGGCCATTAGTTAAATGAGTTTACTTTTCTCTTTTTACTAACTCCAAGCTGAAACAAACAAACAAACAAACAAACAAACAAACAAACAAACAAACAAACAAACTAACTAACTAACTAACTAACTAACTAACTAACTAACTAACTAACTAACTAACTACCTGACTGATTACCTGACTGATTACCTGACTGATTACCTGCCTGATTACCTCACTACCTGCCTGATTACCTCCCTGCCTGCCTGCCTGCCTGCCTGCCTGCCGGACGGACTGACTGACTGACTGCCTGCCTGCCTGCCTGCCTGCCTGCCTGCCTGCCGGACGGACGGACGGACGGACGGACGGACGGACGGACGGACGGACGGACGGACTGACTGACTGACTGACTGACTGACTGACTGACTGACTGACTGACTGACTGACTGACTGACTGACTGACTGACTGACTGACTGACTGACTGACTGACTGACTGACTGACGGACGGATTTCAAAAAAAGCACTCTACCTTGAACATGCAAAGCACAACTTGTCGAGGTGAGATCCTTCATCAAACTCCGATTCTCTGTAAAAATAGAACGGAACGTTATTCAGAACATCTAGGCAGTTGATGTTTAGTTGCATGGTACAGTGTCAAGTAAACAACTTAAAGAAATTAAAGTTTGCTAGTTAAGTTTTAAGTACCGATTGAGTTCCCAGACAGGGATTGAACCCGCAACGTTGTCAATCCTTGTCTGGAAAAAATACTACTATTAGGTGCAAACTATACAACATACCTTTTGTCACCCTTTGTAGTTGTTGTCTTTTCCTCATTGGCAGTTTTTCGTTTTCTGTCACCTAAAAAATCCCAACACATTACCAGTTTCAAATTGAATGCCTTAAACAGCTCCTTCATTGTTTTACTTTGTCTAAGCCAGACAATATTACTTATGTTTGTGAAAATTGATTGTCTAGGTTAGTGTAGTCTTCAGAAAGACTGTTGTTGATGTTGGTCACTGACGTTTCGACGGCATCAGCGGCGGTCATCTTCAGAGTCAAGTGAAAGGTTTCTGTCTATATTTATGTGTCTGATTCATTATGTCACGACTGCGGTATGTGTGGAATCTGTGGTGGGGTGTTGTTGGGGGGGTGGGTGTTGTTAGGGAGGTGGGTGTTGTTGGGGAGGTGGGTGTTGTTGGGGAGGTGGGTGTTGTTGGGGAGGGAGGTGGGCATTGAAAGGGGAGGTGGGTGTTGTTGGGGGGTGGCCGTTGTTGGGGAGGTGGGCGTTGTTGGGGAGGTGGGTGTTGTCAGGGGAGGTGGGTGTTGTTGGGGAGGGAGGTGGGCATTGAAAGGGGAGGTGGGTGTTGTTGGGGAGGGAGGTGGGCATTGAAAGGGGAGGTGGGTGTTGTTGGGGGGTGGCCGTTGTTGGGGAGGTGGGCGTTGTTGGGGAGGTGGGTGTTGTCAGGGGAGGTGGGTGTTGTTGGGGAGGTGGGTGTTGTTGGGGAGGGAGGTGGGTGTTGTTGGGGAGGTGGGTGTTGTTGGGGGAGGGAGGTGGATGTTGTTGGGGGAGGTGGGCGTTGTTGGGGAGGTGGTGGGTGTTGTTGGGGGGAGGTGGGTGTTGTTGGGGAGGAAGTGGGTGTTGTTGGGGAGGGAGGTGGGTGTTGTTGGGGAGGAAGTGGGTGTTGTTGGGGGGAGGTGGGTGTTGTTGGGGAGGAAGTGGGTGTTGTTGGGGAGGGAGGTGGGTGTTGTTGGGGAGGAAGTGGGTGTTGTTGGGGGGAGGTGGGTGTTGTTGGGGAGGAAGTGGGTGTTGTTGGGAGGAAGTGGGTGTTGTTGGGGAGGGAGGTGGGTGCTGTCGGGGAGGGAGGTGGGTGTTGTTGGGGAGGGAGGTGGGTGTTGGTGGGGAGGGAAGTGGGTGTTGTTGGGGAGGGAGGTGGGTGTTGTTCATGGGTGGTGCTTATTATTGTATTAAATCCTCTCTCATACTAATTTTTTTTTATTACAGTACATGTATATATACTTGTAGTTTCTATCAATTTTCCCCACCTGGAAAGTATGTATGGCATGTCATCTCTGGAGGTAATGAGAAGGTTGAGGGATTCTTCCTTGAGTTCATTTTAACAAGAGTTGAAAATGGAGAAATTTTATCACTTATTTCTCTGTTCTCTTCAATTTCTTCCATGTGGTTCTCTTCATCGAGTTCAATATTTACAGTCTCCAAACTCTCTTCATCTTCTCCATCTTCATCTTCTTCCTAAAGGAAGCAAACAAGACATTTTTTAAAACATTGTTAACTTTTTCACTGCTAGACTTCTCCCTTTGATGAGTAAAATCATCTGGTGTTAGCCAGAGTAAAATCATCTGAAACCAATTAAAGGGGCAATTACATGGAGATTTTCAGCCAGTGCTGGAAAATGTCCGGCAGCGCCGCTGCCAGGAAATTTTTTGTAAAAGTTGTTTACAGGAAATTTTTTGTATCTTGCAGGAAATATTTGTCAGTTTTTTTAATCCCAGTCAAAGTTAAAGATAAATTTCCTATTCTTCAAAAGATCGAAAAGCGTCACGGTCACACAATCACACAACTTTGATGGGCATCACTTTTTGATTGAATATCAAGTTTCATGTTCGATGACTCATCTTTCTATATTCTTGCCAAACCCAGCGGCAATTTGTAAACAATTTGAAAGTGTTTTGAAGGTTTATTACAAGACCTTAACCTGTTTAAGTTTCGTATATCCTTGCGCAAATGACGCAACAATTTGTTCTAGAAAACAATGAAATACTTATCATTTCAGTATAGTGTTGCTGTTGCAGGCTGCAGCTGTCATTATGCATTTGCAAGAATGCAAGCTGCTTTTATCTTATCCAACTGTTTCAGCATTTCAATTTTTGACGCTAGTACTTGTATTATCGCTATTTCAAAGTATGTATAGATACCACATTCAGATAAATTATGGTTTTGAGATACAAACTTGGAAGTCTGGTGGTATCACAACTTATAAAATTGAAAAATTCTATCAGGCAGGAAATTGTTAATTTAGTTTAGCAGGAAGTATTTATTTTTGGATTTTGCTGCCAGGAAGAAAAATGCTTTATCTAGGACTGTTTTCAGCCCAGGCTGAAAACCTTGTCTTCTTATTACAGTCCAACTGGGTGTTCTCTTGTGATCTACATTGCAATATTCCCATGCAACATTGCACTGTTGATTGACAAGTTGCCGTGAGCAAATTTGCAAACGTATCGGGAATATTTATTTCCAAAATTCAACATTTCTTTACTTAAACATTTGCATGGCTGAAAATATATTAAATACTATCTACCCACCAACAGTAATATTTTAAACATAAATTTGTATATTTACTCAAAAGAAAGTTGAACCTTGCAAGTTGCTCAAGCCAAATTGACAATCAACATTGCAATGTTGCGGCGCAATAATGAAAAGTAGCATGCAAGAGAACATCTGGTTTGACTGTAAATCCTTGTAATACAAACGTAGTGATTATACGGGAAAAATTTCAGCCTGCACAGCCCTGAAAGTTTACTCCACGGGATGGAGTCAACTGGGCTGAAATTGCCCATGTAATCACTCAAAATTTTCAGCCTGGGCTGAACTAAGCATGTGAACAACAAATAATTGCAATTGAAACACTATTGCAGTAATACATTGATAGTTTATTAATGTACACAATCATACCTCAAAGGGACTGGATCTACATTCATTACAGAGCCATTCACCAGAAGGAATGTCATCTTCGTCAAGAGGAGGATCACTGGTATAAAAAGAAAATGATTATGTATTAATTTGCAACAAAATTACAGTCCTTTTCGGGAGCAAAATTACACGTGTGCGATAATTCACACGCGTAAATAATTTTGCGCGTGCGATTCGCACGTGCGTTTAAAATGATCAATTATGGCACAGAAATATGAACCTAACTTTTATATTTCCTACACATCTGAAAAAGAAAGCTGCGTTGCTTGATATATTCATTGTAAGACGTTATCTTTCGCTTTAACGCATTTAATAAGTTGTAAAATGTAAAACGTACTTCGCTGTGAAAACTGTTACAGTCAACTACGCTTAAAGACGATATACATTACATTGCAAAGACCTTCGTTGTGAGATCTTTCGTTATGCTGTGAGATCTTTCGTTACGTTGTGAGACCTTACGTTACGTTGTGACACCTTACGTTACGTTGTGACACCTTACGTTACGTTGTGACACCTTACGTTACGTTGTGACACCTTACGTTACGTTGTGAGACATTACGTTACGTTGTGACACCTTACATTGTGACACCTTACGTTACGTTGTGAGACCTTACGTTACGTTGTGAGACTTTACGTTACGTTGTGACACCTTCCGTTACGTTGTGAGACCTTGCGTTACATTGTGAGACCTTGCGTTACATTGTGAGACCTTCCGTTACGTTGTGAGACCTTCCATTACGTTGTGAGACCTTCCGTTACGTTGTGAGACCTTCCGTTACGTTGTGAGACCTTCCATTACGTTGTGAGACCTTGCGTTACGTTGTGAGACCTTCCGTTACATTGTGAGACCTTACGTTACGTTGTGAGATGTGACATATTACTGAAACTTTCACACATTTTCACAATTACAATGTGAATGAACAATTGAACATGGCGTTTCACGCGTGCGATAAACAGCACGCACAGTTGGGTTCACGCGTGTGCCAACGCGTGCGATCGCACGCGTCAAACGAAAAGGACTGATTAATTATGCATGGGTACCTACCCTTTATGGGAATTAAAGTGCCTATGTCATCCTCAGGGACTTTATATATTTATACTAATTGGAACATTCTGAGAAGATTTGTAATATATCTTCTCAGGCGAAAATTTCATCTTCATGGATTTTTTTGCCGTTAAAGTTGACGGAAGTGACGTCGAAAGAGGAATTTGTCTATATAATATGATTCCTCTTTTGACGTCAATTCTGTCAACTTTCACTTCTTGAATGTTCCAATTAGTATAAAAGGTAAAGTCCCTGAGGATGACATAGGCACTTTAAGTACAGACTCAATCTAGAACTACCCGTAAACCACAACACTATTGGTTAAGGTAACCCAATTCACCACCAGAGCAGTTGGACTTTGGTTTCTAAATGACAGAACTGAATTAAAGCAATACATGTAAAATTACTAGCCAATGCAAGATGTTTTTGCAGTTAGTTTCTTTATGAAAAAGTAGGTGATGTTGGGATTTCTTTTTGGTGTGATTGCTTTTAATTTTCACAACCAATTTCACAGCCAAAGGCTCTCAATGATAGATCTCAAAGAGCATGGGTTTTGGAAACTCTGCTCTAAAGCCTGGTTTCTGTACTGCTGGTTGCAGGTGACTGTGCTGCACACACTGAATTTTGATCATTTACCATTGATTGCATTGTGTCAACTCCTACTTGACACCAGGCCATGAGTTCACATGGGGTCAAGTATGAGTTCAGTCAAGTCAAGGTTATTTTGCTTGACAGAACTTGTAAATTAATGTTTATTTTTGTATTAACCAATCACATTTCATTTATCCCACTGTCAGGGCTGCAAATTATTGTTGGACATCGGACAATGTCCGACCAAATTTGGCAAATGTCAGAACAAAACCAAATTGTCATCGGACATAATGTCCATGCAAATAAAATATATTGTCTGATCAAGAAATTTGGCTTTATGCTGTTGAAAGAGAAACTTTGATTTTGAGAGACCGTTTTCCTTTCGTAATTCTATTAGATAAGATAAGAAACTTTATTTAAAGAGGGTAACAAAACCTGGTTAGCAAAAGCTAATCTTACCCAGGGCCCTCAAATTGACTAGATTGAGCATGTTTGAATTTTAAATCTTCCATAACTGAATCGGTCTTCTGAGAGAAACTGATAGTATTTAATTACTCTGGTACCAAGGAGTTAATTAAAACAATGTATAAGTATAACACACGCGCATGACACTAAACAGACAAGTCAGATGACCGCCACGGAAACTGGCTTTATATCATGAACTCAGAACTGTATTCTGTTTATGTCCAACAAAATGTAGTCATGATAATGGTTTTATGTCAAAACAAATTTTAGTAATGTCTGACCAAATGGAATTATGGATCAGACACATGTCCTGTCACGAAAAAATATTTATTTGCAGCCCTGCACTGTACTGAAATTGAACACTAATAACATTTAATGCTGGATCCCAGACAGCAAGTTGTGAGATAATAATTATGAAACTTAGCAAATGCAGAAGGAGATACACGAGTGGAAAAGCTTTATCCATTGATTTTAGAAAAGCTATTGTCGACAAGCATTAAAAATAACCTTGACTTGACTGAACGCATACTTGACCCATGTGAACTAATACTTGGCGTTGTGTCAAGTAGCAGTTGACACAAAGCAAACAACAGTCAAATATACAGCGTGTGGTGTTGTCACCTGCAACCAGCACTAAGATCATTTCAATCACCCCAATCACCTGAAGCCATCCAATCAGAATGGGTGATTCGAAATATCTCTATTCTGATTGGGGAGATTTGGGCACACTGGGAAATCAAGATAATCAGGACAATCTTATAAAAAGCAGGCTTAATTAAGATGACTGACTCATCACTTAACATTATGTTATTTTATTACAGGATCTCAAAGCTTTAGTTTTATATTCAAACTTCTGTTTCTCCTTATAGAATTAAAAAAATTATTCAAATTTAAAACTGAGCAGAAAAGTGCTGGTAAATTATAGTGCGATGAAGCCCCACTGCATCGCTCTCTGGGGAGAACACTGCTGTAATACAAATTTGATATTCATTTTATTTCGTTGTATAGCTCTAGTGGTGGTCTTGATTATTAAAAGGTTTTATACCCTTATAGTTTACCTAATTGAAGAAATCGGGGATGCAAAATTAATAATTATGCAAAGAGGTGCTGCTGACCAGTATCAAATTTACATCGTCATTTTTCTACCAACCTTAATTTTGAGGGCTTCCCCAGAGGTGAATAAAATTGTGAGAATAAAATACTAAAGACCAATTTGGACACGAAAGAGTTAGAGAGATAGTTTATAACTCATTCCTGCCCAAGGGCTTCCCCAGAGGTGAATAAAATTGTGAGAATAAAATACTAAAGACCAATTCAGACACGAAAGAGTTAGAGAGAGAGAGTTTCAGAAGGAAAGAGTTAGAGAGAGAGAGTTTACTGCTGTTTGCAGGCGACTGCGCTGCGCGCCAAATTTTGATTGTTGTTTGCATTGTCTCAACTCCTACTTGACATGGCCCAAAGTACGAGTTCACATGGGGTCAAGTACAAGTTCAGTTTAGTCAAGGTTATTTTTAATGCTCGAATCAAGTTTTTGTCAGTTGTAAATTAATGTTTATTTTTGTATCAACCAATCACATTTCACTTATCCCAACAAACTGAAATTGAACACTAACAACATTTATATAATGCCGGATCCCAGACAGCAAGTTCTGAGATAATAATTATGAAACTTACATAGCAAACGCAGAAGTAGATATTACTAGTGGAAAAGCTTTGTCCATTGATTTTACAGTAAAAGAGCTATTGTCGACAAGCATTTTAAATAACCTTGACTAATTAACTGAACTTGTACTTGACCCCATGTGAACTCAACTCGTACTTTGGGCCGTGTCAAGACGGAGTTGAGACAATGCAAACAACGATCAAAATTCGGTGTGCGGCTCGGTCACCTGCAAACAGCAGTATTAGTTTATAACTCATTCCTGTCCAAGGGCTTCCCCAGAGGTGAATAAAATCATCTGGCTTTATGCATCTATCATCGGCTTCCCCCCGGGGAACCCACAGGAAGTCAGGGGCTTTTGTTGATTTTTTACCTTTCCTTGTTATCCCAGGCCACAGGGAATTGGGAACATTTATTATTACCCACGGGTCTTATACCCCGGGGTTTTGTCTTGAGCGGTCAGTGGTTGCAGTTTCCACTTAGCAACATGTTAGTTTCCCGCGTGAAACGTGTGTTGTCAAATTCGCATGTCCACGCTCAAACAGGAACCGTAGTATCATAATAATTATAACAAATTGTCCATCAAATGCCTCTGTATTCTTTTATTTATGAAAAATATTGTGATTTCTCTTAAAATATTCAAGTCGCACAGAATCTTTTTCCAATTTTTTACTAACACATCATGCCCTGTACCCTGGGGTGTTTGTTGTGATTGTATTGGGCCCTTGGACAAATCACCCTGGGTCGGCCCCAGGGAGAAGCCGATGATAGATGCATTAGCCAGAATAAAATACTAAAGACCAATTCGGACAGGAAAGAGTTTATAAGGGCTGCATTTCAAGCCAAAGTCCTTCATTTGGAGTAAAACCTCTAAGAAGCCAATTACATCAAAAGCATCTCAAACAGATAAATAATTAGTTTACTCCCAGAGAATACCCAAACTAACATCCAACTAGAGTTGAAAATCCTTACTAAACGTGACATCAAAATCGACAAACAAAGTACATTGTACACAAGACAACACCTAGTACATTGTTCGTTTTTGACACAAACAGAATTTAAATTAAGCTAAACCTCAGAATAGCTGAAGCAGAATTGTACAAAAACGCAGCAAAGAGAACAGCAAATGTAGAGATTAGCTCTTAAACAAATAGGACATTATATGAGGTCTGTTTTAGGGATGTGACTAGGTTTTGACCAGTCGAGTTTCCACCTAAAGCTGGTGAATCGTGCATGGATTGCTCGACAAGTGAATGAAAAGCTAGGTGTTTGACGAAGGGGACAACTTGGATTAAGGACCACTTAGGATTATAAAACAAAAACGACAATTAATCGATACGTAGGTAATAACGTAGTTTACCAGCAAGTGAAGTGGAAGGCACAAGGACACCGATCGCAGCACAGCAAATCTCCCCCTTCACCACAACTATCGCAACTGTCATGATTAACAGCACGACCTAGCTTCCGAATTTCCTTCTCGTTCTTCTTCGTTGCTTGGTTTAATTCGCCAAATTCCGACTGCACCAACGCTTGAATTTGCTAGATAAACGCATCGGAGAAAAGACAGACCATGAGCGACGAAACACAACGAAATCTCGACACAGATATTCATTTACACGTAACTTGCTCGGTTGAGGAACGATTAAAGATGAGTGACTACTTACCGCCATACAGCTCCCCTCTGGGTCCAGATCATCGTACTGATCCATTTTTCCAGCTCTTTCTGTCTCTCAGTTTAAGCATTAAATTCCAAACCCGACATCTCAGGGAAAAGTAGAGGACATAATCATCGTTAAACTGGAAAGAAGATGAAAGGAGCCACTGGAACGGTCGACCGGTTCACGGCGAGTTTTCTCAGCTCTGTAGCATTTATCCAGCGAGATACGGCTTGGATCTTCGAGTAATGGTATCCCTGATGGAGTTAGGAAGAAAATTGTGGGATTTCGCCGATTGAAAAGGAAGAAAAATCGAGAAAAACACAAGAAAATCTCCTCTGAAGTTAGAAAAGGGTTCAATTATTGTTCGATGCGCATGCTCAGAGGATAACTCAGAATGTCAACAAGCTTGTGCGCACAAACTTACGGAGGCAACCGCTGACTGCCTGACGGCGCAATAAGTGCAGATAACTGCGCATGTCAGTTTTGGAATTTCAAATAATTATTGGAATAAATTTTTAATAAATATATATATATATATGTATATAATGTATATAATCCAGTGATATAATCAAGTTATAACTTTAAATAGTTTAACAAATTTAAATAGTTCTATTTAAAAATAAAAAATCTAAAAACTATATAATTAATAAAATTATATTTACAAATATATAAAACTGTACATAACATTTTATTATATTTAAAATTATATACTTTCAAACTATTGGGCAATACTCTGTCATTTTGAGAAATATAATGAATTGCACACAAAATCAAAGTTACATAAAGTATTTAATACTAAGATTTCTGTGAAAAATAATTCCCGCCAATTTGCCAATTTTCCCGCCAACTTTCGACTTTTCTGTCGCGTATTTTATTCCCGCGCATTTTAATATTCCCTAGAGATTAAAAATTGAAAGATGGAGGCTGTGGCTGTCGACGTAGCAAAATCGAAATCTTCCAATCTGCACTTGTACACGCCACTTTTAGAAAGCACATGTCTGTCCAAAAGACTGGGATATAATGTTTATTTAAAACTTGAAAATACTCAACCGTCTGGCTCATTCAAAATTCGTGGAATCGGAAACCGTTGTAGAAAGGTCAGAAATCATTGCAGAATATATCCTCATTCTTGCCTAAATTGGAAAACAAAAATATGTACTCTGCAGTTTGCAATATTTGAGTATTAAGCTTTAAAAGTTGTGCTGTTGTGTGTGACAGTGAAATTAATATGTAATTTACAAAATGTATTAGAGCTTGATATGTTGTTTGGTCAGGCTTTTATGCATCAGTCAATTCCAGCGTTGCCCATTCCCCCCCGGCCGACCCCCGGGCATTTGCATTTTTAAATGTTTTTAATGCAAATGCCCTGGGTTGGGCAAAAAAGATGCTACAATCCCCCACCCGGGGCAAAAAAATGGATGACAATTGCCCCACCCCAGGGTCAGTTTGACTCGTGAAGTCGTCAGGAAATTAAATGTAAGGAAAATCCTAGCATGTTGATGGTCTTTAGATTCAGACCATCTATGATTCAGACGCAAGGTGCATGTTTTGAACTTCTGTCTTGTGTTGAATTTTCTCTATTGCAGCAGCACAACTATTAATATAATTACAGTATTGTTACAGTATGCACAAAATGCAATTCTTCACAACTCAAATTTATTGCCGTTTTTTAATCCATTTCAAAGCTATTTGCATATACATACACATACAAAGCGTGTGTAACAGCAACCACAATCCTCTTTGGTTGTGACAAATGCCCGGCCCAATACCCAGACCTGGCCATAAGAATTTTTGCAGGCGCGCGACGGATCGCGCGCCTCATTAAAGTGAGGCGCGCGATTAAAAAATACGCTAATAGGGGTCGTAGAGACCAGAAAACATATGTTTACCTGTTTGCATGTCTAGATATAATGTGGGTGTCGTATTACATTGGGAGACATGTGTTTCAAAACATGTTTAAATATTTTCTGTTCACCCGATTTAAATAGATTTTATATCGAAATGATCGCTTGAATTTGCCGAATCCAGCACTATAGGTTTTGTCCACCGAAAGTATTTAGATCCGTTGTTATTCGAATATTTACTCTATACGTCCAACAGGGAACTTTGAAAGGATGCCGTGAACAACGAACTTCGCAATCTCGTAAGTTCGCAAGTTCGTTTCGAAGTTCGCAACTTGATTGGCTACTACGTAATGAATTTGCGAAGTTCGTCGCCAACTTCGGAAATAACGAACGAACTTCGGAACACAATCGGCAAAAGTTATGTGAAATCCTCTGTAAATAGTCTAAAGAATATTACTCAAATCGTTTCAATTCACGTATCATAAAATTTTTGTCTGGTGTCAAAATGGTGCGAGGCGCGCGATTTCATGTTCTTAGAACAAACGAGGCGCGTGGCAAAACGCGCATCTCGATGATTCGAGGCGCGTGCCGAGGCGCGGGCGCGCGATCGCGCGCCTCAAACGGCCAGGTCTGAATACCCAGGGGTAAACTAATGCCTGGCCCCAGGAAATACTGAGAGAACAAATGCCCCACCCCCGCGCAAAAAAAACCCTGCAAATGCCCGGCATTGTCCAGGGGGGGGGATGGGCAATGCTGGAATTGACTGATGCATTAGCTTTGCAGGTGGAAATTGTAACTTTATAAATGTGTATAATTATGCATACTGTCATGTGTTGTATATTTTTGTTTTCTTATTATCTTCACCAGAACTGGTTATGTTTTCACCTCTGTTTGTCCAAGGACCAACCCTGTCAATTTTGGTTGAAATTTGAATGAGAAATTAATAAAAATCTGACCACAGGATTCTCCGCGTGTAGAAGAAATACTTGAGTGATTGTGCTCATTATCCTTATTCTATGCATTAACAGTATTATGTTATACACATTTTTGTGTAATTTTGGTACAAGTGCAATCAAGCATTTTAGTGATCCAAACATGACTGTGTAAGCTGTATATAGATAGTATCACGGATTACATGTATTTTTATTATTTTCCAACAGGCAGCAGAGAAAGGTTTCAGTCATATTGTGTCTTCTTCTGGTAAGGATTGACTTTAAAAATAGTCTTAACCCTTTCACTCCCAAATACAGAATTTTCCATACTTTTATTACAGGTATTTTAGTACTCTACACACGTAAAAATCTCACAGCTTGTCAACAGGATGTGTTCGCAACAGGCTTGTAGCATTAAGCTGGGAACAAGTTGTAACAATGCTGTTCATTCAAGAAGCTGCTACAACCTTGTTAGCATCAACCTGTTAACAACTTGTTAAGTGCAGAGCGGTAACAGGTTCTTGGAACAACTTGTCATCAGTCTGTTGGAGTCATCAGCCTTGTTACAAGTTGTCAACAACCTGCTACAGACATGTTAACAGACTGGGACAGCCAGTGCGAACACTTGACGGTGACAGCCTGTTGAACAGCCTTGTAACAACTTGCATGCAGGTCTGTAACAGATTGCATGTTTTTACGTGTGTATCTGCGGTAATGCCAGATGATTTTACTCATCAGTGGGAGAGCTCACGGAAAGTTGGGAGTGAAAGGGTTAAATAGTCTGTATATATCAGATTTCAGTTGCCTCGTATATATGGTTTGTTTCAAGAATTACAGTTATATAATGTTTTGAACATAATTATTTTAGGTGGAAATGCTGGCCTGGCTGCTGCATATGCTGGAAGAAAACTTCAGATGCAGGTTACTGTCATTGTCCCTGATACAACATCCCAACTTATGATAAGGAAAATTAAGGAAGAAGGTGCCTCAGTTGAAGTGATGGGCAAGGTATAGGTATATTCTGTAGTAAGTATAGAGCTGCAGCACCCATCAAGCCATGTATAATTTATCAATCCTTATGGTAAAATCCTATACGAACTCCTATGTGTCTGTACCGTAGTCAGTGGCGCAACTAGGCATCTTGGGGCCTGTGGGATTGATTACTTTGGGGCCCTTTCCAATTTAGTGCCCGCATTTCTAGATTTTTGAATCTAGGGTCTCTGAAATGGTATTTCCTGCACTTTGAGGGCACTTTTGAGCAAAATCTAATCACTCACACTCCGATTCAAAATCTGTTAAAGTGGGCAGATTATTTGAATAGATTCATAACTGCATTCATTCCATTCCGCATAGCCTGCGTGCAGACATTTTACCCAATCTCCGCGGATTGGGTAAAAAGTTAGTGCACACTGCACCTGCTAATAAGGGCACTTCTTGCCAAAATGTTTGGGGGGTAACTACCCTACCCCCCAAAACCATGCACGTTATGTTGATATTTTATGTCAGCAGTCTGAAACAACACAACATAACAACATAGTTGGAAGACATGATAATAATATAATGTCATGACATGATAATAATAATGACATCACAAATTTGCTTGGGGCCCCTAATTAATTCCTTTTGCTCGCGGCCTGTGGGGTTTACCCACCCTTCCCACCCAGTAGTTGCACCACTGACCATAGTCATATATACATGTATCTGTCATAATCGTTTCAGGTATGGGATGAAGCTAATTTGTATGCAATGAATCTTGCCAAGAAACCTGGTACAGTATATTAATCCTGAATACATTGCTGCCTAGGATGTCTGAGGGTTAGAAACATTCTCTTTCAGACTTTATTATTCTACTGTCTAATTGCCAGACAATCTTACATATCAGGGAGAACCCTTAGACATTCTAGGCAGCAATGGATTAACAACTTTGCAACATTAGATACCGGTATATAAAATTAGTAGTTTGTTAATCTCTTTCAAAACTTCACTTTTCCTGTTTGTTTTAAGTGGGTTTTTTAATTAGTTAATTACTTTATTTGTCTGCATTGTTAGGTCATTTTCTGGTGCATCCTTTTGATCATGAAGATGTATGGTATGTGTAAGGTAATGTTTAACTGAATCCCAATTGTATGCTCGGCAGTGGTGCTGAATGTCCAAAAATTCTGAAAATTTTGTGTACTTGGCAGTGGTGCTGAGCATACAAAAATCTGAAAATTTTGTATGCTTGGCAGCTAGTACAAACATTCTGAAATTTTTGACCCTGCCTAAGCTGGCCAAAACAGCTAGCCTCTTAATTACTGTATTAATGTTTTACTCTGTCTAACACTAGACAATTTTACTCATCAAAGGGAGAACCCTCAGATATTCTATGGGTCAGTAAAGTGCACAAGTACGCGTGTAAGAATATTTAAAATCTGTTGTAGAATAGAACAAACACAACAGGTTTTTAACTTTTTATTATCCTAAATACCTCTCTAATATTTTTTTTTTCACAATGGAAACAACAAATGTAATACTTGTACCGTATTAGCTAGCTAGGGAATGTATTTACAAACAAGGTACAGAATGTAAAGGAATTATCTAGTGATACAGTGATGGATTTACTGGGGGGTGTGGGGGGTGCACCCCCCCTGGCCCTTGCCCAAGGGGGTGCAGGGGGGGGTGCCAAAATTAGTAAATTACTCAATTAGTGCCTTGCTGCAGTGGGATGCGACATGGCTTTTCATTAAAAATGTCAATAACATTGCTAATGTCTAATACATAGCTCACGGTAGCAGCTACCTAAGATTCGATTTATTGGATTTTCCCCCGTTATTTTGATATTTTCTATAATTTTAAATGTATTTGTATAATAAAACGTCCACTTTATCCCTAAATTTATTTGACACCTTCCAGGTTTGATAAAATGCGCTATTGAAAACACGATTTAAAACTTTTAAATCTTTCTTCAAAGTACCGTCAGAATGCAGGAAATCCCATTTCAGACGTCCAAATTTCAAAAAATTTCCGGGGAGCCATGCCCCTGGACCCCCCTAGGAATGGTTTGACTTGCACCCCCCCTACCAGATCATGCTGGATCCATCACTGTAGTGATATGGAGTGGACAATGTTAAAATTTCAATATACAGTGTATGCAATACTATTGCAGTAGAATCACAACTATTGAAATAGTATCAAAGAGTGGCAAAACAGGGGGTGGGGCCATAGCTTAGGACCCTCGTATTTCTTGGGACCCTCATATTTCTAATGAGGGGGCCAATTAAGTCACCCACCCCACTCACTCATATCGTTGAAGATGGGACTAAGGGACCTGTCATAAAGTACAGGAGGGGGTGAGCTAGAGAAATAATAATTATATGTATTACCATAGTATATTACCGTAAAAGTAGCAGCCCCGTTTACTTTCAGATCTTCCACCATTGAGGGACTGCTACTTTCAGATCTTTCAAGAGATCATTAATATTTAATAATGCTCATTTATAATTCATGAAGAAAACACAACAAAGGACATCAGTAGCACATCAGTGAATATAATTATGTGATAAAGATCACAATTTCTCCCTTTATACAGCATAATAAACACGTTAATTTTTAAGATAACTATGTCAACAAACTAATGAAACAGTTCGTTTTTAAAGCCATTCAAAAATACTCAGCTGTGTTCAATCAAGTCTAAAACACTGCTGCTCGTGTTTTTAACATTACATATGAAACAACCCATAGTATTCTGTTAAATATAATATGAATTTGGAGTAAAGTTTTTAGTTTTGATTTTTCTTTCATCTTTTAAGCCATTTTATCCATAGTAACACAATAGTATTTTCAACTATCACAATACTTACACTGTAATTGCAATGGTCAAAAATGATCTCAATAGTCACCCCTATTTTTTACAATATATACAAAATGAAAAATGAAAGGTTTTTTTCCAAATTCACAGCTTCGTGTCCTCAGCCATATGTGTTGCAAGTTTTCTGCTTGTCGTATTTGGTACTGTACTGTTCTTTGGCCCTTTCAGTTTGCGAGAGGTATTTTTGTACATTCGAAGTGTTTTTGAATTCACAGCAAAAGCCACAGTTACAAAAACACCTTGTAGTGGGGTCAGGATCATGAATAGATACCAAAATACCTCCGATGGTTCGACAGTGGCTGCCAGGAAGCCAAACAACCATGTGAAGCCCATTAGGGTCGACAACCTGATGTAAATTGAGAGATTTGATTTCCTCGCTCCAGATGCTTGTCTCGCTGCCTTGTTTTGGCTATGTTTTCGCAGGTATACAGCACTTGTAACGAACGCCACGGTATTAAATAATAGCAATAGTGCAATTGGTGTAGTTACTAAATAAGTATAGCCATCCTTATCTTGTAGCCAGCAGGCTTCGTTGCCCCCGTAACCGACATACATGACACGTTTAATGTCACAGAGAAAACAAGTTATAACAAATATAGCTGGGAAGAGCCACACTAAAAACACGTAGAGGCTGAACAATTTTCTCTCGTAGCCCTTCGATGTCTTCAGAGCTGGCAGCCGCCTTGCAAAGACTTTACAAGTGTGAAAGGCTATCACAGCCATGCTTGAAAAGTATGTCAGTAGTAAATAGTGTGTGATTACTGCCATCGCTGTACAGAGAGACTGGACACTTCTTATGTCATCGAAACCGAGAAATATCCAAGCGATTGAAAACAATAGCAAGCTAGTTGCAAGGTTCATCAGGTTTTTCCCGGGTAGTGTTCTGAGCTGTGAGAACAGAATGTAAGTGACGAGAAGGAAAATTAAAAACAACGCCGAGAGAAGGAATCCAAAAAAGCTGACCCAGGCCAGGACGACGTCACTCCAGATACTTTCTCTGGTTCTCGTCGGTATGGTATACACTGAAACACAGACTGCAACCGAGTTATTGGAAAATGTATCATATTGACCATAATGGTACAACATCGATGTCTCCTTGCGGTACACACTCAAATTGTTCATTATGGTAAACTGCTGTGGTGCTAGTATGGTCCATGTTGCATTACAACCAGTGGCAATGTACTTTTTGCAAACTGTAATATTACCAAGAGTCGTGTTGGACTGTGGACTGTTTTCTCTGAAATATTCCAATCTCTCGTAAGTAGTGTTTGTGGTATCAATGTAAATCTTGTCTTGGTCTAGTATGGTGTATTCCATCGGTGTATAGACAGTCTTTCCAGCACAGGCCAGAGGACGGGAAGTGGTTTTAACTATGGTGTAACTCGTATTCTTAATAATCACCATACTCAGTGGTTCCTCGAAGTAAATGAAATTCAGAAGGCTCGGTTTGGATGTCTTGTGGGTATCCCCATTTCCTGACAACAGTTCCAAGCTTTGTTCAGGTGTGAGAATAATTGTGGATGAAACCAGATAAAATGAATTCACAGTTTTATCAGCAGGATTTGGAATGGCCGAGATATTGGTACCAAGAATCTGGGTGGTCGAGACGTTAAAATAGTTCCCTAACGATTTCTGAAAATCGCCTGGAGAGAAATCAATGTTTTTGGTAACTTGTTGTGGTGCGAGCCAGGCGATCACATAGAAGCGGGCTTGTCCATTTTGACCAGGGGGTTGCAACCAATTCACCCTGCATACCTCGAGTACGTCATCGTATATCATGCCCTGATTCCTACAAGCTTGCTCTTCGACCGTGAACTTAGACTCTTCTTTACTGTTGTCGGTACGTCTTCGATAGTCTAACACAAGCGAAAACGGCTGTGGCACCAAGCTCTGACAACGTCCTGCTACCTTACTGGGAAAACAGGAAATATATTGACTGGGTATATCCTGACAGATTGCGCATTGAATATTCTTGAAGTACATCGGCCCAGCCGATACGATAGCAGTCGGGCCATTCTCGCACGAAAAACCCGACTTATCACACGAATCATCTACCTTATCCCTTAGACAATATCTTCTGGGCTGCGATGATTTCGGGCGCCAAGGGCCATCAACTTCGGGGAACCCTGCCCCGTGGGATAAAAGGAACTGGATCTTCTGCGTGAGGTTGTAGCTTGTAGGTGGGATTACACTGGTTTCAATATCGACGGGCCACGATTCGTAAGGTTCCTCGACCCTATTACATAACGCACAGTGAAGATTACGAAATGTAACGTTACCTCGACTGATCACGGGAAGATAGCGGCTCAGATCTGGGGTTGACATAGTCGGTTGTGTAACGGGTGATTGGCATTTCGTCCGCGTGTCGTCGTTTGGCCAATCTTCGGCACATTGGGTCACCATCCAAATTCCGTCACCAATTCCACAGAGCTTCGAATCGAAATACCCAACGGCCGCGCAGGTCCAGTTGTATTTCTTGGTTGTGACCGTTTTGGGCTTTTGACGGCCGCAGTAGAGCTCGTAATCGGCGCAGCAGTCGTTGAAAACCTCGTAACAATCAGGGTCACACGAACACGCGAACTTAAGTTCGGTCCTCCATTCCGTGCTGTTGGTACACCTTCCAGAGCACGAGTTCACGGGCTGGCATATGGGGGAAATGATCGGAGGAGGTACAGTGAATATAGGAGGTGGCGTGAATATAAGAAAAGGAGGTAGGGTGAACAGAGGAGGCGGTGTGAATGGAGGGGGAATGAAGATAGGTGGTGGTACTAGTGTTAGTAATACCGTGGGTGCCTTCGTCGTAGGCTCTGTGTCGCTAGCGTTTCGTTTTACAATTCTATGACGAATATTGGTGTTGGTCCGTCCTTTATTGTTTCTCAAGGGGCTCTTTCTATCGACGTCCAAAATCGTTGTTTCTTTCACAATCTCCTTCTTGCTAATCTGTCGTGCCAGATTTGACTCGGCGTAAAACCACAGATCTCCAACTGCCTTAAATTCACTTTCTCTGTGGCTCGTAGCTTCTGCAGACGAACCACAAGCCGTTAGCAAAAGGAAAACCGCCTGAATCCAAACGGCTCGCATTTCGACAATCACGAATCGCTATAAACACGGACAAATCTAATCAAATACTGGTTGGATCTTGCCCGAGGGACGTTTTCTCGATTAATAAATGTTTTCTGACCAACAGCTGTGTATCATCATCATTCATGTTTGGACATGCAGTGACGTCCAACTGAACGCCTGATTGCTCATTAATTTATATAAAAGTCAATAGTCAAGATAAAACGGAAGTTTAATTAATGATCCCAACACCACGTTGTCATGAAATTGTTGTTGACAACGGTGACAAAGACAAGACTCTACTTAATTTTAGTTCTGTCCTCTCTTTTAACCTCGGCTTTTGAGCCGAACAAACTGCTCCTTTAGTCTCAAATGTCCTCCTATTTTTAGAAATAATTCTTACAGAAACCGAATTGTCCTAAGTAAAATTGCACCAAATCTCACAATTACGCTTTTATAATATAAAAAAACATATAGCTAGATAGAGTAAATATTTATTCAGGATGAAACACTTCAGAAATTACATCATTCTGTTGTCAATGTGTGTCCTGACAAAAGATACACTAGAAACCTGCACAGAAGTACAGATTGTCAAAATTAAAGCGAGATTTAAAGGGATTGCAAATGTGACATCTGGTCAGGCAGCAATCGAGTTTAGGTCAATTTGTGTAAAAACTTGGTCTTCCGTTTTCTTCAGAAATCTTCCATAGTTGTTAGGTGATTCGTATTTCACAATCGAATTAACGTACAGCTTTAAATTTGACGTTTACAGCTCAGAATTTCAACACAAGACAATTAAGACTAAAAATAGCCAGACATCAAAGCCCCGTTAAGATTTTTAATTTCAAAATCAGGGATATTAATCATAATTTGTACATTTTACAAAACTGATCCTGAGATGTCTGCCATTTTTACCGATAAACCTTTAATAGCTTTTCGCCCCAATAAAGAAATCCGAAATTACCGCTGCCTCCGAACCATCGAGAACATTTTTTTGTGATCACCCCCCATTAACGCTACACAATCCTTTCTTCAATTTAACCACAGTCATGCCCTATACGTCATTAAGCAACACAATCCGCCACATTTTTTCATACACGCCCACCAACATAATTTTTTATTTTTCTGGGTATAAAATAACTCGTATAAAATATATAGCTCATTTACCCTCAGTTCTCATATTCGACATAGAATATATATACATCTATCTCTTCTCTTAACAACATGATACGACCGATTGACATCATGACAGACGTTTGGTGGACGATCGTCAAGCTCAATTACTCAGAAAAGATTTCTGAGCCCCACCAGTTAGACGCTCTAACCATTCATTGAGCCACTGTTGGAGAGCTAACGTTGCTAAATCATAGTCATATGTTCTATTGACGAACGTCCACCAATCGTCTGTTACATTACACCAAGCTCGCAAACGTACCACATGCCTTTCATATATGCAAACGACTACCACTTTAGCTCTCCAATCAATTCCAAGCGTGACCATCCCCGCCCGGGCATTCGACGATTCACCTGTCCCCTAATTTGCCTCTGCAGGTCGTCCCAGGGGTGGGGAATTTGTTGAAGTGCCTGCTAGACTAAATAGTATATACCGGGTGTCCCAAAAAAAACTTGCGCTGTTTGATTTCATGTAACGTAAAAACTATAAAAGCTATTACACTCAAATAAGTTTTATTGTATTGAGGAAAGGCTAACTTAGATCTTGATATACAGCCCTAAAAATTTCATGTAATATTACGTGAGATACAAATGTTTGAATTTGGCGCACGCTTTAAAAACGAGTAGAAAAGTCGGGAAACACGGCTGATCAAATTTATATGAAAACATTTGCCATTTTCCACAAAAATTAACAATTTCAAATTTGGCATTTCAACTTAACTTTAATTTCGGGTAATGTCCTAGTAAGTTAGCCTTTCGTGTCTCTTGGGAAACGAAATAAGCAAGAAACATTTAAAAACGTTCGAAAGCATATTTGATGTCCTTTGGGAGTTCGTATTAAAAAGTTGGTCTTCGAATATGCCTTCGCCTTTCGAATATGCCTCGATTAACAAAAGATCAAAGAGTTTGGGTTTGTATTGAATGTGCTATGCAAGAGGACATACTTTCTCTGATGAATGAATAAATGTTTATCCAACAATTATGTTTTTCATTCGTTCTTTTGACCACAATAAAACTATATATCAAGTTTAACCAAATAATATTTGATAGGCCATTTTATGCAAATTTTTAGCATTGTCAAATATGCTTATTCGATTTAAAACATCGATAGCTCAGTCAATGTTGCACGGACATTCAAATGTTATATATCAAAATCTAAGTTAGCCCTTTCTGAATACAATAAAACTTATTTGAGTGTAATAGCTTTTATAGTTTTTACGTTACATTAAATCAAACAGCGCAAGTTGTTTTTGGGACACCCGGTACTTGCCTGTTATTTTCTTGAAAAGTAACCTGGCAAAAGTAAGTACTGTAAGTCTATACTCAATTACGAAAATTCTATCTTTTATAAAGGCACATCACATATTTCATACTAATACATGCTCATCCACTTCTCTAGCTTTTTCATATAAAACTACGATATATTTATTTTTAACCGTATTCTTTAACCGTATTCTAAAATACGCCATGCACATTGTGATTGCGATCAATCATGGCGGATTTACAGGAGTTTGAGGGGAATGATGTGCCGTTTGTGGCTTCCTGGCTTCAGGAAAAAGGCTTGGACAACTTAGTTGAGACGTTTGGAAGTAGTTTTTTACCTTTATTTTATAAATATATGTTTATGTTTAATAATATGGATGGTCACGGCCGCTTCAGTTGTCTGACAATATAAACATCTGCTTCTTTAAATTCCCATGGACGGGGCATTTGCATCAATTTCAAGACCCCTCTGTGGGGATTTTGTACAGCTATGCTGACACCATGGTGGGGCATGTGCAGTACTCTAACGCAAAAATGTCAAATGCCGGGGGGGATGGTCACGCTTGGAATTGATTGAGACATATTAATAGAGCGTCTAATTAGCGTCCGGTCATTAGAAGGTTGTATGTTCGAACCCTGTCTGGGGCTCAGAAATCTTTTCTGAGTAATTGAGCTTGACGAACGTCCACCAAACGTCTATTATGCATATTAC
The DNA here is from genome assembly GCA_035771165.1 of Paragorgia papillata. Taxonomy (NCBI): domain Eukaryota; kingdom Metazoa; phylum Cnidaria; class Anthozoa; order Scleralcyonacea; family Coralliidae; genus Paragorgia; species Paragorgia papillata. The sequence continues at coordinate 697,662 of JAWNZC010000471.1, read as the reverse complement.
CCGAAGCTCCCAAACGTAGCGTAACATCATAGTCCCAAACGTAGCGTAACATCATACTTGAACATAGCAGTATAATGTCATACATCAAACTCAACCTATATATACATTTATTTAATATTTATTTGGTTTTCGTGTTTACACACACGAGGCAAGACACAACAGGGATGTTCAGTCCTAGTCATGGTGTCTTGCCCTAAAAATTAACAAATATCAAATTACATATATACTATCATATACATATTACTATATCACATCTACTGTTTCACTATATCGCTTATTATATCACTAAGTAATAGATAAAGCCCGAGAACGTGAGGGCTGCCCCGAGGACGCGAAGCGTCCGAGGGCTGTATATCGCATACAGCCCGACGTTCGAGGGTTTTATCTGACTTATTTCATGATTGAGGAGGTTTTCCAACAAAGTTTTGTCTATTTTTTCCACCTTGGACAAAGATTTTCCGTGTTTTTTTCTTCATTTCGTATCTAATTATTATTCAAGGTCTTTATGCGATATAAAGACCTCGGAAGAACAAAGAAAACCGACTCGATAATAAATTGATCACTAATAAACCTATATGTTATGCTATTACTTATAATAACCATTCCTGCCTGCATATGTGCATGCCGGCCCAAAACGACCCCTTTATTGTTTTACTCTGCCTATAACGACAAACGATTTAACTCATCAAAGGGAGAAGCCTCGGACATCCTAGACAGCTATGGGTTAAGTTAAGATTGACTTCAATACCGTAAGAAGTCGTTAAACTAACTTCAAATATATCAAATATAATAGTCGGTTAATCGGCGTGACTTCCGTTTAAATCGTAAAATTTCAGTTGTGTTGCTTTTTAACCGCCGTCGTCCCTATTAAGCGACATCGGGCGTCTGCCCTGCAGACAGACCCACATGCACTCGCATGACGAGATGATCACTGTGCACCGAAAAAACAATATACTATAGACACAGGATAAAGGTTGGTTTGTTAAAGTGCATATAACCCAAAAATTTTTATCGTCTAAATACTAATGTCCGGCACATCCGCATTAACACATTTACATCTAGCCTATATAGTTTTTAAGCCTATCATTTCCGCCATGAGCTTGGCCGCCTAGTCGGTTACGTGTCAACCGAGGAAGGCCTAGAAACTAGGCTATATATAAGCCCCAGAAACCAGTGGTTAGCCCCAGACTAATCACAACGCCGCATGTCATCCGTTTTGGTAAGTCGATTTGTCGAGCATTTCGATACTGCAGTACACAAGGACAATGGAAGCCTTGAATAATGACGATATTTCTCATAAGGGGAAAAAAAATCAGAAATACAGCCTTGAAGTCAAGGAACAGGTAATCGCATATGCGGAAGTACACGGAAATCGACCTGCTTCTCGCCATTTTCAAGTCGATGAAAGGAGAATACGGGAATGGAGAGCAAAGAAGAGTGAAATCGTGGGTTTGGTTGCGACTAAAAAGGGGAAACGAAGAAGCAAATTGAGCGGAGGTGGCAGAAAACCGTTAAGCACGAAACTGGAAGAGGTTTTGGTGGAATGGATCGACAGCAGGCGGGCTCGTGGTCTACGAGTTTCACGTAAACTTATTATGAAGAAAGCTGAAATAACTTATCGCAATATGAAGGAAAGCGACAACGTGGATGATGAAGACTTTAAAGCTTCAAGAGGTTGGTTGTCACGATTTATGAAGCGAAATGGTTTATCCTTGAGAAGAAAGACATCCGTTGCACAACAAGATCCGCCATCAAAAGGAGACAGTGAATGACAATATATGACATTTGAAACATGTTTATTTTGTTGTTAACATTTCTTGTTATCGTTTACAAATAAAATAATTTTTAAAGAGCGTCGCCCTCAAATAAGCGCCGCGGTCAAATAAGCGCCGCGTCCGAAACACTAAAAGTTTAAAGAGCGCCGCGGCGCTTAAAGGAGTAAATATGGTAAACATTATATGAAAGCAAATATATATAATTACTGAAAGTAGCGTGCTGCGTAGGCAGTGTAGAAACAACAATCGAAATGTGGTAAGGTTAGATATACTGGCGAAACAGAGGACGAAGGGCCTGGCCCTTTCGAAACGTTAGACTCCTACGTTCTCTGTTTCGGCAGTATATCTAACCGACTATATTTCGATTATATAATTACTAGTCAACATTAACGTTCTGTTGAAAGGGAAGCCGACAGGAAGTTATTAAAACACCAACGGCCCCAGTCCTCGGTGAACAATAGGGGGACCTTAAGCAAGCTACGAAAACGTGAAAACGATTCAGGGGGCCTTTATTTTATTGCCGAGTCATGATACCTGCACACGTTGTGTACAGTGTGTAGATAGCCGTGCGTCATGCAGACGCCCGTCGCGTCGGCAGTATATACTTCATTGCATTAAATATTTACTCATAAGTTACATACGTAAAACTTGGCAGAAAAACGCAACACTAGTCACCAAAACAATCTTTGCCAAGAAAAGTATACAATTCCGTAAACAACAAACCAATAGTGATTTAGAACTGTTAAAACTGATAGGTTCAGATATAGGCTACAAAATACACCACAATGCCCGATAAAATCATTATAATGTTTCATAATATAACAACGGCCGTGTAAAACAACACTTTTCATCGGTTCTTCAAAGACACAGTGCGATCATTATCTGTTCTTTATAATAATTTGACTTATGCCTATAGTTATCTTTTATCTCTGTGAATTTAGGAACCCCATGGCTACGTTTCTGATTGCTTATTTCGGAGGCTCTTCCATTGTATCACGCGGTATATATAGACATATATACCGAAGCACAGAATTAACACTTTGAAGCCTGACGACGAGTCTTTAGTATTTTATTCTGGCTAACGCCAGACGATTTTATTCAGCACAGGGAGAGGTCAAGGCCTCAAAGTGTTAATGCTGAATGGACAATCATGCAGTTTAAATAACATTAATTTAGAACTGAGTATAAGATCGGCTTGTCTAGGATTAGGTTAAGTTTGTGAACTATAACTTGTGAATTGTGATTAGGTTTGAATAAACGTTTTGGTTTAAAGTGCATATAAACCTAAATTTTTTATCATCCGAATACGTTCTACATAGAGCAAACGAAGCTATTAAAGCAATGAAGGTTGCTCCAATCTAAAAAAATATTTCGTTGTTCAACTATTTGCCAAAGGTAGAAACCGTGAGCTGACTCAAGCAAAAACCAGAAAAATGGCAAGGGCTTTACCAGTAGAGTTCAAAATGAACTTTAAAGTAGACTTTGAAACCGTTATCCGAGAACATCATGTTTATAAGCGTGTGTGGACTCCCGTCGTCGACGTTGCGGACGAGAAGAAGACGCTTGTTGGTCATGTTCCAATAGAATTGTCGCGCTTGATGAAGAACTTTCTAGAAGCAAACACGGAAAACAAGCTCTTCGCACGAGTCACTGGAAGGAGGAAGAGAGAAGTTGAGCTTGTGCAGGTGTCCCAGTTAATTTGGAACCCCCCTAAATTCGGACCCCCGGTCCAAATCTCCTAGTAGATTTGGACCCCCGGGGGTCCAAATCTACTAGTAAACATGGACCCCCATTAGCGGATTTGGACCCCCCCCTCCAAAAGTTAAATACATGTATTGTGAACACAATAATATAAACGAAATTCATAATAGCGAACAGTCTGAAGTTTTTTTGTCACTTTATATTAGTGATAAAGAACACAAACAGTAAAATAGAAACCACTACCAGAGTTAGTAAAAGCGATCTCCACGCTCTCTATTTTTAGTGATGTTTATTTATCCTTGTAGTTGTATACATATTTTCCATTTGGTAACTTTCTAGTTTTTTGTAGTACTTACTCAGTTTAATAACAGTGTTAAGATTTTGAATTTAGATAATCAGGTTACTGCAATAGAATTTTATTTGATGCATGTACGTCAACGAACCAAATTTTCGAACTATGAAAATGTCGCCCAACAATGTTTTTTATTCGCTATTGCAACACAATAAGCTCGACTATATGTGTGGTTTATAACTGGCTTTGGATATGGAAATTAATGAATGTAACATATTCATCGTTTTCTGGGTTGTTTTGGGTATAACAAATGTTTAAAAAGGGGGGTCCAAATCCGCCAACGGGGGTCCATATTTACTAGTAGATTTGCACCCCCCGGTCCAAATCTACTAGGAGATTTGGACCGGGGGGTCCAAATCTACTGGGGGGTCCAAATCCGCTGTGACACCGGCAAAGTTCTCTGCCTTCACAACGGAACTGCGCATTGCCAAAGTTCTGGAGAGAGAGAGTTAAATGGGAGAGCATTGAAATATATACTCACTTTGAACTTAAAAACACCGTAATACAGCTTACAGCACCGTAATATAATCTTAGCTTATGTCGTGCACTTCAACATGAGCCTCTGGCTCGGATGATTGGGCGACCACATCCTGTGCTTACGACGTTAAATAAATCATTACTCATTACAGGAGAATAAATTTCCGAGGCTGATTTAAGATTGAGATGTATACTGTAGTTGTTTTTTAGTTTGGCTTCTCGAACAATTCTGTCTGACGGTGCTTCGATTAATTAAGCGCCGCATTGTTGTGAATAAGTGCGGCGCTTATTCGAGGGCGGCGCTCTTTAATATTAGAGAGCTTAATCATATTAGGCGTTTTTGAGACACGGACGGTGACCGGAAGAACAGGAATACAGAACTACTGAACCGCGTATTCTTTGAAAAGACTTTTTTACCCAAAACAAAGGCTATGAATAATCACATATCTAAACTGTTAGCTCATCTTTATATAAAAATACAGATCTTGTATATATTTATATGTACTATTTATAAACCGCGCAGGAGGGCTTTATCGGATATAAAACACGAGGCGATAGCCGAGTGTTTTAGAGCCGATAAAGCCCGTACTGCAAGGTTTTTAAATGACTTCTAAAAAGAATCACTTCATACGTTCATTGGCGTAGTAATTTTGAAAATTAAGCTTATCTCAGCTTATTATTAATGAATTTTAGAATGTAATGTAATGAAATTATAATTAAAATACAAGTTTTCTACTTTAAAAGCATGTCTATTGTAGTAAAACAACGATGACAGGCCTCAACGTTCTAGATGTTCCCGTCGTCTCAAGAACGTGAAAATGCTCTCAATGACGTCTTGTGTAGAACGACGACGGCGTTCACTTTGCTCTTGGAATTTTAAATTGCTCATTATCATTGTTTTGAATGAAAAATGCTATTGAATTCAATCGCCGTCCGTGGCTCTAAAACGCCTGTATGCTTAAGCTCTCTATTTTTGCTCTCATATGCAGCGCTTAATCGGGGGCGGTGCTTAAACGAGTAAGTACGGTATGCATGCGCAATCAAGCGATCATTATCTTCAGGGTCCAATATATATACCCAACTGACAAAAAAGACAACGACAACGAGTCGCAGCTGCCGTTAGACAAATACATTTTTTTTTATGTGTTTGTTGTTGTCACTGTTTGTGTAAACATCGTGAATGTCGCCATGAGAGCACTTTGGATTTGGGCAGTTTTGGTCTTAGGGAACTTTCACTTGTTGTTATCGTCGCGTGCTACAAAGGGAGTTACAGTAAGCGAACCTAAGAGTCGGAGAGTGGAAAATCTGTCATTTCATATGAAGTTAGATCTGGTTCGACCGATAAACGTCAATGATAAAGAAACAGAAATCGAACGGTCGGCCATTATAGTTAGCAATCGTCATGTCCATCACAGGATTGCTAAACGAAATGCGAACAGCAGTGCGGAGCCAAGCGAATCTCCAGTCATTTCCCCCGTATGCCAGCCCGAGAACTCGTGCTCTGGAAGGTGTACCAACAGCACGGAATGGAGGACCGAACTTAAGTTCGCGTGTTCGTGTGACCCTGATTGTTACGAGGTTTTCAACGACTGCTGCGCCGACTATGAGCAGTACTGCGGCCGCCAAAACCCCAAAAACGTCTCAACCAAGAAATACAACTGGACCTGCGAAGAGACTGGTAATTTCGACTCACGCACGTGTACAATCGGTGAAGGGACCTGGTTGGTTTCCCAGTGTGGTGAAAAATGGCCAAACGACGACACACGAACAAAATGCGAAACACCCTTAAAAACGGTGACTCGATCATCCTCAGACCTTCGCCGATTCCTTCCCGTGATGAGTCCGGAAAACGTCACATTTCGTAATCTCTACTGCGGATTGTGTAATGAGGCCAAAGAACCTTACGAATCCTGGCCAGTCGATATTCAAACTACAGTTATCCCGCCAAAAAGCTACAGCCTCGAGGAAAAGATCCACTTCCTCCTGTCGCATCGAGCTCATGTCATCACCAGTGACGGTCCTCTGCGCCCTAAATCATCTCAGCCCAGAAGATATTGTGTAGCTGAGATAAAAAGCTCCTGTCATAAGCCATCAGCTTCGTGTAACAATGGCCCAATTGCTGTTGTATCGGCTGGACCTATGAGCTATAGAAATATAGATTGTGCTGTTTGCAACGGTGCACCATCTCTATTGATTTCGTGTTTTCCGAAGACCATCTCAGGGCGGACCTGTTTGGGCTTTTCACCACAGCCGTTTCTACTTGTGTTGGACTATCAAAGAAATGAAAAAGGCGAAGAAAAGTCCAAGTGGTCGGTCAAAGACGAACCCTGCGGAAGTCAGGGGGAGATCTACGACGACATACTCGAAGTATGCAGAGCGAATTGGTTGCACCCCCCTGATCAAAACGGACAAGAGCGTTTCTACGTGATCGCTTGGCTCGCACCACAACGTGTTTCCAAAAACAATGGTTTCTCTCCAGGCGATTTCCAAAACTCTTTTGCCAAATACTTTGACGGTTCGCACACCCAGATTCTTAATATCAGCATCTCCTCTGTTCGAATGCCTTTCAGCCGCTTCGCGTCGGGAGGTGCCGTGAATTCATTTTATCTGGTTTCGTCAACAATTATTCTCACACCTGAACAAAGTTTGAAACTGTTGTCAGGAAATGGGGGTACCCACAACACATCCAAACCAAGCCTTCTGAATTTCATTTACTTCAAGGAAACACTGAGTATGGTGATTATTAAGAATACGAGTTACACCATAGTTAAAACCACTTCCCGTCCTCTGGCCTGTGCTGGAAAGACTGTCTATACACCGATGGAATACACCATACTAGACCAAGACAAGATTTACATTGATACCACAAACACTACTTATGAGAGATCAGAGTATTTCAGAGAAAACAGTCCACAGTCCAATGCAACTCTTGGTAATATTACAGTTTGCAAGAAGTACATTCCCACTGGTTGTAATGCAACATGGACCATACTAGCACCACAGCAGTTTACCGTAATGAACAATTTGAGTGTTTACCACAAGAAGACGTCAAGCCTGTATCATTATGGAGAATATGATGTACTTTCCAATAACTCGGTTGCGGTTTGTATTCAGTCAACATATACAAAACCCAAGGTCGTCAATAAAGCAGTATGCAGTGGGATGGTAACGATCTTGGTCGGAGCAGGATTGTTAGTCAGTTTCATCATTTCTATTTAACTTTTAATTTTTCATTAACTAGTCAGTTACATTTAGTTCTCATAGCTTAAAAGTACTTCTGGGTTAACACCTGATGAACCTCGCGGCGACCTCGTTGAAGTTATTGTAATGTATCGTAATGTAACGTAAAGTAATGTACAGTAAAGTAATGTATTGTAATGTAACGTAAAGTAATGTAAGGTAACGTAAAGTAATGTACAGTAAAGTAATGTATTGTAATGTAACGTAATGTAACGTAAGGTAACGTAAAGTAATGTATTTACTACTTATTGACCGAGTGTGAGGTCTGTATAAATGAAATATCGGACCGACGTTTTTAGTACGGACCGAGCGAGCGCAGCGAAGCGAGGTCCGTGCAGAAAACGGAGGTCCAATATTTCACTAGTACAGACCGAACAAGCGAGGACAATAAGTAGTTTATTATAGGACTATACAAGTGTTGTAAACGTTCTGTGAAAACTTGACAAAGTGTTAGGCTCGTATTCGCCACCATCTTTCTTGCGAACGAAACCGAAATGGCATATGTTTTTCCATTTTTAAAGTACTTTCCGTTTAGCTAGAGTCCTGATGCTTTTGTTTGACATATCGTTCAGTTGTACGTTACGTAGTTGAATAAAAAAAATTGAAATTCTATAATACTTGTGAGAAGTAAATGTTATATTATTACGAACATTGCTACGAACATTTTGAACATTTTAAAAAGTTTCACATAACATGGATAACATGGAAACTATACATCAAATGAAAGCTTTAACACAATACCAGCACGATATATTTCAACAATGAGTAGTTCTGAAATTATTATCCTTCTTGTTGCATGTATACTGACATGACTTTCATTTTGTTTATAAAATTCTCTCAGCGGTCTGGAACGGCAGATTCCGGACCGCTCAGGAACCAATCAAATTGCTGGATTTCACGTTCCAGTCCGCTCGCGGAAATAGTCATATAATGAAAACTTCCCATCTCCCCATTTATTTTATACTGGTATCTGATGACCTGGTTTTTAAAAGCGGCCTATTGATTAATCACTCATACTACAAGAAAAGTCAAAGTATTTTTCGAATTAAACTAGTTTGAAGGGTAACTGGCAGCTATTTTGAAACGTCATTGTTGCCATAGCAACAACAGTTGCTATTTATTTGGTATGCATAACATTTAGTTTTATTCTTTTTCCGAATTGTTTACTCACGTGTTTTGGACTCTCAAACTTGTATTTTCCATTTTTCAAGAAACTGTATGGAGCCACCTTAAAGTAAGACAAACTTCAGTTTCGTTTCATAGACCCTCTCAAGCTGACACAATTCTTGTTTTACGATTCTAGGGAGGGTCATGCAACAATGATAAAAGAAATTGCCGAAAGCATACCAAGAAAGCCTTCGGTCGTAGTGGTTGCCGTTGGTGGCGGGGGCTTACTGAGCGGTGTATTGCGAGGTCTGCATGACGTAGGCTGGCAAGACGTGCCTGTTGTTGCTATGGAAACTGAAGGCGCCAATTGTTTTGCAGCGGCCGTCCAAGCTGGAAAACTGGTCACACTACCTGGAATAACTAGGTCAGAACGTTATTGATTTTCAATTTTTCAAAGTTTTCCAATTTCTATGCGTGCATGGATAGTTCAATTTTCTAAGGGACCGTTCATTATTTATCGGGGGGGGGGTGAGAAATTGCCAAACTTTTTTTTTTCGTAAGTGGAAAACCGGCTTTAGCCGTGTCGAAGGCGCTCCAGGTAGCCGCCATACGACACAGTTCAGACCACGGATCACAGCTCAGGTGTTACGTGTTGATTTTACGGAGGGAGGAAAACCGGAGAACCCGGCGAAAAACCCTCGAAGCACAGGAGAGATCAACTATAACTCTACTCACATGAGTTCCAAGTTCGACAACGGGGTCATTCCCAAGCGGCCACCCATCCAAGTACTAACCCCGTCTAACCAGGCTTAACGTTTTGGTGAGAGGCAGCGCGCTAACGGCACACGCCACCCGTGCTTCCCTATATGTATCTAATCTAACGTGGTATTCTGTATAAAATATTTTTAGCATTGCCAAATGTCTTGGAGCCAAAACTGTTTGTGAAGAGGCTTATAGATGGACGTCTCGTCATCGTATCATTTCATCAGTTGTGTCTGATAAAGATGCAGTGACTGCCTGCCTAAAATTTGCCGGTAAGATATACGACTATATAATTATGCACGCGTAAGCTATAGAGCGTTTTCACTCACGTGATCGGTGGCCCCATTGGGGTGGTGAAACAATACGAAATATTTGAATAAGAAAGAGCTAATTCCCATACCGTTCACCAATATGGCCGCCATTTCATTGTTTTGGTACACCAATATGGCCGCCGTGACGTCAGATGAAAACGCTCTATAGCCTATAGTTTTTTCGAAACATTTTAGGATTCGCTAGCAAGCAAATCTCGAACAAATTAATTTGAAGGAAGCGTGTGGGGTGTGTCTCTCTCAACACGTAGATTTTCAAGTGATTATATTTAACAAATAGATTACATTTTCCGTGTGTGTGTATACTGTAATAGATCACAGACGACGTCACAGCGTGTAAAGGACTCGCGACAAAGTCGACGAAGTTTTATACAAGTTTTATTGAAGGATTTTGGGGGCATGAAAAAAGGAAAACGAGTCCGCAGATGTGGATTTGACGCCATCTGTGTGCATGTGTGTTTTAATAGATCATAGGGGGCTTTCCATTTACACGGTTAGACCGGTCAGTCCGGTTAAATGGAACACGATTCGTTTGAGGCCTGGGATGGTCGGACTGGAAAATTTGGTCCTAATCAAAAGCAAGTCCATTCTGGCCGGACTAACCGGTCTAACCTTGTCAATTGGAAAGCGCCCCTGGTCAACAACCAATTAAAATGCACACAGAAGTCACGGTATCAGTATTGATAATTAGGGACTTTAAGATTCAGACAACGGACTACGGCTACGGTAGAAAGTTTAACAGTGATATTAAATGGTGGTGTATTTATACATTCAAATTTCAAGATACATTATCGCACGGACTCGCCTTGTTCTTAAATTCTTGAAGAGATACACATGTTCAATCTATGTTAGTCGCGAGAGTAAGGTTAAGCTTTCCCAAGGCTTCTGTAGTGATTCAGGTTCCGCGTTGTCTTTACAACGTACAAATGCTTTTTCTACGTTGTTAACAGAGTCACGACGGCATGAAAATTACTCTTGGGACCGTCATTTGCAAACGTTCTTTGTATATGACATAAAATTATATTGTTCAAACACGTTGCCGTAGTCGTAGTCGTTGTGTTTTCTTAAAGTCCTTAATAGCAACGACATATAACTTTCTCCGATATGCACATGTGATGTCTGTTTAATTTGCATATCAAACAAACTGAAATATCTCAACAACAAAGCAAGGAAACGAAAACCTGCAAAAGATGTTACTCTATCATTTTAAGTGCTCTTTCAAATGAGACAAACTTAATTTTCGTTTGATATAGGCGTTTTAAATTCCCTTGCATTTCATCTTTGTGTATATTATTTCTATTATACATAGACGAACATCAAATGGTAGTTTCGCCATCTTGTGGAGCCGCCCTATCAGCTGTTTATTCAAATGTACTTAAACGTTTAAAAGAACAAGATAAACTCGAAGAACTTACCGATGTTGTGGTCATAGTGTGTGGAGGGAGCGGTATATCTCTGGCTAAACTACAAGAATGGAAGGACGAATTTGAAATTAAGGATTTAATTAATTAATGTAAATTTAAATTAAACGGCGATAAAATTAGTAACATTTACATTACAAGTAACGTTTCATAACGTCAGTTAGGGGTCGATTACATGGAGATTTTCAGCCTAGTTAGGAGGGGCTGAGTTTTTATTGCGATTACATGAGTAATTCCAACCCAGGTTGAAACCAAAATTTTAATCAATAACACGGCGTAGGAATTCGGAGAATTTTTGTTTTGCGGCTGCATCGTTCACAAGCTTAATTCAGCTCGGGCCGAAAATTTTTAGCGATTATACATGAGCGATTTCAGCCCGGTGCATGACCGGGCTGAAAATTCCATCCCGCGCGGGTAACGCGAACCGGGCTGAAAATCTCCATGTAATCGGCCCCTAAGTATAGTGTTTAATTGGTAAAATTTCGTTTGTACAAATACAATAACATCTAATGTACATATCAACCAACAAGACCGCCATGACGTTACATGCAAGCCAGCAATTGCATTCTTTGTATATATGCTACCATTGTGCTGTTAAGGTGAGGTAAAAAGCGTTGTTCCACGTATTAGCACCCACCTTAAGGTGGCTCCCTACGGTAATTTCAATTGGGGACTAGTGACTAGAAATAGTATCGCTACGCATGCGTAAATAGCGATCTTGTCGATTCGAAATTCTATGACCGCGTCGACATAGATGTTAGAATTGGAGACGTTTTCTTCGGTGAATTTTGCTAACATTTTGTAAATAAGTAGTTTATAAAAAGTTCTAAAGTATATATAATTTTAAAAAAAATTTCATAAGACAGAACTTTTTTAAATCGATAATTTTTATAGCGAAAAATCTGTCCATACAACCCTCTCTGATTTTGTGCATGGATATTCTCCACAACAGTATCTATCATCTCAGCAATTTTTAAAAAATTTCACCGAAGCAAACTGAAGACATGCCGCTTCAATTATGCAATATTTGAAAATATACCAAAGTTCCAACGTCATTATTACCATGGTAACAGCAAATAATTGAACTTTTCGATAGATATTTTATATCTGCGATAGTTCTGCTATAGTAAGGTCTACTTAGTATTTATCTAACAAATTTTTAAACTTGTGAATAACATTAGATAATGAACGTATGAAATAGCGCGTATTTATTGAAACTATAGGGAGCCACCTTAAGGCCTGGCCAAACGCTTTCAACATTTCATGCAACATCGTTCAACATTGTTGAACGCATGTTGAACGAAAATTTGAACATGTTAAAATTTTCGTTCAACATCATTCAACAGGGTGGCCAAACGCTTTCAACATGTTGAATCACGGTTGAATTCAACAATGTTGAACGATGTTGAATGAAATGTTGAAAGCGTTCGGCCAGGCCTTTAAACATTGTCACGCAACAAAGATTTTGTTGCAAGTTTAAGTAGACTCATGCAGTTCTACTTGCTGCAACATGCTGTTTCAACTTGTAACAAAATCATTGCGTGACAATGTTTGAGGTGGGTGGTAATAAGTGCAACAACGCTATTCAACTTGCAACGCAACAATCTCGCAGCAATTTGTTGCTCCATAGTTAAAGCCTGGTTTCCATATAGCCGTAAGAGTCGGCAGCATGGCTGCGGCAAGGGGCAATGGTCCAATGCAATGGAAGCTCTATTGTCTTTCAACATGAGCATGGTCATGTTGAACTGACAATGGAGTTCCTTATATGGAAGTAAATTCTATGGACACGTGACGATGAAGCAACTCACTAATTAAACCCGAGCGTTGCTATTGGATGACTGCTTCATTATACAGAAAATACAATACCGTGAAATTGCACACATTTCCATAAACTTGAACAAAAACATAGAACAATCACTTTGGACGAGTTTCCAAACCATGAAAAATATGTTCTATTAACTATGGTTAAGTCAACCGCTGTTACATGATGCAATTGTTCGTGAAATATGTGTGGCAACGCTATTACGAGACAGGTTTCAAGACAGATTGCAACGTGTAACACCTCGTTCTATGAATCTGTGTCGTTTTCCATTGCGAGACAAGTCCCAATCACAAACCATTGCAATGCAAAGCAACACAGGTTCATAAAACGAAGGGATGTAAAGCCCTAATCAAACGAGAACGTAAGTCATCGCAAGTTGCATGGCAGTCAGAATTTCTGTGGCGGTCGTTCGAACTCCCCAAATTAACAAAATAAAGGTTTCATGAGTGTTTTAAACAAGTTTTAACTTTGTCACAATACATAATATTTTCGGGAAACTATTCAGAGCGGCTGGCTGAGATAGCGTGACTGCCAACTTGCGATGACTTGCGTTCTCGTTTGATTAGGGCTTTGCAATCTGTCGTGAAACCTGTGACACAGCTTCCAAACCATGTATATGTCCTATTAACTATGACTTAACATATAGATCTTGAATAACTCAATATTAAAATTCAGTAAAATCATTTTACGCTGTCATCACCTATCATTTCATGAATCCTAACCTTGAAGACTGGGAAACAAGCAATAACCGTTGAAGTGTTGAACCAGTGAATCAGAAAACACGTCGTTGTATACAAAATTACCTTGAACTCTGCTTGCCCCGCTCTCGGTTCCTGCGAATAACGGTCTTCTGTTACCAAAAATATCATCGTCACTACCTTCGACACTCATCTTTGGACACAATGGAAAATTGAAGCTTACTACGCGATTTATATCCCAAATATGCAAATAAAATATATATTCTTCTTTTTCAATCCAATCCCTTCGGGAATTCTGAGGAAAATCTTTTCAATTGTGCTTTAAAAGTGAAATAATTGCGGCCCCAAGGGATCTATTTGTCATAAACCCGACGCTCAAGTTTTTCTTTACAACATTAGCCTTAATCAAACGAGAACGCAAGTCATCGCAAGTTGGCAGTCACGCTATCTCAGCCAGCCGCTCTGAATAGTTTCCCGAAAATATCATGTACCGTGACAAAGTTAAAACTTGTTTAAAACACTCATGAAACCTTTATTTTGTTAATTTGGGTGTTCGAACGACCGCCACCGAAATTCTGACTGATGACTTGCGTTCTCGTTTGATTAGGGCTTTATACAACGTTTCCGATTATAGTTGTCGCGCGTGCTCCATTTCTCAATGGAGCACGGAAAAAAGCGCCGGAAAACATTTTCGGAAAGAAAGAAAAATACTCTTCAAAAACAAAGCGAACAAATTGACGGTACCGAAAAATATCGCGGCGGTACATTTAACCACAATGCTTTACGACCTCAAATCAGCTCAAATAACAACTAGACATTGTTCATCGTGCTAAGATGGATTAAGTAAACAAGAAGTTAATCTCTACCAAAGTTGATCGTTTTGAAACCATATCTTCCAATAATTCTGCAAGAAACAATATGTGCAAACAATATGTACAAGTCGCCGTCTTTTTCGGTGCGGTCAATTACCAACTTGGTCTGTGGCAACATTCAAAGATTATGTGGAGGCCTTGGAATATTTAAGATAAATGTTAAGCGATTCAACAACAAACAGTAAACACAACCGAAACACTTCCTGTGATATACGTTGATTTCAAGCCGTCTCTATCATTACTTTAAGTCTTATTATATGTTATAAAATAAATAAAAAAAAGTAAATTAAACTCAAAAATTTAGGGTTGCACCTCTTACGCTTTTTTCGTGAGCGGGCAAAAATGGTTGTACTAAAATAATATTGCTCGGGGGGACAGTTGACTTATCAAATCCACGTGACCTTGCATGTGACCTTCACATGTACCAATTGGCAGTCCGAGTTACATCGAGGAACCCAGCTATACTTCTAAGCAATAGAAAATGGCCGCCCGTGTTTATATAGCCTGATGCAAACAATCAAGTGAGTTGGAAGAATTCGAAAGTTTATGTGAACCTGAGGCCTAGGCGAATGTCTACATAAGTACTTTCAAGTTGAAATTCTCCCAAACTCACTCGAGTGTTTGCATCAGGTTATATAAACACAGGGCATCCATTTTCTATTTCTTTTATGAAATAAGACTAAGAAATCTGCCGTGACGTCACAACCGTGTTTGCCGCATAGCCTGACATAAACACGGTAAGTAACTGACCAATCAGAGCGTGCGTAAGACGCAACCAGAACCTATTATATAAATAACAATGGGGCCGTTTATATGGCAGAGAATAAGCCGCGGTTTAAAATAAGTCACGTTGAACTAACTTCAACCTTTGGTTTATTTCAGTCGTGGCTTTAAATATCTTAAAGGACATTGGCAACAAAAATTAAGTTTGTCTAATTTGAAAGAACTCATAAAATTGTAATAGAAGATCCTTCACAATTTTTCCGTATTTTTCTTCGTTTTCAAGATATTTCAATTTGTTTAATATGTAAATGAATGGCCTCTGTCATGAGCAGGGTACAGTATTTTCACACGTAGAAAAATCAGTTATATCTCTAAATTTATTCTACGAAATCGCTTGAAACTGTGCACATACAAACGCCTTGTGACACTGAACATTTCAACCCTGCTCATGACGTCAGAGCCCATCTCATTTACATATTAAACAAATTGAAATATATTGAAAACGAAGAGAGATACGAAAGAGTTGTAAAAGGTCTTCCATTACAATTTCACGAGTTCTTTCAAATTAAACAAAATTAATTTTTATTGCCAATACCCTTTAACATTTTAGGGATTGTTCAATGTCTAAAAGCCCGTTCGCTGGCTTGTCGAAATACCCAACTGCCGGAGATTTTTATCCCGTTTTTCTAACACTGACATTCTCTGGTTGGTCCTGATGGGATCCAGCTTCAAGCTAGACAGCGTCGTTGTGAAAAAGTCTGGAAACGGAGCTCGGATAATAACCGGTTTCTGTTCTAAGTCGTCGAGTTTGATCTCCTTGGCGTGCAGGTGCATTGGAATAAGAGCTCTTTGCCAAGGTTGAATTTTTTTCTTGCCTGTCTTGGGATTAGTGGCGCCTTTGAAGCCCAACATCTGTAGCAATCGTAATGGAACAACCTAATATAATAACGTAAAAATAGACACGTATATACGTACATGTATCTACATCGCTTATAAAACATGTACTGTTAAAGGGGATTGGCAACAAAAATTAAGTTTGTCTAATTCGAAAGAACTAATAGAAGATCCTTTACAACTTTTTCGTATCTTTCTGCGTTTTCAAGATATTTCAATTTGTTTGATATGTAAATGAATGGTCTCTGACGTCAGGAGTGGGGTAAAATATTTTTATACAGAGCAACATTACTTACATATCTAACATGAAATGTTCAGCGTCGCAAGGAGCTTTTATGTGCACAGTTTAAAATGATTTCGCTGAACAAACTTAGAGATATAACTGGTTTTGCTACATGTGAAAATATTTTACCCCATACCCGACGTCAGAGACCATTCATTTACATATCAAACAAATTGAAATATCTTGAAAACGAAGAGAGATACGAAAAAGTTGTAAAGGATCTTCTATTACAATTTTATGAGTTCTTTCAAATTAGACAAACTTAATTTTTGTTGCCAATCCCCTTTAATGCATAGTACAGTGTTTGTATAGTTCAATAGGCCATTTGCACAGCGCTCGAAATAACGGGGGGTCAGGGGTCAATGACCCCCCACTTTCACGATTTGACCCCCCAAAATCACTTACGGGCGGTCAACTTGACCGACCGCTCAAGTTTTAACGAAATAAGGTTTATGTCATCATTTTCCTGCACTCTTTTCTAGCTCAAACACAGGGGGTAACATAACCCATTCCAGCTGAAATCTTCAAATGCATTTAGGACTCAAGGTTGGTTTTAAGCCAATTTATTAATGCTTGCGTAAAGTTTGCTGAACTTGTGCGGTGCCGCTTTGTCGCAAAACAACTCACTATAAAAACGCCACTTAATGGCTTCCCTTGATTAATTGTTGAATACAGAAGCCCGTCGGTGTCTAGTCGTAACTGCTAACTAGTTACTACGCATTTAAGGCCGTCATACGGTTCGACTTCCCCCAAATCTCACCAAAAAAGCGTTCAAATATTTTTTGTTTCACTTTCTGTGCAAATCAAGAAATTAACGCTTTTGTGTATAGTGCGCAAATTAAGAGGGGAAAATGGTTGACCCCCCAAATTCACGCTTGAGCGGTCATGCTGACCCCCCAACTTCCCAGCGTTATTTCGAGCGCTGTTTGCACGATGACGTGAAATGGGGTTGGGTGCACTCCTACAACTACCAGAATGCTTTGCCAGTATTCTAGGGTTTCGGCTAAAAGGGATGACTCGAAGGGAGCCGTACAGTCCTTTCGCGGTTTTTCCAAAATGTCGTCAAATATGTTTTTCGAAAAAGCTAGGGTTTATGTATACCCTGCGAGCAGAGCCTTCTTTTCCTTATTTCTTCGCTGAGAGAGAGGAAGAAAAGTAGGCTCTGCTATATTCGTGACTGGTTTCGCAATGGCGCATGCATGTCAGTTGCTTGGTTACAATCTCGAACCCAGTCCCAATCAGAGCAGAAAACAAAACGAGAACCGGTTAAACGGGTTACTTCGTCCTAAATCTTGGACGAAGCCAAACACGAATACAGCAGAGCCTACTTTTCTTCCTCTCTCTCAGCGAAGAAATAACGAAAAGAAGGCTCTGCTCGCAGGGTATGGTTTATGTTGTGGTTAGGGTATCGGAAAGTTTGCTAAAATCTTGAGACTTACTGAAACTTGACGACAAATTTGAAAAAAAACCACTAATTTGACGACATATTTTGGAAAAGCCGTGAAAGTCGGTTCCCTTTGAGTCATTCCTTTTAACCTGGACCGTATAGGTAGGTCATCACTTATATGCTCAAACTAAGTACATTAACCTATGTGACTTCAAAATGAGTTTGCTCACAGATGCGGTCTTATTGTGGTTCGGTTGGATATCAAAACTTGTTTCAATGTGGTTGGGATAAAAATCGATTAAAACTTTGCCTTTAAAAACCTTTTACCAACTTTTGAAGTACTTAATAGTTAGTATTATATGGCACGGATTACTTCCAGTAAAATCACGCGCTTTGATTGGTTGCTGACGTGGCGAGCTTTCTCCGTAATGCCCACGGACATTATGAAAATTGTTTGAATGCCCTACGATTGGAAACAAACAAAAAATCCTAATGAGAAACTTTTATTGCCGAAAAACGACGAAAATATTAAATAACGACGATGAACATTACTAAAGTAAATTCTAGTATCCAGACGAGAAAGGAACAGCAGAAAATAACGCTATAGTTCGGTGTTTTGACGAAGTTAAAGGAAGCGAAGACCAAGAAATACAAGATTGATTTTGAAATAAAAAGTGCCATATAATAAACTGCTTAATAATAACCTCAACCGTTCGGTCTTTACGGTAAAATATTAAACCTCGGTCTTGAACGTATTAACCTCGCTATCGCTCGGTCAATACAGCAAGACCTCAGTTTAATATTTTACCGTAAAGACCTCACTCTCGGTTATTAAATAGTTATTATTACCTTCCACAACAACGGTACATACATCAACTGTAAATATACAAGTTACTGCATGCATACACTATCCCATTCAGTTAACGGAAGATATGCAGTACTACACCTGTGGTTGTTGTTTTTCTGCAGAATATTTGTGATCACCCAGTATTGGTGTACCTAGGCCTTGTGCGAGGTGAACTCTCAGTTGATGTTTGTAACCACTAACTGGGCGCAACTCTATCAGAGAGCACGTATTCTTGTTGCTCGCAATCACCTTGAATCTGGTATGAGCGGTCCTGGAACGCGAGTCCTAAAGCACAATAAAAACAAAATATTACGAGCCCCTAATGTGAATACAAACATATATTGTAACAAAGTAGAATGCTGCGAGGCAGTGTCTGTGTTTTTGATATAATCCAAAGTCTAATCCAAAGTCTAATCCAACGTCCAGTCCAACGTCCAGTCCAACGTCCGGTCCAACGTCCAGTCCAATATCCAATCCAAAATCCAATCCAAAATCCAGTCCAAAGTCCATTCCAAAGTCCAGTCCAAAGTCCACTCCATAATCCATCTCAAAGTCCAGTCCAAAGTGAAGTGCAAAGTCCACTCAAGTTCAGTCCATAATCCATCTCAAAGTCGACTCCAAAGTCCAGTCCAAAGTCCAGTCCAACGTCTAGTCCAAAGTCCACTCCAAAAGCCTGTCCAACATCCAGTCCAACGTCCAGTCCAAAATCCAGTCCAAAATCCAATCCAAAGTCCATTCCAAAGTCCAGTCCAAAGTCCACTCCATAATCCATCTCAAAGTCCAGTCCAAAGTGAAGTGCAAAGTCCACTCAAGTTCAGTCCATAATCCATCTCAAAGTCGACTCCAAAGTCCAGTCCAAAGTCCAGTCCATAATCCATCAAAATGCCCACTCCGAAGTCCAGTCCATAATCCATCCCAAAGTCCAGTCCAAAGTCCACTCCAAAGTAAAGATACAGTATATTAATGCAGACTGTACTCTTAAATGCCTCTAGCTACAGTACTGTAGTTCTCTATGTAAAACGAGTGACTAGTTTATATCTGTACTTACATTTTTACTTTTGGTAGGTTCTTCCTCACTGAGCACTATCTTATAACGTCCATTCACTGTATCTTCTTTAAGAGGAATACAGATATCACCTTGATCATGTGTTGGTGCACCTACAACCACAGCCCAATATGTTTTCTGGATTTTGTTTTGCTTGAACACTTCACCTAAATATTGAGCTGCTCTCTCAGACCTAAAAAAACATACGAATAAGGAATTCTGAAATTTGAATATCTAAACCCGTTATCAATATTATAAGAATGGCCAGAAGTTTACAGTCGTACAGTAATTTGTACCAATATGAGGGTACAGTACAGTGATGTTTTCCAGGGGGAACGCCGTCCCCCCACCTTTTTTACCAGGGGAACGGCGTCCCCCCTGCCAAAAACAAACATGGGGGAACGCCGTTCCCCCTGGCAGGGATTAAATATGAGTGAAGTTCAGTGAACGCCGTTCGACACCGTCCAAATAATTTTGGCTATCACTTGTTCTACATACGTGTTATTTTTGGCAATAATTGCTCAGCATCCTACGTGGAAATACTTCAGAACGTAATTTTGTCACTATTTTAATCTCCCTGAAACTTGATATACTTGCAGAAAATTCTAGCAGACTAGCACAAAAATACTAGAGTCTGATAATTGACGTCCGTCAATGTACGAAGGATTGAACAAGCGAATTCAATCTCCAGAATTCCTGTTAGACTTGGCACTCATGTGTGACGTCCTTTTTGAGCTTTCTGAGCTCTCTGAAACCCTGCAACACCGTTCAATGAACATTGTCAAAGCCGACAGATGTGTTAGAAGAGCCACGAGGAGCATCGAGTCATTGAAACGCAAGACCGGGACAAAGATGATGATAGCCAACGATTCTGTGAAGAGTGGGGAATTTGGAATTGTACCTCTATGTTCCAATCATAGGCATGTCAGTGTTGATCATAACGCATTGATTGACAAATTGCTGGATGCAATGAAGGATCGTCTTTTCGCCACAACTGCATCTGGGACTGTCCGAACCAGTGCTGCATACCAGAAGCTTCTAGACCAAGTTTCCGTTCTTTATCCGACATATTGGCCACAAGATGTTGATTTCAACTACGGTGTAGAAGAAGTACGATCACTGTGCGATCGCTTTGGCCTTGCGAGAAGTGTTACAGTGTCTGCATTCCAAGAGTATGTTGACAGTCAAGGAAGACGAGTTCCTGACGACCTTCAGCCTTTACTGAGATGCTGCTCCTGTATCCCAGTTTCATCAGCTGAATGCGAGCGTGGATTTAGTCAAATGAACTTAGTTTGCACTTCAACAAGAAATCGCCTTCTTATTGACCGCATATCGAATTTGATGTTTGTGAAGATGCATGGTCCTCCAATCGATGCTTGGAAACCTGGCAGATACGCCAAATCCTGGCTACGAAACCATCATTCAACAGATGATCAAAGAGTAAAGAAACGCAAGTTGGAAGATAATGAAGAGACAACTACGAAGCAAGCCGTCTGGAAATTACTTTAAAGCTCAGACATTTTAGACATTTTTACATCAAACAGTAGTTTAAATTACAAATCAGTTTGTCGCCTGCGTTCATAGGCAGAATGTAATATATAATTATCAAATATATTGTTTGTTTAACTAGAATAAATGTGACATATTTTAACAAGCATGTCTATTAGACTAAACCCCCGCTTGTTTAATTTCATGGCCATTGGCCACGCCCAATCGAGTGACCACGCCCATTTGATTTTCAAGAGCATCCCCCCACTTCTAAAATTAGCAAAACATCGCTGGTACAGTATATGTCAGACAACAGAGAATAGACAATAGAATTATTAAAAAATGGCACTAAGGTAATGACTAATACATTTACATGTAATATGTTTATATAGCAATTTCAAGCTAAAAAACTTTTATCAGATAATATAATGTCAAGTCTTTTAGTAAAACAAGACTAAAAAATGTGTTGTTAGCATAATGCATGTGAAGAATATGTAGCCCCCACCCCTTACAATAAATACTCATTGGTTGGGCTATAGATTACTCTATAGCTTAGGGTAACATATAGAATCCTATAAGTTTATATAGGAACATACAGTAATCCTATAGGCAATCCATCAATAGATTTCTATAGGCACCTAATTACGTAACTATAGGTCGTTTTCACTGTGACATCACAAAATTCTAAAATCTACAGTAAATTATTAAACCTATAAAGCTGGTTGTTTTATATATTTTGTAGATCGTTATTACGAGTATTTCTGGAAAATTTTGAGTCGATACAACAATTCCTTCATGAGTTATAGCGTTTTGAATTATATTATTGCTGATGTCAGCATAATTTTCAAATGTCGTTAAAAGTCACTTTGTACACGCAATTCAACGTACAAAGCTTGGCTAAGCTTTAGAAGTGATGTCTAATTGCATTAGATATATAATCTGAAAATTCTGGTTGAAACTACACTTTATACAAGCATTTGTTTTTTGGCCGTCATGTTTGTGTACCTTAAATTGGCATCTGCGAGGTACACAAATATGGCGGCTCGTATAAAGTGTAGGTAGTTTCAACCAGAATCTTTAGATTGTATATCAGATGCAATTAGACATCACTTCTAAAGCTTAACCAAGCTTTGTACGTTGAATTGCGTGTACAAAGTGACTTTTAACGACATTTGAAAATTATGCTGATGTCAGCAATAATATAATTCAAACGACTGTAACTCAAGAAGGAATCGTTGTATCGACTCAAAATTTTCCAGAAATACTCGTAATAACGATCTACAAAATACATAAAACAACCAGCTTTATAGGTTTAATAATTTAGATTTTAGAATTTTGTGACATTGACAGTCACCACCTAATAGGCAATTGACCCATTTTCTAGACTTTTTTCATACTGGGCCACCTTACACCATTTATTGTATTAATTCTATTTATTGAGCAAGCACTTACCTTGATAAAAGAAGCACCCCAGTACAGTTTCTAAAGTAAAAAAATTTAAAAAAAACATCCTACAGTATAATTAAATGTAGTCCAGTTTTAACAGAGAAAGTAGAAAAAGCACCGGTCAGCTGGGGTGACTGAAAAACCTTTGTAGGTCAGAAAAATTCAGTTTTCTTAGTTCTTGCTGTACATGCTAACATACTCGGTACATACTCTGAAAAACTCTGAACTGTGGATGGCCTTCAACAACAGGACCCTGTTGATAACAGTACTTTTGTACTAGGCTATCCTATTTTAAGTATTCGTAAATAAATTAATAATAATAACTTCCTAACACCCACTAACCAACAAGGTTTTTATAGTCCCATTTCAGCTTGCTTTTGAAATCCGATACATATAATTGAAATGAACATTCCGAACTTACGTTGCAATGTTCCGAACTACGTTGCGAGGTAGATACAAATTTAAGTCAGCAATTTGTTTCTGCTTAACCAAGTATCTATTATTATATTCTATAAAACAAATAATCTTCTTCTCCATGATTTTACCAAAGGAATTCAATTCAAAGCTTATTAAATTTGAATTTCACGACGAACTTCACAATGAACTTCGCGAACTTCCGTACCAAGTTCCCAACCTTCCAACGAACGTTGACAAACGAATTTCAAAAGCAAGCTGAAACTGACTATAAATATTGCTACAATTAAGCCTGACCTGTCAAGTCTGTGGGCAAGTTGTGGTTTTGTTTTCAATCCTTTGGCTTTAGCAAAGTCTTCCAGTAGATCGGTCAAACAAAAACCAGTTTTTCGATCACCTAGTAAACACAAGAACAATAATAATATTTGCACTAATTTATACATGTGAGCAAAATAAGCAAAATTCAATGTTGTGTACATTATATACTGACTGCAAGATTAATCATTGACTTTTAGGAAACATTTTGAAAAAGACTAAATTTACCTTGTACTGCTAGACCATATGGTTTATTAATAGCTATTATATCATCTATTAAAAAAATTTAAAACATATTTAATTAACCCGAGCATTTGACTAACTACTGTATATCAACCTGTAAATGCTTTCTCACCTGAAAAGTAAAGGCACCTTGGGGCAGGCCTCAAATTATACTTTTTGCATCCAAAGACAAAAATGTCCTCCGATAATGAGTTTCCATGAGGCTATCCAAGGACATTTTTCTCTTGGCTAAGACAAAACTGTTATCCTATACAGTCAGGAAATGACTAATTGACTAAATCCATGATAAAGAGTGACTAACATTCACATGATATTATGTCATTTATGTGCTATAGTATTAGTTAGTAGTGACTGGTATATAGATATATACAGTAGGACTGTCTTCTTCGCTTGGATATGCAGATCGCTTCACTCCGACACTGAACAATGTCCTCTGCATATTTTAATGTCAATGCACAATCCAACCTCGTACCCAGGGCCCTCTCTGCTTTCAAAATGGCGCGAGGAGAAGACCCTGGCAAAGGCTGGTCACGTGATTCCAAAATACTCCAAGATTCTTGGAGTATTTGGTCACGTGGAAAATTTGAGCTTCGCCCGTCCTGGGGGGAGCGGTTGATTCGGTTCTTATAAATGTCAAGGTTGTTGCAAGTTCGGCAATGTTAAATTCGAGCGGTAAATTAGATATATTTCAAAATTTACGACATTTGCTGGATAATTCATATTTGTTGCCGTCAATCGCCAGAAATGAAGCCGAAGGCGACGAACGATCGTAAACTGATAAACAGAAACCCACTCTGCGAGTCTGCGGTTACAGGTACTGATACATACACTAAAAATATTCGAATGCTGTTGATTGTTGGAAGTATATTTACCGTCCAGTATAGCAAATTTATGTTTCTTGTCCACACGTTTTGGATTTGTGGAAATTTAATTGTTGTACCTGTCGATTTATACTCAAACGGCATATTCGAATCGAATCTGCTGTCCTCGACTCCTAGCCTCGTTGACTTTGAGGTTGTACTTTAATACAAATATTCGATCAACAACAATTCTTCGATCGACGAACATCATATCAGCACTGAAGACTTTGACTTTGTATATTTCTAAACTTTTTAAATTAATAGATTTGGAAAGTCCAGAAACCGAAATATTAATAAACACTTCTTGCTTGCATAACAAAGCAAATATGTTGTAGTGTAGACGCTTCTTACTAAACACGGTCATTAACTGATTTGATAAACTTGTTAAGAGAATGTCTTGTTATTTGTACGGTTTGGTTATTCTTGAGTGCCTAAATAGTTCACTGAATAGGTTTACATACATATGCAAGCCAACTATACGCTGTTTATCATTGACTGCACCGCGCCCCCCGGTACAGTGTGAGTCATCATCAAAATATTCCAAAATTATTGGTGTCACGTGACCAGCCTTTGCCAGGGTCTTCTCCTCGCGCCATTTTGAAAGCAGAGAGGGCCCTGGGTACGAGGTTGTGCACAATCATGGTGCACAGTTGTGCCTGCATTTCCGGGTTGAATTTCCAGGCTGATCCCGCAATGGCTGGCAAAACATTTACACACTGATAATTCAATCATTGGCTGGGATATTCTATTGCCAAACATTTTCTTACGATCATACGTTCGATCAATCAGGAGAATTTAAAAACTCAAAATTCCATCGCCGGACAAAAGTGTCCTACATATTATGGGGGAAAATCCCTATTGGTGGCCAAATGACGATTATCAGAGGACATGTCCTCAATGAAATTCAAGGCTTGCCTTGGGGGCGGGGGTGCAGTACAGTTTGGTATTTATAACGTAATGTATAAAGTACTGTGTATGGGCCTGGCTACATAGGATGACTTGGACTGAAGCATTCACACAAAGAGGCCAAACACTAAGACTGAATTAGGCTCAATCCCACCATAAACCCTGACCCTATAAACACCTTCTCAGGGGCAGTGGCACAATGCTTAGGAAATCTGCATTCGGGGAACCCAACTAATGTAGGTCGAATGTAGAAAAGAGACTAGGACAGCATTCCTTTTTTGACAGTAAGTTAATTTAAGCAAATCTAACCCAAACACAAACCAACCTTAATCCTAACCTAAACCATAATTCCTAGAAATCCAAACATTTTTAGGGGAACATGCCCCCAGATCCATAGAGATCATATAAATACTAGAGGGGGCATCCTATCAGTAATTTTAATCAACCGCAGGTAACCAATTGGATTTTTTTGGAGGCAAACATTAGGCACGTTGGCTGGCAAAAGACTGGGTCTAGTACATTTGCCAACCAATTGACTGAAATATCATAGGTAATGGTGGCTGCCATGTGGTTACCAAATTTTCCCACCAATGCCACCTCTAGTATTTATATGATCTACATGTATATGCCCAGACCCCCCTAGGAGCTTGAGGTTCTTGCCCACCCAAACCCCTGGCTACACTACTGCTCATGTGGTCAGTAGATGAGTGGTATCCACTAAACTGCAGTCTAGCCAAAAATGGTGCTCTGTGGTACAACGACTGACATTGGCATTAAATGGCTGGCTCAAGAAATGATGGTCAAAATTCAAAATCATGAAACTGACTTTTCTTGAGCTTATCCCTCGCTATTCCCCAAAATAACTGTTACTCATGTGAACAAGTTCTAACCACTGATAACCAGTTTCTCCATACTACAGTAGATTGTTTCTATAGCAAATAAGCCACAAGCCCACCACGTTGTGTTGTCTTGCATCAAACTATAATTTTATTACAAAATATCCCAATATTCTTGAAATATACTTACGTTTGTTGTAAATCACATTTTGCAGCAACTGTTGAAGAAGTGTGCTTCGTTTTAACACCAAACTGCTAGCCATTCATTGACCAAAACCCCAGTCAAAGTACCAATGAATGATTGAAAATACCAAATGCATTGGTTCAAGCATTCAAGACTCAAAGTCGTCACTAAAACGGATGACTCAAAAGATCTTCAGTCTTAAATGTTTTTCCAAAAAGCTAGGGGGTAAACTAGATTTCTTACAAGGGTTAAGATTTTTATTGTAGTTAAGTTATCCAGACGATGCATAAAATCTTGAGACTCGTTGAAACTTGACGACAAATTTGGAAAAACAAATTTGACAACATATTTTGGGGGACTAATAAGTCAGGATCCTTTTGAGTGATCCATTTTAGTGACGACCGGTTACGAATTCTCAGGTTCGGACAAAACATAAAACACGTGCTTTTTTAATTTGGTCTTGTTGAACTTCCAACTCCAAGATGGCGAAAAGTATTCGTTCAAAGGCCAAACGAAAATTGCGGGCTGTGAAACGGGAGAAGATAGTCGCAAAGGAAAGATTAAAGTTAATAGCACTGAAGGAACAAGAGGAAGGAAGAAAAATGGTCGAAGGCGAAGGACAAGTCCAACAAGAAGATACAAATGCCTGTACAACAAGTGGCGATGTTCCGATTCCTGGTATAATATTTGTAATTTTGTCTATTTGGGAGTTTCTTTCTTGGGATCGATGAAATCGATGTCAATGAATAACAATCGATGGCAATTGATCGATTGAATTTGATAATCGATGAACAATCGATGAATGATGTTTTTGTGATTATCAATCAACAGGCGCGTGTTTGCCGTTTGGCTTGTTGCTCACGTGGGGCAAGCCAAGTTTTTCTGCCGAGTAAGTGAAAAGCCGAGCTGTTAAATGAAAATTTGCTAACTGTTTATGAAAATCTGCCGACTATTTCTAAAAATCTGCTGACTCGCGTGTGGCATACCACCACACATGCCACATGTCAAACATGTGCCTGTCAATCAATCCAACTGATATAAATACTTACATCGCTCAAAACAAAAAATGTTAAGCAGTTAATTCAGTCCTCGATTGACTGACAAACAGATTTTTGTTTTGGAGTTACAGTTCTTACAGTCATTTGCAACTCACTTTTCACCCAAATTTTCTTAAAGGTGCCCTCCAGTCCGTTTTGCGCATGTACGAAACTAATGTTTACTTCTTTGTTTATAAAAATATTTACTGATACCTTATTCAAGATTGTAAGCTTTTATTGCTTCCTCTTCATTACTTGCACTTGAAACAAAACATTTTCAGAAGAGTAATTCATGTAATTATCTACAAATGTCATGTTTGAGATGACAAACAAAACAAAGATGCGGATCATGTGCAGAACGGACTGGACAGCACCTTTAAGTATATTCCGAAGTTCACAAGTTCATTGGGAAGTTCATAGTTCATTTTGAACTACGGATTTGATTGCATGGCTGCTTGGTTCCTAGCAGTGAATCAAATGCATAATTCAAAATGAACTTTGAATTTCCCAATGAACTTGCAAACTTTGAAACGAACTTCCAAAGATTTGGGTGAAAAGTGAGTTGCAAATGACTGTAATGCCCGAGATGGCAGAGACAATTCTGAAAATTTTGTAGGCTTAATGGCACCACTGCTGAGCATACAAAAATTCTGAAAATGAAATATCAAAAATAATGAAATATATGGTTTCACAGTTCATTCAACAGTAAGGAATGGAGCTGAAAATCTAATCCCATGGCATTAAAATGCACTGCTGCCTAGGCTGGTTGAGGGTTCTTTTTTGATAAGTAAAATCATTTATGTTTGTGAAAAGTGATCGTCTAGGTTAGTGTAGTCTTCAGAAGGACTGTTGTTGATGTTAGTCACTGATGTTTCAATGGCCCTCAGCAGCGGTGATCTTCAGAGTCACAATGTTTCAACAGCCTCAGTGGTGGTCATCTTCAGAGTCAAGTGCGATTCTGAAGATGACCACCACTGAGGCCATTGAAACATCAGTTACTAACTTCTCAAATTCATTAATAATTCATGAGCAAATTATCCAATAATAAGGCCACACCAATTTTATTTTGTGTTTTGCGGGCAGAAATCCTCCTTTTTCAGGATCGGAGGAGGGAAAAAAAATTATATTGATGATTCAGGAATGTTCAAATTTATCACAAGAAATCTATATATCACAAGAAAGGATTTATAAAGCAACATAGTACAATGTATTGATATAATAGACTAGCCATTGCCTAACTGATTCAGATCAATAAGACACAAGAGTTAGCAAGACAAATTTTGCAGTGTTTACAGGATCTGTGAATGTACTAACAGAGAACCACGCACAATCTGGTAGGCCCGCCATCACGGCACATCCAAGATATTTACATAAAGAGCGAGCTGCAGCTTGAAAGCACATGTGAGAGCGTCTTGCGGATCGGCCATATTTTGCGCATGCCCATAATTCCATATTAGAGGACTGGAGCCTAAAGTTTTGCCTAAAGTCTGCCGGGTTCCGGTTCATGAATATTGCTCAATTCAAAACACGATCTAAACAATATTATTAAAACCAAAAGTGCAGGCCTAAAGATGCATCTGGGCATGGGGTTGCATTTGGATAACTAGGACCACTAGGTGAAACACCCTGGCTTAAAACACTACAATACATTTCATCGGCATAGATAATTAGGATATTTGAGGAAGATCAGTGTGCAAACTATACTGTCTACTATATTCTTGTTCGTTTGAGAAGCTATTCAAACAACTCAAGCTCATGTCCCACCAGGATATCCAAACATTTGAAAATAATTAACAAAAACACTCAGCCTTCGGCCTCATATTTTCATACACTGTTTCTCGTGTTTGGATATTCTGGTGAAACACCCGCTCTTGTTGTTCAAATATTACATCAACAACAGTCTTTCTCAAGACTACACTAACCTAGACGATCAATTTTCACAAACATGTGCTAATCATTACTAGGTTCAAACAATTTACTTTATAAAATCATTTACCAGAGTAAAATTGTCTAGTGTGTATATATATATATATATTATTGTATTTTTGTTTGTTATATGTAATAATTCTTTATTTGTAATTAGTTTATATAATTAAGTTATAGGATAAGTGCTCGGAAAATTAGCATGTAATTTGCTAGAGACTGTAACAGGTCTCATACCCCCGAGTTTAAATAAAGTTTATTATTATTATTATTTATTATTATTAGTGTTAAACATTGAGTAAAACAAAAAGTGCCCATTTTTGGCCAACTCTGGCAGAAATGGGTAATGACTTGTTAACCCATAGCCTGCATGCAGACTCTTCCGGAAACGAGTAGAGTCTGCACGCAGGCTAGTTAACCCATTGACAACTAAAAAAAAAGATCATCTGGTTTTAGACAGAGTGTATAGTCTGTTGGTGGAATGGGTTAATGCATTTCAAAGGGTACTGTACTTAAATCAATTTGTGTTTAACAGTCATGTAACTTGCTTTATTTTAAGGAGAAAATGATAATGAAGTAATGGAAGTAAGTCAAGTAACATCTGATAAGCAAACTAAAAACAGTGAGAAAAAGAGCTTTAAAAATTCCCGTGGAAAGAAGGCCAAGCGTCTTGGGAAAAAGAAGAAAACGAAATACAAATGGTAGATTTGGAAAAACTCTCATTTTAATAACTCAGAACTGCACTTATAATTATAATTGTGTAATAATCATAATTGTATTTATATATACTGTACAAATATGAACTTGGCATATTAAATATTCAAACTGATGTTTGGTACAACAAAAAATCAACTGGATATGAGTATGAGACATACTTGAAGTGCTTATATCACTTGTGGGGTTTTAACGTATTTAAATAGAGCAGAAAAAATCAGTTAATAAGTTATTTTGCCGTTTTTGATTTAGTCAAATAGTTCCTGACATATTGGCTTCTGAACATGCCAATTCTCAAAAATTTCCGTCGTTCATTTTAACACCTGGGGACCGTACCTGGGACTCAGGAACGAGTCAATCCAAAACAACTACGTTTCGGCTTATTGATTCACAAAAACACATATATTTGACTGAAAAATCGAAATGTCGAGCTCACACCCGTTTTCCAGTACGCACGAGAGTTCCAACTACTAAGAAGACAGCCGGCTTAAGCCTGGTAACCACTAAAGGCTTCTGCTTTCCTATTGGTTGAAATTTCGCGCGTTTTTAGTGGCCATGAGTAAAACTGCAATCGTCATAAGTAGATTTAGCCCAGTGATTTAGCCCTGATGACGCGAGAATGAGATTAATATGGTTACCTGGCCCTTATTTCTTTTGAAATTGGGCCAGGGTACCAGGCTACTTAGGTTCCTGGGTCCCAGGCCCCCGTGCTTAAAAATGAACGACGGAATTTTTGGCGAAAAGCCGAAATTGGCATGTTTAAAGGCTTATATCTCAGAAACTATTAAAGTAAATCAAAAACGGCAAAATAACTTATTAACTAACTTTTTTTGCTCTATTCAAATACGTTAAAACCCCACAAGCGATATATAAGTACTTTAAGAAATGGTTTGGCGTGCTCAATCGGGTTATGGATGCACGCGGGAGTTGGTCGAGGCATAGCCGAGAACTCTAGATTTTTGAGTGCTCTCCAACTTCCCAAGTGCATCCATAAGTCAATGGAGCAGAGAATCAGACACAAAACGACGGAAAACAATATTTATTTCGCTGATTAAAAATGGGTTTCTCGTTACGTTTGAAATTACCGTGCTCCATCGAGTTATGGCATGGAGTACGTACGGTAGCCAATCAGAAACGCCGTTGTATTACATCTGTTATAAATTCTAATGCTACAGAGACTGTTGCCAGGGACTTTAGTACGGTACAGTTCTGATATTGCAGTGACCATATGGTGGGGAGTGATGGTTACCACCCGTGAAAATATCAGGGTACTACATATATATGGTAAATTGTATATTGGCGTCAAGACCCCAATATTTGAGAATTTGGACCCCTTCCCTTTTCCCTAACCTGAGTTAACTGACTATATTAAATTTTGACAGAAGAAATGTTTAGAAGTTTATTGAAGTTCACACGTTTGTTTTGAACTACGCATTTGATTGGCTAATAGCAACACAAACTAGCCAATAATTAAATGCGTAGTTTAAAACGAACTCGCAAACTTCTGAATGAACTTGCGAATTTCTGGCCTTTGAACCAATCTCGTTCCCAGAGCCCACGTTCCCCACCCGGGAAACGAGAGATTCTGGGATAATCCGTTTCAAATCACAGGATTCTTGTTATTCCGGTTGAGGTACGCATATACGTAAATATCCGAACGGAATCTGGATAGTATGTTCTACTTCTCCTTGTTTGGC
Source organism: Paragorgia papillata (assembly GCA_035771165.1). Taxonomy (NCBI): domain Eukaryota; kingdom Metazoa; phylum Cnidaria; class Anthozoa; order Scleralcyonacea; family Coralliidae; genus Paragorgia; species Paragorgia papillata. The sequence continues at coordinate 665,864 of JAWNZC010000471.1, read as the reverse complement.
GAAGCTCGAATTACAGCATCTACACCCTATTATTTCTATGATCTACACACATACGGCGAAGATATCGATCGCGGCAACGTCTTCACTGGAGTCTTGTTGTCCGACATTTTTGTTATTTTGGTTTTATTAATTCTACTTCCGCTCACTTCAGACCAACTCATGCTCACTATTCAGCCAATAACGTAACGATTTGAAATGGATCATCCCAGAGTCTGTCGTTTCGCGGGTGGGGAACCTGGGCTCTGGGAATGAGATTGGCCTTTGAACCACCAATAGGAAATAGGATTATTACTCACACACCAATCAAACTCAAAGCAGGAAGTTGTTCAACAAACTTTATCAAATGAATTGGTCAGGTTGAGGAATTAAATGAATTGCAAGAATATTTTAGGAACACTCCTATTGCCATGACAGTAAGAAATATAACTATATATATACCGGTCTGCCGCTCTACCTGTTGAGCTATCGAGCTACACAGGGATTGGAGGCGAGTTTTATCCAACTTAAAGCCAATCTCGTTCCCAGAGCCCACGTTCCCCACCCGGAAAACGAGAGACTCTGGGATAATCCGTTTCACATCGATATTTCATTGGCTGATGAACACAGTGTGATGGCGTGAACGGATTATCCCAGAGCCTCTCGTTTCCCGCCCGCTGGGTAAGGGGAACGAGAATTTAAAACCGGTTTTCCACTAGGCGATTTTTTCGCGCGAAACGACTTTCTTTTGTTCGAATTCAAAAGTTTTGTCTTTTTTTTCCACCTTGGACAAAGATTTTCCTTGTTTTTTTCTTCATTTCGTATCTAATTATTATTCAAGGTCTTTATGCGATATAAAGACCTCGGAAGAACAAAGAAAACCGACTCGATAATAAATTAAAGTTGGATAAAACTCACCTCCCCCTGTATAACTATAATGACATTTACTATATATTTAATCAGTATTTAGAAATCGAAAGAAGATCAAGGTCAAATTTAGCAAACTTTCAGGTCGATTTTTTCTGAAAATATATAGATTCGTTTGATAAGCTATGTCCAGCAAATCAAGCAGGTTGATGAAGGCGGTGTCAAGCCCTAATCAAACGAGAACGCAAGTCATCGCAAGTTGGCAGTCAGAATTTCTGTGCCGGTCGTTCGAACTCCCCAAATTAACAAAATAAAGGTTTCGTGAGTGCTTTAAACAAGTTTTAACTTTGGCACGGTACATAATATTTTCGAGAAACTATTCAGAGCGGCTGGCTGAGATAGCGGGACTGCCAACTTGCGTCCTCGTTTGATTAGGGCTTTACACTACGCAATTTTTCGTGCAATTTGTTTCGCAACGGCTAATCTCTTGCATTATTACATTTGACCAAGCAAGCAAGGGTGTTACACTATGCAACGTTTCATGCAATTTGTCTCGCGAAACTGACCAATGAGGACTTGGAGCAGTTTACAAAACGTATTTTGGTATGGATCGTTTTCACTCACGTGAACGGTGGCCCCGTTGGGGTAGTGAAACAATACATAGGATAAAGATTGTGCACCAATATGGCCGCCATTTCATTGTTTCGGTGCACCAATATGGCCGCCGTGACGTTGGATGAAAACCAAAAACAGACCCTTTTAATAATAGGTGCAGAGTACGTCATTTTCCGCACTTGACGTCATCTTAGCTTTTACGTAAAATAGTAGCCTAGTTTCTAGGCCTTTCGTTTCCGCCATGAGCTTGGCCGCGTAGTCGGTTTGGGTTCTTGGGAAGACGGGGAGAGGCTGGAAAAGAGAAGGCCTAGCAACATTCGTAAAAAGGTCCTGCCCAGAATCGTTCTGGCCCTTCGAGTGTTCCTGGGATCTAGCGTAGCGACAGTATATTATACAAAAAGCATAAGGATGTCTGCGAAGATTTTACCAAAGATCTTGGTGATCGAAAGAAGGAACTTATGGAATATATTCCAATTGGAGCTCTAACTGTTTAACTTTTGGCGGTTGCAGAAGGAAAGCTAGATCGAAAGAAGGAAATTATGGAATATATTCCAATTGGAGCTCGAAATGAAAATTTAACTGTTTAACTTTTGGCGGTTGCAGAAGGAAAGCTAGTGATAAGAAAGCTAGGCCAGTGAACCTTCGTCGATCCGAGGTGAGTAGGACGTCATAACATCACAATTCTTCCTCAACAAACAACTGAGCTGTAAAGTGAAAGTGTTTACGAATTTTGCTAGGCCTTCCCCAGCGGGTCCGTTCGGATCACTTCCGAAACGTGTCAACCGAGGAAGGCCTAGAAACTAGGCTAGTAAAATAGATTAATTTTTCGTCTTTTAATGAGAAGATATTTGACAGGAATATTAAAGGCAAAATTAAAAATAAAAGCTACAATAGACTATTTGAAAATTATTTTACTGAAAAGAAGTTTGGTCATAAATATTTCTACAAATCATCCAGTTGAGCAGTGAATATTGCAAGAAATGTCAAGACTCTTAGTGTGGGGTTAATTCTTTTTTCTTCTTTTTAAAAATAAGTGATGATATGCAGACTTCATTCAGTTTGTTTCACGCGTTTTTCGGTCTAGGCTAGACGCCAGGCTATATAGAGAGACTTGAATTTATCGAATCCAGCAAGCACGCCCGCACCAGCCACACCTCGCAATATGTTGGCTCCAGCTCCCTTCATCAAAGACAAAGCTCCTTCGTTCTTCACAACTGTCAGGAAGCAATCGATTGATCCCTTGTATTTCACAGCCTCCCCGGAGGTCATCATCATGCGCCGTCTGATCGTGTCAATAGGATAGGATGCCAGGCCAGCACTGATAGTCACAATATAACCAAGGCCAAATGATAAAAGAAGGCCTGACGAACAAATAGAAGATTGTTGAATTAGGTCCTGTTTACATGAAGTGGATTGAGTGTTCAAGTCAAATCTCGCATGTTGTTTCTTCTTCTTGTGTTTACATGAAGAAGATTGAAAGTTTTCGATCTGATCGAAACGAATGACTGAAGTCAATCCACGTAGTGGAGTGAATTGACTTGAGATTCAAGCAAGGATCGACGACTTGAATGTCTCCAATCTGATTCATGTAAACACGGTTTGACTTGAAAATGACTTGATACGCATGAGTGAAGTTAGTGCGTGTCGTGCTAAATGGCAGCATAGTTAATAGAAAATATACATGGTTTGGAAACTCAACAAAAGTCATTGTTTTATGTTTTTGTTCAGGTTTATGGAAATTTTTCCACTTTCACGGTTACTGAACATATTGTGTTTTCTGTATAATGAAGTAATCATCCAATAGCAACGTTTGGGTTCAATCACTCAACCGTACTGTTTAAATATTAATAAACCTAAAACAAATGATTTGGCACCTTCATGTACCTTTCAACATGAATCGTAGCTTGATTGTTAAAGTGCCTATGTCATCCTCAGGGACTTTACATATTTATACTAATTGGAACATTCGGAGAAGATTTGTAATATATCTTCTCAGGCGAAAATGTCATCTTCATGGATTTTTTTGCCGTTAAAGTTGACGGAAGTGACGTCGAAAGAGGAATTTGTCTATATGAAAACCACTTTACAGATTCCTCTTTTGACGTCACTTCCGTCAACTTTAACGGCAAAAAAATCCATGAAGATGAAGTTTTCGCTTGAGAAGATATATTACAAATCTTCTCAGAATGTTCCAATTAGTATAAATATGTAAAGTCCCTGAGGATAACATAGGCACTTTAACCGCTTTGAAGTTTTCCGGGTTTCCAAACCATGTCTATTTTCTATTAACTATGATGGCAGACATTGAGGGAAGCACAGAAAATAGTGTTCCAAAACCGAAAACAATGTTCCAAGCAGATCGGATATATTCTCCATGTAAACATGTGCCCGGATTGACGTTTTTCGATCCGATTGGACTGTCAACCCGCTTCATACAGGGCCTTAAAAACAGCCGACAATGTACACCCCATTGATAACACAGCATGAAATTATGTAATATTTCATAAACGAGTGCTACCGTTTTACTTTTACCAGGAGTTACAAACACGAGAGGACAATGAAAAATCGTGGCCTCACATGCGATCGAATGGATCGACTTAAGCCCTAATCAAACGGGAACGCAAGTCATCGCAAGTTGGCAGTTGGCAAGTTGGCATTTCTGTGGCGGTCGTTCAAACACCCAAATTAACAAAATAAAGGTTTCATGAGTGTTTTAAACAAGTTTTAACTTTGTCACGGTACATGATATTTTCGGGAAACTATTCAGAGCGGCTGGCTGAGATAGCGTGACTGCGAACTTGCGATGACTTGCGTTCTCGTTTGATTAGGGCTTTACGAATACACTGGACATTTATTCAGAGCTATGGATCGTTTTCACTCAAGTGATCGGTGGCCCCGTTGGGGTGGTGAAACAATACGAAATGTTTGAATAAGAATAGAGCTAAATTCCCATGGGATAAAGATTGTGCACCAATATGGCCGCCTGCCGCCATTTCATTGTTTCTGTGCACCAACATGGCCGCCGTGACGTCCGATGAAAACCAAGAATAGACCCTTTTAGGCCCCGTTTACACTATTACGGTACGGTGGTGGTCCGGATTGGGGTGAGCGTTCCGTAGCAAAACAATCGTCTGTTTACACTGACGGTACGGTAAATTTACCATAGCGTATTGATTTGCAGCCGGAGTGCTAAGCGTAGTGACTACGCTACGCAAAACCACTCCGGAATAGTGTAAACACAACAAAGAAACGTAGTGATTTTTCAACGGAAGACCGTAATAGTGTAAACCGGGTCTCAATAATAGGCGCAGAGTACGTCATTTTCCGTACTTGGCGTCATTTTTAGCCTTTTGAATTCTATTGAAAATATACAAAAGCTAACGAAAGTGAAAATAATTCAAAAGGAAAATCGAAACGAAATTGACGTCATAGGGTAAAAATTACGTATTCTATAGTACTTATTAAAGGATGAGTGTCCAGCTAATGCATTGCGCCCTCACAACCTTGCTCGCGGCCATTTTTCGGGCCACGAATTTCAACAAGTGAAGCAATCCTTCGATAGCTGAGCAATCCTTGCAGTAAATTACTCAATTTATGTTTTTTTGTGAGAGCAAAGATGATTTAGTAAGTAGTTATTGTGATATTTTTGATAATATTTGATTACACTCAGAGGGCCGTGCAGTTGTATTTTGAGACAAGTATTCGTCGATCGGCGAGTTTATTACGAAACCAAACGAAGGACAGACAAGAGATCGTAACTAAACGTAGACACTAATTAGATGACATTTAATAAAGGATAAAGGACTGGGTGGCTAATCATCCTTACTTGCAGCCAGCGGCTGAATTGCGACGGACGCAGATCAACGTGGCCGTGTCGAGGCATATCAAAGGCGCTCCAGGCAGCCGCCATACGACACAGTTCAGACCACGGATCACAGCTAAGATGTTAGGTGTTGATTTTATGGAGGGAGGAAAACCGGAGAACCCGGCGAAAAACCCTCGAAGCACAGGAGAGATCAACTACAACTCAACTCATATGAGTCCAAGCCCGAGAACGGGGTCATTCCCAAGCGGTCACCCATCCAAGTACTAACCCCATCTAACCGGGCTTAACTTTTTGGTGAGAGGCAGCGCGCTAATAAGAGCTAGCTAGAATCAAAGTTTTGTCATTTCAATAAGACGCATTCATACTGCTGTTAGTTGTTTAGAAGTGGTTTACCTGTTGGATTGCATCTTCGATTAGGATTTGTTTTGATTGGGCGCTCTTGTTCTCTGGCGTTTAATTTTCAAATGCAATACTGCAATTTATCGCAGTGTTTTGTTTGTAGTTGTGGGCTCCTTTCCCTTCGAATAGGCTACAGTAACACAAGAGACTGAGTGAAGACCATCCAAATATTTTTGAGTTCTCAGACAAAGACAAATGTCAATTTCACGCGGAGCGTCAAAAGTAATATATTTCTCTTCGACACGTGCAGTTTCCTAGCAAAGCCTATAAGATCTTTTTATTCCCTATATTCTATGAGCAGACGAACAGAAATACGTCCGAAACGTGGAGCGTGTATACAGCATACAGAAGTGTTATGCACAGTCTGTAAAGTGCGAAATATGTACTTGAAAGGCCGTTGCAATCAAAGCCATTGCGAATAGAACACGCTGACAGATTCGTGGAGTGTCGTTTATAATTATTTTCGACAAATTCTGAGTCAGATATCGCTACAAATTGATTCAAACGACTTTGGAAGCTTATAATATCATCGGCACAGAACCAAACAATGAGAAACTTAAAGTGCCTATAACCCCATTCGTTTCGAAGATATCTCGCTTCAAATATTGCAAGAAATCGCTATTTTGAATATCCCGCTAGAAATTTCTGCAAATTGCAAAGAGCCTGGTACCTACATGATGTGACGTAGCTTAAGGGACGGAATTTTCTCAGTGACAGTGTTGGTTCTGTTGCAGTGTTGTATACACTGTCATCGAAGCGAAAAAAATGCCAGATAGATGTGTTGTTTTTGGGTGTTCTAATGAATCCGACTTGACGAAAGGAATTTCACTTGTGTCCCTTAAGCTACGTCATCGCGTTGCTCGTCCCAGTTCTCTTTAATTTGCGTTTTTTTTCTTGCTAATAGCGGTACTTAAATGTCAATATCTTCGAAACGAAAGGACCAAATCAAAAACTGTAAAAGAACTATTCAGCTAATTTTGGCTCTACTACTTGGAAAACTAAAAAAATACTAGGGGTTATAGGCACTTTAATATATTGCGGCAGCTAGATGCCAGTTTCCCGTATGAAAACAAAAACACAAGCGCGCAATGCACATGACGCGTCTCAGCCAATGAGAACACACTATTTCAACGAAAGAAACTTGTGCATTACATATAATAAATAAACTTATGAAATGATAATAGCACAATAGCACCAACCTGCATCGTCTCCCAGTAATATGGGCTTCAAGGTATCAAAGAGGCCGAAGTAAAATCCTCGATAGACAGCAATCCCAACGCAAGAGATGACAAAGCCACGGTAGAGACCAGCTACACCATCACTTTTCAAGGTCTTTTTGTAGACATCAATGAGACCATTGAATTGACGCTCACCGCCCCCTTTGCCCGACTTAGCATCGTTAGCCAACCTGGTTCGAGCATAATCAAGCGAATACACAAAAACCAAGGACATGGCGCCAGCGCAACCACCAGCGGCAATATTTTTGCTAAACTTCACACCATACGAGTCAGTTTTACTACTCTTGAATAGCGACTTAACTTTGTCTTTGAAAGCGAAGTTGAGGGCCTGCGTTGGGAAGTAACGAATGCAGTTGGCCAAGTTACCTCTCCAGAAAGGCAGGACACCCTCAGTACGGTACGTACGCATAGTACAGTCAATGACACCCTTATAAGGCTCACTGAGACGACCAGCTTTGATCATTTCATCTTGGTTTTGGACCATAAGCTTTACGCGTTCGATAGGGGCAGCAGCAGTCTTGGAGATGATGGCAGCAGCACCACTGAGGGCAAAGTTTTCGGCAAAGCTGAGTTTCATGGTTTTGGGTTTTTCAGCCATTTCGATTGATGAGTGTGAATTGTCTGCAATAGAAATATAACAGAAAGAGTTTAATTTTCTCTATTATTGTATTTTTTGCAAAGGACAAACTCCTGTGCTTCAAAGGTTTATCCTCTGGTTTTCCGCTCTCTACAAAATCAACTTTATCTGGCTCAGATCTCCTTGGCTACACGCGTAAAAATCTCGCAAGTTGTTACAGCATTGTTGCCAGAACAATGCTGTAACAACTTGTTGACATATGTGAACAACATTGATAAATGAACAACATTGTTCATCATTGTTTCAACAAGTTGTTACAGCTTGATGAAACAACAACCCTTGTTCACGCATGTTGTAACAACCGAAGAACGTGTTGATACATGAACCATGTTCACCATTGTTGTAACATTGTTGTTCATCGTTGTTATTTCGTCATGCTGTAACAACATGTTGTATCATGTGCGAACAACGTTGTTGGCTATAAAAATGTGCTGTTGGAACAACTTGTTCATGACTGTTGATTTATCCGTGAACAAGTTGTTCGAACCATAAGTGAACAACTTGTTGACAACTTGTTCACGGCGAGCAGCACAACATTGTTCACGGCGAGCAGCACAACATCGTTCACGCTTGTTGACAACCGTGAACAAGTTGTGCGTTTTTACGCGTGTACATGGACGCTTAGGTCAACTTAATAAGCCTGTTGGGGTAATCCATTGAACTTTAAGTAAACTGGAACGCTAACTCCATAAGTCAGGCCCTATGAATGGAACAACTGCCATTTTGTTTGCCGTAGGTTACAAAATGGCAGTTGTTTTTATATTTTTTAATTATTTCCCTTTTAGCTAAAGTCTTGAAGTTTCTATACCAAATAGCATTTTTCAATAGCTTCAGTTTCATATATAGCCCAACGTTCAGCGTTAAGTATTTCAGCTCAAAACTCCGAAAAACTACAACAAGTTTCTTAGTGTTATTTCCCAGCGAAATATGGTCGAACATTTACTACATTTTAAAAAGTTTAAAATAACGAGGAAAGTTATACTATACATCAAATTGAAGCCAATGCTACTTCTAAAAACATACATATAAAACAATGTATTTCAATCCGTTGTTTTGGAGTAATTTGTTATCGTCCCAAACAAAATATATGGCATGATGAAAATTAAGTAACTTGAAGCACGGGAGCTACCTGCAAAGGGGCTGGCACTGGCTTCAAAATCCCCCCCCCCCCCCTGAGTTATCGTTCCAGTCTTCTTATAGTTCAATGGGGTAATCCATTCACCAAATGGTCTTAGCCAGCCAGCCACCCAGTTATCTTTTGGACAGCCTTTGTAAACCTTCAACATCCCTTTCAAAAAGATAGCTTTTGGGTGACTGTGTATACAATTGACAGCTTTTGGACTCAGCTCAACCAGAACAGTGTACCATTCATAATGCACTTCCTTGTGGAATGCGCTAGTAACTGTAAACTTCAATATGTCACTCGACACCAAGTCGTCGCAAGTTCTGCACTTCCGCTAGTTCCCATGCCTTTTCACTAGTTCTCATGGTAGTTTCTATGGCGACAGAGCACGAAAGACTTGCATCGACTTGTGTTTTGTGTTCAAACGTTTTGCAAGCTCTCGCCAGGTTGAAGAAAACTTGCGATGAAATTTGAACAAGATCAAATTAGTCGCAAGTTAATGCAAGTCATCGCAAGCTGGCGGTCAAACGAGACACAAGCAAGCACAAGGTAAAACTTGTGATGACTTGCATTCTCGTTTGATTAGGGCTTTCGCATTCAACAATGATCAACATTGTTGAATGATGTTGAAAACACGGGTGGCATCGTTCAACATTGTTGAATTACGATTTGAATGCAGGCCCACAATCGAGCTTAAAGATGGCTTCCAGCCTGACAATATTCCGCATGGCATGGGCAAATGCATTCAACACATTTCAACATCTTCAGAACACCAATGACCAATCATAAACATTATTTCAATGTCTTAAATATTCTATCCTAAGGAGCTAATCAGGCACACCAATACCAACAAAGAGAGATCAATCAAAAGCTAATTTTGCAAAGGGGGGAAAAAACCCTGAAGAAAACAACTCTAGTACTCACTGCAGCATATAAATCACAGGGGCACAACTACAGGTGGGGGGGGGGGGGGTACAGTTGCAACCCCTGCCCTTTTTGTGAGGCCTCTAATACTAGGTTAGACATTAGATAAACAGATAATTAATTGTCTGTTGTAGTACGCAATACAATAGTGGTTGAGTGTTCTCGAAGAAGCAAATCAGTGCCGTAGCAGATTTTTCACAGATAAAGTTCTTCGCCTGTTTTGATAACCTGAATTTAAATTTGTGCAAAATAAGGCTAAGATCAAATGTCAAACTTTTCATGTGTCCGAGGGCAGAGGCATCTTAGAAGCATTAAAAGCTATTCAGTAATGTATAGGTATTTAATTATTGAAAGATTAAGCGACTCAAAATCTCAAATGGAGCAATGCAACCCCCAAAATATGTTCACTTTTGTGAAGTGTCATCTGTTGAGGCTTCAATTCCCTGAACCAATCATAGAGATAAAGCTGGATTTTGGCAACCTGTAGGGTATGTTGGTGTGATAATTTCTTCGTTTTTACAGTAAAATTTGAACTATATACTCACTGTAGAATTAGATGAAAAAGTTCACTCAAATTGTTGCAAATGGTGTTTCCGAGGTTCTATATTTCAAAAATTTCCGGGCCAGGACCCCTGGACCCCCGTACAAATGTGGTCAATAATTGCCACTACTGCCCCCCACTTTTTGACACCTTGTTACAGCACTGCAAATTGTTTAGAATACTGAACGACTTTGCCATTTTTTTGTGTTCAACCCCTGCCCTCGAAATTTTCTAGTTGCACACCTGAATCAGACTAAAGTTTCGCTTGCACAAAAAATTCGAAAAATAATATTTATTAAAGTGTTAGATCAACTTTTAATCTCAAACCTAGGCCAGCTTATATTGGGCCCATAATTTCAAATCATCAAAGAATTATAGTGCAAAGCACAACATAGAATGTAATTTAAAGTTCCGCACCAAACTTGCCAACCACCAATGGAAGCGTGGCTCTTGCAAAATGGGATGACTGAAAAGGCAATCTCTAGCCTGCAAAACTAGTCGTAACATCTATTTTACTCTAGGGCACTCTGAAAGTGTGAAATATTGATTGTAAGTGGTAAAAATCAATTATTCTAGGGTGCCCAGGAAACCAGTGCAAAATTAGTTTATTATACTGTATACATGTATAGTCAGTTTCAACCTGCTTTTCACTGTGTGGTTGCTCCAGAAATATCCACACACCACACTCTTGGGAAATATGACCCTAGTAGATTTGATCATAAATGTACCATACACCACATTATATACATGTACATTAGCACAATGGTAATGCGACAATAAATAAGATAGCCAAAAATATTTCAAAATTTCAATCAACACGAATTTAAAAAATCCTGCAATAATCGATATACATATTCCGCTTGAATATAAAAAGTCCAAAGGGCAACGAACAGCAATTTAGATATACGACCACAAAATGTTTGCTAACGCCATTACCCAACTATATTCCCCAACGGCATTTTTTTCTAAAAAAACTACAACACTTATTTCGTACCTAAAAACAAAACTAGCCAGCGAAAATAGCAACTCAGTACAGTACTGAAAATTAGTGTCAAAAGCAAATAGATTCAAGGGACATGTCAAAAGCCACGATCATTTCTATATCTTGGTAGAAATCTTGAATCGCAGAGCAATAGAATCGTTTTGAAATATTTATACAACAGAAAATCTTAAGAGGTTTACACGGGACCTTCTTAGAGCCAAAAACCGCGGGGTTATTAAAACGCAACCGACAGAAAGCTTTCACATTTCAGTACCTCCCAAAGTTTTGCAGTATGCCGGCAAATGATCATAGAATTTCTCTGGACATTCAAGCGCTCTTTTCGAACGGTTTTACTTTGGGTGAAAAGCTAATTCACTAACGATGTACTCTGGGTAAGCGTATCTAGTAAGATAGACGCGAAAATAGCAAGAAATTTCAACAAACCTCGACTTCCACGTGTGATCTTGGTGTCGCTGAGTGCTTCGGATGAAAAAGGACCTGTGAAAGGACTCGTCGGCGGAAGAAGCTTGAAATCACAATGACGTCACAATTTATAAGTGATGACGCCTATCCAGTATCAAAGTCCCCGTACGTAAGAGTAACCACAAAAAACGCGGGCGGATGGTTACATATTTGCCCCCACCCCCCAACCAACCTATGGTAGCCTGCCGTTAGCAGGGGAAGGAGCTATCATTACCTTCAAATTATGAAGCTTAACCAACATTAAAACCACCATCTGATTGGACAACCTTTTAAAACGAATCCTCACCCCCATACCACCCCCCGGTGATCACGCCCCCCGGAAACCCTAAACCTAATCACAACCCTCCGGGAAAATGTGCCTTCTCTCAGACCCCGACCACAACACCCCTCTAGGATTTTTAGCTTTATGTGTTCAAGATTAACATCAGGCATGTGGGATGGTTATATTAGATGGTTAAGCTTCATATTTTGTAACCGATGATACCTCGGGGAAGGGAAGAGGAAAAACTCTTTCCTTATTAACTCTTTCCAATTATCCTGAATTGTCAAACCGCCTTGAATTCAAGGTAATTCTGAATTTTAATGTTGAAACCAAGCCCCAACCCAATCCTGATCCTAACCCCACCATTTGATTGGCTACTTCAAATCAAATTCCTAGTTCAATACGAACTTGTCAACCTCGGAACGAACTTCTAAACATTTCGGTCAAAAGCAACCTGAAGTAATATTTAAAACACGAGCAGGAGTGTTTTAAAACACGTGATGCGAGTGTTTTGAATGGCTTCAAAAACGATTCGTTATTGGATGTTATGTTCATTAGTATTCTTTATATAAAATTGTACGTTCATTAGTATTCTTTCTGACGTCAAGAAGTTTTATCAGATATAAAACCACGGACATGGTCTTTATGAGTTTTTGAAACCGACTGTAAACCGAATCACAATCCACGCTGCAATGGTTCGTGTAGCCATCTGTAACACTCGACCAAGCGATTGCTTGTTCTTGCAATCCCAAGTTTTGGGGGAATAATTTATGTCACCTTAAAAAATAATGACGTAGTTTTGTGGTCACTATACCCACTTTTACATATTTAAAGCGACAAATACAAGGTAAAGTGAGAGACAGAGTCTGTAGTTGGTTTGTAATGTGTACACCTGTTATTTTTGGCATGGCGGATTTGATCGCGTTGCATGATAATAATTAACATATGTAGCTCTAATATCGTCCCTAGTCTTCTTCCAGCAGGAGCAAGCAATCACTCGCGCGAAAAAAATCGCCCAGTGGAAAACCGGCTTTAAGCCTGTTTTCCACGAGGCGGAATTTTCCGTGCGGAGCGGAAATTTTCTTTGTCTTGTGATTTCTCGGGTGGAACTAATTAGAAAAGACAAAGAAAAATTCCGCTCCGCGCGCAAAATTCCGCCTAGTGGAAAACCGGGTTAGGGGCTGTGACACAGGCGTGGTTCGTGCAACTTGTCTCGCAACAGTTGTGGCCATTGCACAGCAGGTCACATGCTACCTCACAACAATTACACCAGCACCATTAGTCAAACCGGATGTTCTTTTCCGCGTGACCTTGCAAAAAAGACAGCAACATTGCAATGTTGGCTTGCTAACGATACACGGCGACTCCTTGGCAAGTTGCTAAAAATTCCCATTTTAAATATCGAACTTCACATAACATGTAGTTTACTTAGAGTTAGTTGTTCTGACTTTCAATAGAACTTCGTATTATTTATTTATGTATTTAATAAGTTTTGCCACAAGATTCAATAATAGTAATTAATTAAAATTTAAAAAAAAGTACTAATTATTACTCACAGTGAAAGTTAAGTTACAACGTAAAATATAAAATAATGTGGCAGGGTTGTCGCAACAGCGAACGCCAATTACTGCGGTCCCAAACAAAAAGAAAAGGCCATATTAATTATTTAGGTTGTGTTAATTATTATTTTGTAAGTATTAATTATTAACCATTAATTATTGTCAAGTATTAATTATTAGTTCTTATTTACTATTTACTAATTATCAAGTATTAATCGTCAGTCGCCAACTACAAACAATCAACCACCAATTGCCAATAATTTATACGACAATTATCATTAATTAGCAATCAGTGTCCAACAATCAATAATTAAAGTGTCACTGAGACGAAAAATCGTCAGTCTTTTTCTGATATAATCATAAAGTAGATTTAAAATGAGGATGAACGGCGTTTGTGGTTTGTAAATATCTCATCTCGTTCAAGAGATATTCACGTTTTTGAAATATGCAAATTATATGGCTGACGTCATGTACTCCAAACGAGCGAAATGAAAATCGTAAAATTAGGAATATCTCTAGAAATAAATAGAAAGTGCTCAAATTTTGCATGCTTATAGTATTAAATAAAATACGTTTCACTGTGGAACTTTAGTTGTTTTCGTGGAAACTGCTGGTTCCTGGCCCCATCCAATGATAAAATTAAATTTTCTTATTTATCAGCAATCAAGTAGCGTTTACTCCAGCGAATAAATGTGACGATTAGGGCTTATGTGGGCATTGTAATTCAAACGTTTAAATCTTTCTATTTTTAAACAATGAGGCAAAAATGATAACGCCCTTTTTAAGGTTTAGAGTAAACTGAGAGCATGCGCTTACCATGGCAATCACAAAAGCTCCACAGAGAAGTGTATTTTAGTAGATACTATAAGCATACAAAGTTTAAGCACGTTCTATTGTTTATTTCCAGAGATATTCCTTATTTTACGATTTTCATTTCGCTCGTTTGGAGTACATGACGTCATCAGCCATAAATTTGCATATTGCCAAAACGTGCATATCTCTTGAACGAGATGAGATATTGACAAACCACAAACGCCGTTCACCCTCATTTTAAATGTACTTTATGATAAGATCAAAAAAAGACTGACGATTTTTTCGTCTTAGTGACACTTTAACAATTAATTAGTTGTTAGATACAACAGCAGATCGCACTAATAAGATTGTGCGCTGTGTTGCATCTCAAGCAGATGGTTTTCCATGACCTCGGGTCTTCAGGGTCGTACAGCTGCTCCACTGCTGCTTGGTAGTAAAGCTGAAGCTGGCTCTTGAACTGTCTAAGAGTGGTTCCCTTTCTACGCATTTCGCACGGTAGAGTGTTCCATGTTCTACACATTCTTGTAAAGAAAGATCGTTGGAAGGTGACTGTTCTACATTTGCGAGGACGGAAGTGAAGAATACCGGGGTTCGAGTGTGAAGTTCGATATTTAAAATGCGAATTTTTAGCAAGTTGCTAAGTGCAATGTCGCTACCAATATTGCAAGGTCGCTCGGGAGATAACAACCGGTTTGACTGTAAAGTTGTGAGACAAGTTGCAAAAAAAATTGCACCATATTATAAGAGAATCTTTATACTCTCTTGTGTTTGTTTTTTTTTAAATCCAAATCAATTTTCAGTATACCAATACAATTCAACTAACTTCCTTTTAATTTTATAATATCTTCAGCAAAAGTAATTGCTTACTATTTTTTTTTGCACAAAATGATTTTAAATCAATAATTAACCAAAACATGGTGACCAGCCTGATCATCCATGCTGCAACTTTAAAAACTTAAGTTATTTCGTATGATATTAATTACACTTTGGAAAGAAGTTAGTTCACGGAGAAAAAAAGATGCAGGAGACTTTCTAATTATTAGAAGAAATACTTTGGCACAGTTGTGAAAATCAATCCCAGAAATTGGTTTCTGATATAACTGATAATCACAGGCAACTTAACAGAAGCCTTTTCGGTACAGAGGTCGTGATGCCTACAGATCTTCGTCGTCATCCGGTAGGGCTGTATCTTGGGCTTCTCTCAATTCTTGTTCAACTTTTTGTCTCATTTCGGGATTCATCGAGACCTCGGGAGGTAACAGGGCTGGCATTTCGGTGAACTCGAGATTGGCATCGCCAATCAGTTTTCGAGCAAGCCACAAGAAAGGTTTCTCAAAGTTATAATTACTCTTGGCACTGATGTCGTAGTACTAAAAGCAATAACAAATCATGAACAAATTAAGGTTAATTATAAACTAGTTAGTTACAGAAGATTTCGCATAACATTTGACGAAAGCGTTCCGACGTTTGTTCGTTATTAGGTATATACCTTAAGTAAGCTAGGACGACGCAGCAATCAAGTTATGACATTTAATGACAGTACGGACCAAACCCATACGGCGAGGTTCGTACATAGAAGACCAAGGTCAACCTCGTACCCAGGGCCATTTTTAGGGAACTGGGCCAAGATGCCGGGAGCAAATGGCCCTGGTGGCGGCCAGGCTATCTCATTCTCTGATTGGTCAAGAGCTTACGACGTAAATCAGACGGTTTGATTTGGATTTTTTTTTTTAACTGTATTTTGACCTTGTCGGTTGTTCCTGCACACGGCACGGGAAATTATATTTTAAACCATGCAATAATGAGGTGTAATTAGGTATAATTACTGTGTAAAGAACTGAGTGCTAGTTAATAAAATGCGCAGTATACTGCGCATTTTGAGCTAGCCTCCACCTAGCCTGGTACCCTGGCCCAATCAAAGAATATGGGCCAGGTAACCACTAAAGACTTCTGCTTTCCTATTGGTTAAATTTTCGCGCGTTTTTAGCGGCTATGAGTAAAACTGCAATCGTCATAAGTGGATTTAGCCCTGATGACGCGAGAATGAGATTAGTGGTTACCTGGCCCTTATTTCTTTTGAAATTGGGCCAGGGAACCAGGCTAGCCTCCACCAGGGCTATTTGTTCCCGCCATTTTGTTTTATTCGCCATCTTGGCCCAGTTCCCTACAAATGGCCCTGGGTACGAGGTTGGACCGAGGTCTGATATTTCCCGTAATGACCAAGCGGCATTGAACTATAAGAAGACTGGAACGATAACTCAGGGGGGGGGGGATTTTGAAGCCAGTGCCAGTCCCTTTGCAGGTAGCTCCCGTGCTTCAACTTACTTAATTTTCATCCTGCCATATATTTTGTTTGGGACGATAACAAATTACTCCAAAACAACGGATTGAAATACATTGTTTTATACGTATGTTTTTAGAAATAGCATTGGCTTCAATTTGATGTATAGTATAAGTTTCCTCGTTATTTTAAACTTTTTAAAATGTAGTAAATGTTCGACCATATTTCGCTGGGAAATAACTCTAAGAAACTTGTTGTAGTTTTTCGGAGTTTTGAGCTGAAATACTTAACGCTGAACGTTGGGCTATATAGGAAACTGAAGCTATTGAAAAATGCTATTTGGTATAGAAACTTCAAGACTTTAGCTAAAAGGGAAATAATTCAAAAATATAAAAACAACTGCCATTTTGTAACCTACGGCAAACAAAATGGCAGTTGTTTTTATATTTTTTAATTATTTCCCTTTTAGCTAAAGTCTTGAAGTTTCTATACCAAATAGCATTTTTCAATAGCTTCAGTTTCATATACAGCCCAACGTTCAGCGTTAAGTATTTCAGCTCAAAACTCAGAAAAACTAACATTTAAAGATTTTTGGCTTCATCCATTCATAGGGCCTGACTTATGGAGTTAGCGTTCCAGTTTACTTAGAGTTCAATGCCAAGCGGTCGAGGTTAATAAGAGGTTTATTATATGGCATGGCTTTTTTAAACAACATACTTTACATAGTTTCAGAAATTGCAGCTTGATGTTAGTAATAATTGTCAGTTGTTTGCTGTTTCCCGAAGGACTGGGCACAGTCTAAGGTATAATTACCTTAAATAACCTTGCTCTGCTATCTGAGTTTCTAGTGGCCCAATGGTTAGAGCGTCTGGCTAGCATTCAGAAGGTTGCGGATTCGAGTCCCGCTTAGAGCTCAGAGTTTTTCTGGGTATTACCAACTAACACAGCTTGTACAGCAAACAACTGACAATTATTACTAACATAAAGCTGCAATTTCTGAAACTAACTAACAGTGTTTAACTGGAAACTTACTGTAACAACGCGACTTGTGGACCTACAAGTACATGTAACCGAGCGGTTAAGACTCGTTCCCGAAGGACTGGGCACAGTCTAAGGTATAACAAGACGCCTGGTTCACTTGGGCTACTGCAAAATCACAGTGCTAGGTGAAGGTGTTTTGCAATCATATACATGTGCAGGTTGTCACATGCAGTGCTAAGATCTAAAGTCTATTAAACACATTGGTCACAGACAAAAGTCAAAACACAATCCAATTCTCCGATAGAAAACACAATTTGCAATGACAAAACACGATTGCCTGTATTTATTAACGTATTTCCACACATGTACACAGCGTTCATATGTCGAGTCTCTTCAGGTATTAAATATCAACACAACTATAAACGGCGTGTGCGATTGTAAGTGTATGATAATATCAAGATACTTGCCAGCGACATTACTGACCAATAACTATGTCTGTGAACACACAGAACACATCCGAGACGAGTGATAAGACATCAGGAAAGCAAAGAAAGAAAGTATTATTTCCACACATGTACAGCGTTCAATATGTCAAGTCTCTTCGCCTTATTACACAGTTTCATGTTTACCTAGAAAGTGTCACTTGCAAGTTCACTTAATCAACGGCGTGTGCGATTGTAAGCGTATATAATAATATCAAGATACTTGCCAGCGACATTACTGCCCAATAACTATGTCTGTGAACATAACACACAAAACACATCCGAGACGAGAAGGGCACTCACTCACTCAGTCGAAAAGAAAGTAGGCACATGCAGTCATGCACTGGTCACATCCATACATATAGTCGCATGCCTCAGTTTCGCAACGCTTATTGGTCAATATCGCCAGCGGCCGCGCGGTGGACTAATAATGCGTCGCAAAAAAATAATAAAAATAATCGCGAAACCCAGACTCGTCTACCTGCGGTAGCACGAGTAATTACCTTAAATAACCTTGCTCTGCTATCTGAGTTCTAGTGGCCCAATGGTTAGAGCGTCTCCCGCTTAGAGTGTCTCCCGCTTAGAGTCTTGTACAGCAAACAACTGACAATTATACTTTACATACGTATAGCGTGACATAGAATCGTCATTTTCAATCTTGTTCTTCTATTGCTTTCATGATAGTAAGGCTCTCTTTTAGACTGTTCATCGTCCAACTCGTACACGATTTAGTGCTTAGTTTACTAAATTCATTCAATTTTTGCGGCTTTTCAAAGTTTCCTTTCGTTGTACGGGCTTTGTAAACAAAACGGCTAACCAAATCCGTAATCCGGACCGGTCCATTACCGGGAAATTACGGACCGGCACGTGACGTGTCTCATCCAATCAGAGCACGCAATTCCACTGGAAGTAGCTTGTGTCATATAATAAAATAGATTAACGCCTAAGTAAACTAACAGCTTTTGCCGTTCCTTGCCACAACGTCGTCTTGAAAATTGAAAACGCGTCAGTTGACGTTGTATGTGGAACGAGGATGGAATACTCTTGGGATTGCAAATTATTCAAAGCGTTGTTTTCGTCGTGACGTTCGCGTTGTGCTTGCTTAAGGTCCCTACTTCCGAAGTTCGCCACGAACTTGGATTTTATTATATGACACAAGCTAATTCCGGTGGAATTGCGTGCTCTGATTGGATGAGACACGTCACGTGCCGGTCTGTAATTTCCCAGTAATGGACCAGTCCGGATTACGGATTTGGTTAGCCATTTTGTTTACAAAGCCCGTACAACGAAAGGAAACCTTGAAAAGCTGCAAAAATTGAATGAATTTAGTAAACTAAGCACTAAATCGTGTATGAGTCGGACGATGAACAGTCTAAAAGAGGGCCTTACTATTATTATGAAAGCAATAAAAGAACAAGAACAAGATTGAAAATGACGATTCTATGTCATGCTATACGTATGTAAAGTATGTTGTTTAAAAAAGCCATGCCATATAATAAACCTCTTATTAAAGGGGATTGGCAATAAAAATTAAGTTTGGCTAATTTGAAAGAACATATAAAATTGTAACAGAAGATCTTTTACAACATTTTCGTATCTTTCTTCGTTTTCAAGATATTTCAATTTGTTTAATATGTAAATAAGATGGTCTCTGACGTCATGAGCAGGGTACAGTATTTTCATACAGAGCAAAATCACTTACTTATCTATAACTGCTCAACATGAAATGTTCAGCGTCGCAAGGAGTTTTTTTGTGCACAGTTTCAAATGATTTCGTTGAACAAATTTAGAGATATAACTGGTTTTGCCACATGTGAAAATATTTCACCCTGCTCATGACGTCAGAGACCATCTCATTTACATATCAAACAAACTGAAATATCTTGCAAACGAAGAGAGATACGAAAAAGTTGTCAAAGATCTTCTGTTACAATTTTATGAGTTCTTTCAAATTAGACAAACTTATTTTTTATTGCCAATGCCCTTTAACCTCAACCACTTGGTCATTACGGGAAATATGAGACCTCGGTCTTTTATGTACGAACCTCACCCTATATGGGCGTACTATCAAGATCTCAGTCTGATATTTTCCCATAATGACCGCGCGCTCCGTTAATAAGAAGTTAATGTTTTTGCACCTGTAAATTCTTTTTTCTATGGAATGTGATGGCTTTTGCCTTGACCTTCCGTTCTTTGATATCAACTTTATTTCCACAGAGGACAATAGGAATTGCCTGACACACTCGTTCCAAGTCTTTATGCCAGTTAGGAACATTCTTATACGTCACCCTTGACGTTACATCGAACATGATTATACCACACTGTCCTTGGATATAGTAGCCATCGCGAAGACCACCAAACTTCTCTTGGCCAGCGGTATCCCAAACATTAAACCTTATGAGTCCTCTGTTTGTGTAGAAGTCCAGTGGATGAACCTCAACACCAAGAGTAGCTGAAAATGAATTTGAAATAATATTCAATTTTCCTATATCACACAACACCCTGTTCAACCCATTGAACTCTACCATATTTTCTGGGCGATAACCCACGGGTTATCTCTTAATTTTGCTCGGAAACATAATTAGTGCGGGTAATAGGGTGGTGCGGGTAATCTGGAGAATTCTTAAGATGACGCCATCACGAAGACTGGAGACCAAGGATTCTACTTTCATCTTTCAACTACTGGTACGGTACTTTTTTTTAATTTTGTGGTCCCAAACCAAGGGAGCACGCCAGACTGACCTGTATTTCTTCTTCTTTGTTTGGCGTTCCTTCATTTATATTCAGCCATTTTGAATAATGCGGTATATTCATTAGCGTATCACAGGTGTGGGCTACACCCGGTTATTTCATTTTTGGAACATGCTTGGGTTTCCTTCGGCCCAGTAGCTCGCACCTGTGATACACTAATGATATATACCGCATTATTCAAAATGGCTGAATATAAATGAAGGAACGCTGAACAAAGAAGAAATACAAGTCAGTCTGGCGTGCTCCCTTGCCCAAACCTATTATTAGCAGTTGCGGGTTATCCGATGGTGCGGGTAATACGCTGATTTATTTTTCCCAAAGTGACATTTTTGTTGCTGTGCGGGTTGTACGCCGTGCGGGTTATCGCCCAGAAAATACAGTAACAAAAAGACTGGAACGATAACTCATGCGGGGATTTTGAAGCCAGTGCCAGTCCCTTTGCAGGTAGCTCCCATGCTTCAAGTTACTTAATTTCCATCCTGCCATATATTTTGTTTGGGACGATAACAAATTACTCCAACACAACGCATTCATTGAAATACATTGTTTATGTATGTTTTTAGAAATAGCATAAATACTCTGTTGTAATTAATATTAGAAGTTAGTTTCAGAAATTGCAGCTTGATGTTAGTAATAATTGTCAGTTGTTTGCTGTACAAGCTGTGTTAGTTAGTATTACTCAGAAGAACTCTGAGCTCTAAGCGGGAGTCGAACCCGCAACCTTCTGAATGCTAGCCAGACGCTCTAACCATTGGGATAACCAATGTTTCAACCAATGTTAAAATGTTTAATAACCAGTGTTTAACTGGAAATGTACTGTTACAACGCGACTTGTGGACCTACAAGTGCTTGTAACCAGGCAGTCCTTTTCGGGAGCAAAATTACACGTGTGCAATAATTCACACGCGTAAATAATTTTGCGCGTGCGAATCGCACGTGCGTTTAAAATGATCAATTATGGCACAGAAATATATATGAACCTAACTTTTATATTTCCTACACATCCGAAAAAGAAAGTTGCGTTGCTTGATATTCATTGTAAGACGTTATCTTTCACTTTAACGCATTAGTTAAGTTGTAAAATGTAAAACGTACTTCGCTGTGAAAACTGTTACAGTCGCCTACGCTTAAAGACGATATACATTACATTGCAAAGACCTGCGTTGTGAGATCTTACAGGTACGTTACGCTGCGAGACCTTACGTTACGCTGTGAGTCCTTACGTTGCGTTGTGACACCTTCCTTTACGTTGTGACACCTTCCGTTACGTTGTGAGACCTCACGTTACGTTGTGAGACCTTCCGTTACGTTGTGACACCTTCCTTTACGTTGTGACACCTTCCGTTACGTTGTGACACCTTACGTTGCGTTGTGACACCTTCCGTTACGTTGTGAGATGTGACATATTACTGAAACTTTCACACATTTTCACAATTGCAATGTGAATGAACAATTGAACATGGCGTTTCACGCGTGCGATAAACAGCACGCGCAGTTGGGTTCACGCGTGTGCCAACGCGTGCGATCGCACGCGTCAAACGAAAAGGACTGTTGTAACCAGGCGGTTAAGACTCGTTCCCGAAGGACTGGGCACAGTCTAAGGTATAACAAGACGCCTGGTTCACTTGGGCTACTGCAAAATCACAGTGCTAGGTGAAGGTGTTTTGCAATCATATACATGTGCAGGTTGTCACATGCAGTGCTAAGATCTAAAGTCTATTAAACACATTGGTCACAGACAAAAGTCAAAACACAATCCAATTCTCCGATAGAAAACACAGTCTAAGGTATAATTACCTTAAATAACCTTGCTCTGCTATCTGAGTTCTAGTGGCCCAATCCAAGTACAGTCATTGGCATCTAAGCGTGTACACCACCCGTCAAAACATGTTTTATGTCAAAGTTAAATGTTTACCTTGGAAAGATATTAGGTTTTTATTCGATACATTCGAACCAATACATTATTGTCACATGAATGTGCCCTTAGCCAATCAAGTCTCACCAATGCCATGGCAGGGCATGAGATTTGAAATTTTCAGCAGTATCCAGTGGGATACTGGCACTTAAAATCTGGTATCCCTCCTTGAAAATTAGTATCCAAATTTGGATAGTAGATATTCCAAATTGTCAGCCTGAAACTGCGCAACGGAGATCTCTGTTGCGCGGTACAAACTTTCCAGTCTATTGGCGGACAACATTATTCATACTACACTAGTGTATGCCTAGCTGTACAATAACAAATCAATAAGAGTGTTAATACTTTAGTTTATTTATGTCTTGAATGTAATTGTATTGTAAAGTGTCCATGGCATTGTCAAAATCCATCAAATTCAGGACTATGTAGTGTGACTATAACAATGAAAATACAAGATCGAAAAAAATACGCGGAATATTTTAATCTCGTTCCCAGTGCCTGCGATTATTTTGTCCAGCAATGGCTCCTTGTTGCTGTTACTACTTCATGTATGCCTATCATTTAATGTTGGCATGCACTGAGAACAAGATTACAGTTCGTCGAATTTTCCACCAACATTCACAGATAAGACGCGAAGAACGACAACAATTAATTGGGATAGCTGCTCAACAATTGTTCACTATCCCAATTTTCATGGTATCCCCACGGGATACTGAGCTTATGATGCCCAGTATCCAAACTTAAAATCTGGTATCCCCGGGATATCGGGATACTGCAAATCTCATGCCCTGCACGGTGTTGATTTTAAAACGGTAAACTTTGGCTTAAATTTAGAACATGTTTTGATGGGCGGTGTACACGCTTAGGTGCCAAAGACTGTACTAACCCCATCTAACCAGGCTTAACTTTTTGGTGAGAGGCAGTGCGCTAACAGCACGCACCACCCGTGCTTCCTTCTTCCTTCCATAGACTGCATAGAGTTGCCTGTGGAGTAGGCTAAAGGTTTTTGTCCAATTTGAGGCTTCGTTCTGAAGCTCGCAAGTTCGTATTGAACTAGGCATTTGATTGGCTACTTAGTTGCTAGTAGCCAATCAAATTCCTAGTTCAATACGAACCAACCTGTGAACCTCAGCCAAACGCTTTCAACATCTCATTCATCATTGTTGAATTCAACCGTGATTCAACATGTTGAAAGCGTTGGGCCACCCTGTTGAAAGCGTTGGGCCACCCTGTTGAACGATGTTGAATTGAAGGTTGTTGAATGGTGTTGAATGATGTTGAACGAAAAATGTTCAAATTTTCGTTCAACATGCGTTCAACAATGTTGAACGATGTTGTATGAAATGTTGAAAGCGTTTGGGCCAGGCCTTAAACATTTCCGTCAAAAGTATAAACCTGAAACCGACAGTAAATATAAAGTCTGTTATGCAATATGCCTTCAGATAACCACCAAATCAGCTTTGTACTAGATTGCACAGTACTTTAAATAGCTTTATAAAACTACAAAGGGAGCAAAACCATTTCCCTCGCAAGTTTTGAATGTTTTCTACACACGTGTTAATATCCCTGAAGCAACAACATAAAGTCGGTATCGAACGCACATGAATAAATACGGATATAATTTTCACTTTCGAACATCGACCTTACTTACCAACGTATTTCTTTTCAAATTCTCCAGTCATATGTCGTTTAACGAATGTTGTTTTGCCGGTCCCGCCATCGCCAACGAGTACTAACTGTTCCAACAAAAAAATCAAGCATTAACATTTAAAATAATCCAAGTTAGTAGTAAGAATGTCGAAAATTTATACCCGGGAAGACTTACCTTGAATGTTGCATCTGGTTGTTTACTTGCCTGCTGCATTTTGGCCAAAAATTGATCGGTATTAAAGTTAAAATATCAACGTTTATTCCTCGAACTCTCAATCCTATTCTCTTCGTAGTCTTGTTGTAGTTTTTTCGTGTAGGATTGATCAGGATTGAAGAGGAAGGAGGGAAAGCTGCTTCAAACTGGTCGAAACCAGTACGAGTGAAAATGCCCGCCTTTTGCCGGCCGTACATTTGAATCGGGTGGCTTGGTCCCGGATGCGACCGGAATAATACGTTGGGAACAAATATCCGATGGTTTAAAATTACTCTTTGTAGCGATAAAAACTTCTTGAATTACTACTCAAATCAGTAGAGCGAGACATAGACGATGTTTTCATCGCTTCCGAAGCGACAGTTTTCGTTAACCGCAGATCACTTTCAAAGCAATCACGAGGTGTATTCTTATGTACCACGTGATAGCTTGTTTACGAGTTAACAATTGGATGTTTATCACGTGGTACATGAGAATACACCTCATGATTGCTTTAATAATGATCCGCGGTTAATAAAACTGACACTTCGGAAGCGATAAAAAAATCATCCATGTCTCGCTCTACTGATTTGAGTAGTAGATTACCTCTAGATTACCTCCGCCAAAAGGTTATGTTTTTACCTCTGTCTGTTTGTTTGTTTGTTAGTTCGTTCGTTCGTCTGTCGGTCCGTTCGTTCGTCTGTTTGTTTGTTTGTTTGTTTGTTTGTTTGTTTGTTTGTTTGTTTGTTTGTTTGTTTGTTTGTTTGTCTCTCTGTCTACCTGTCTGTTTGTTTGTTTATCTGTCTGTTTGTTTGTTTGTTTGTCTGTCTGTCTACACGCGTAAAAATCTCGCTAGTTGTTACAGCATTGTTGCCTGAACAATGCTGTAAGAACTTGTTGACATATGTGAACAACATTGATAAATGAACAACATTGTTCATCATTGTTTCAACAAGTTGTTACTGCGTGATGAAACAACAACCGTTGTTCACGCATGTTGGAACAACCGAAGAACGTGTTGATACATCAACCATGTTCACCATTGTTGTAACATTGTTGTTCATCGTTATTTCGTCATGCTGTTACAACATGTTGTATCATGTGCGAACAACGTTGTTGGCTATAAAAAATGTGCTGTTGGAACAACTTGTTCATGACTGTTGATTTATCCGTGAACAAGTTGTTCGAACCATAAGTGAAGAACTTGTTGACAACTTGTTCACGGCGAGCAGCACAACATTGTTCACGGCGAGCAGCACAACATTGTTCACGCCTGTTGACAACCGTGAACAAGTTGTGCGTTTTTACGCGTGTACATGTCTGTTTGTTTGTTTATCGGTCTGTTTGTTTGTTTATCTGTCTGTCTGTTTGTTTGATTGATTGCTTGCTTCTTGTTTGTTTGTTTGCTTGTTTGTTTGTTTGTTTGCTTGCTTCTTGTTTGTTTGTTTGTTTGCTTCTTGTTTGTTTGTTTGTTTGTTTAATTTGCTTGCTTGTTTGTTTGTTTGTTTGTCTGTCCTTCTATCATTCCTATGGAATTCCCGGAAACTCACATCTTTTCTTTTCTATTTAGATTTATTAAAATCCAATGCATATCAATTATATATTACAAAACAATTCAATGTATTAGGGTGTTTTAACTTTTTATTTTCAACTTTTAACTTTTCATTTTTAACATTTAACTTTTTATTTTCAATTTTTAACTTATTTTTTATTTATTTTTATTTTTTCATATTTTTATAAAAATGGAAAGTTCAAACGTAAAAACGTTAAAAGTTAAAAAGAAAAAGTTAAAAAGAAAAGTTAGAACTTAGAAGTTAAAAATGAAAAGTTAAAACGTAAAAATAAAATGTTGAAAGTTAAAAATAAGAAGTTATAGTAAAAGATATAAAAAATAAAAAGTTAAAAAGTAAATATAAAATGTTAAAAATAGAAAGTTAAATTATAAAAATAAAAAGTTAAACGTTAAAAATAAAAAGCTAAAAAACGCAAAAATAAAATGTTGAAAGTTAAAAATAAAAAGTTGAAAGAATAAAAAATTAAAAGGTAAAAAAGAGTTAAAAGATAAAAACGAAAAGTTCCCTAAATTCCCTTAGACCCAAATATCGCAAGTCTAATTCTTTATCAACTCTATTAATTTGACCAAAAAGTTTATTTTGCGTTTAATTCATTCAATTAAAATAAAATAAAACAAACAATTATTTTACAAAGTAAGTCCAAAAAATCAAAATTTAGTCAATGTAATCAAAGTCTTCGGGTATCCCAAAGTTTTTGTCGATTGTTTTCTCCTCCACTCCAAACTTCTTGGTGCACCAAGATTTGATGGTGAAAACATTATCTGTCCAGCGATTGGCCGCTTCGTGGGCCATCTTTGTCTCCTGTGCCATTTTTTCCAATACTTCAGGATCACATTCTTTGTAGCGATCTAGTTCTTCAGTTAGTTGTTGGCAAAGTTTCTCTTTTTCTGCCAAATTCTTAAGCAGTTCTGTTCGTTCATTCTAAAATTTGAACAGAAAAACGTTTGCTATTAAAACTAGCAATGACAGAGGTTCTCTTTTCAGAGGCTTTTCTTAATGTGACCCAAAACATGCAGGGCTATCATGAACACAGGAACGCTGAGGAGAGAGAGGGGGGGGGGGGGGGGGGCTAGGGAGGAAGTTGCCCCAGGCCCCCAACCTGAGAAGGGCCCCCTAAAATTTTTGAGATTTGAGTTTTTGATATAAGAAAACATGAGGCCCATAATCATCATCATCATCATTATCAACATCATCATCATCAATATCATCATCAATATCATCATGATCATCAATATCATCATCATCAACAACAACATAATCATCATCATCAATATCATCATCATCATCAATATAATCATCATCATCATTATCATCATCATCAACATCATCATCAATATCATCATCATCAACAATACCATTCACCATCATCATTAATATCATCAATATCATCATCATCAACATCATGATCATCAACATCATGATCAATATCATCATGATCATCAATATCATCAATATCATCATGATCATCAATATCAACATCATCAACATCATCATCAATATCATCATCAACAATACCATTCACCATCATCATTAATATCATTAATATCATCAATATCATCATCATCAACATCATGATCAATATCATCATGATCATCAATATCATCAATGTCAACATCATCATAAGCATCATCATCATTATCTGCATCATCATCAACATCATCATCAACATCATCATCATCAACAACATAATCATAATCATCATCAATATCATCATCATCATCAATATAATCATCATCATTATTATCATCAACATCATCATCAATATCATCATCAACAATACCATTCACATCATCATCAATATCATCAATATCATCATCAACATCATGATCAATATCATCATGATCATCAATATCAACATCATCATAATCATCATCATCATCTGCATCATCATCAACATCATCATCAACATCATCATCATCAATATCATCATGATCATCAATATCATCATCATCATCATCATCAACAATATAATCATAATCATCATCAACATCATCACCAATATCATCATGATCATCAATATCATAATGATCATCAATGTCAACATCATCATAATCATCATCATTATCTGCATCATCATCAACATCATCATCAATATCATCATCAATATCATCATCAACAATACCATTCACATCATCATCAATATCATCAATATCATCATCAACATCATGATCAATATCATCATGATCATCAATATCAATATCATCATAATCATCATCATCTGCATCATCATCAACATCATCATCAACATCATCATCATCATCAATATCATCATTATCATCAATATCACCATCATCAACATCATCAACAACATAATCATAATCATCATCAACATCATCATCAACATCATCATCAATATCATCATCAATATAATCATCATCATCACTCACAGTGTCTTTTCTGGAACCTTTGGCCTCTTTAATGTCTTTTTCCAATTTGGTTTTCTTCTCTTTACAACTCTCAATTTTTTCCTTTAAATCTTGAAGCTTGATCTTTTTCTTGATAATTTAAGATTTTAAAGACTTTTAGAAAGAAAAACCCAGCAGTACAGTCAGTGTAATGATAGTCACTCAAGAATTTAAACTTACTATGTTTATAGCTTTGCTGGGAAAAGCCCAAAAATAATTCGATGTTCCAATCCTCTCTGAGTCAACCATATCATCATCGACAAGGCTTTGCAAAATCTCTTTCACAGACATGGCATCTAACAAATATTTTATCATTGTTCAGCAGATTCAGGGGTGATACCAAAAATAAAATAATTCTACCATGGGTGTAGCAGCTCAATTCTGTTTGGGGGGCAGACATTTTTGCCCAAAAAATTTATGGTTAAATATTGATTTTTAAGTCATATTTTTCAGTCTTCTAAGCTTAACGTATGAATTTTTCTTGAATATTTCACAGCAATACATGTCAAAATTTCCCCGAAATTCCTAGCATAAAGTGCCTAAATTTTCTTTTTCAAATATTTTGGGAGGGCCCCCCTCCCCCCACCTGCTACGCCTTTGGATTCTACACTAGCCTTCCTTGAGTCCTTCACAAGTGTTTTCATTTAATATTCAATTGTTCCATTTACTCACTAATGCCTTTCTCTTTGGATGCAATTTTCTCAATCTCCTTGAGTTGGAAAAAGTCTTTCTATAATACATAAAATAAGAGGCTTAAATTAATGGCTGAATATTGATAACATTTTGACTATTGTTGCTTTATGGCTATCAGTGGTGGACATTCCCTTTCTCAGATCAAGAGGCAAAACCTTCGATCAATTGGTGACAATTCAGTGCACAAGAAGCATTAAATTTTTAGAGCAGTAACAGGCTGTTGGAACAACTTGTTAGTATTCTGTTGGAGTCATCAACCCTAGCTGTTACAAGTTGTCAACAACCTGTTACAAACATGTTAACATACAGTGACAGCTTGTTGAACAGCCTTGTAACAACTTCCTTGCAGGCGTGTAACAGCTTGTGCATTTTTTAATATGTGTGGACTTCTTGATTTTTTCATCCTCGTTGTTTATTATTATTATTATAATTATTATTTATTTATTATTATTATTATTATATAAAAGAGAGTGTTTTATTGATGTTTCCACCACTAATAAAAACGATAATCTCACATGTGTGATTATTTATGAATTATTATAAATTATAATCTCACATATATCAATAATCAGTCACATTAGAGTTAACTGCTCTATTTTTGTGGGGAAATAGAACCTTTTTCTTTATATAATAAACAGAACAATACATGAATGCTTGGAAATTTGAAATTTATTTCTCGTGTTGACCAAGATATCTCACTTGTGAGATATTCTGGTCAACACTCGAAATAAATGTCATATTTCCACACACCATGTATTATTCTCTATTTATTAATATGATTATAATTGAATAATTATTATTATTTGTTTATTATTATAATTATTATTAATTATTCATACTTACTATTTAATTATTATTATTAATTATTATTATTAATAAATTATTATAATTATTATTAATTATAAAATAATTTAATTATTACTTAATTATTATTTATACATATTACCTTTTCATAAAACATCTCCATCATACGTTTCCTCTTCTCTTCAACACTAAGACCTCGCTTCTTTGACTGTAAAAAAGTGTACTGACATCTTATTTATGGAGTATATTTATTTAAATATTTTAATATTCATCTTCTTTTATAAACAACAACAGAGGGAAATTATATGAATAAGGTACAGTAATATACTATAAAATATAAACAATTAGACACAACTTCTATAAACTCAAAAAAATCCTCCTTTACTATACCATAATGATATTGATAATATAACCAAACTTTAAATATTTCCCGCCATTTTGTCTGAAGTTTGGCGCATATTATTTCCGCAATTACCGCTGATATCCGCGAACGCTGTCGCATCTGAGAGGCTTTAATTAATGACGTCAGAAATACACAAGGAATTAATATCGGACAAGAGAAGGGTCGTACAGACCGAATATGATGGCCTCTCCCGGGCATTTATTTAGCATTTCTTTAAGTGCCGTCGTTAAAAATCACTCACAGTTGATCTCGGATATCAAGCTTTTACCCGTTGGATTACAATGTGACGTTTATAGAGAGGTAAACACGAACTCTCGCGTGCTAGAATTTGGCCACAAGTCACATTTTGTCAGAGTGGTTCTTTGTTTGCTATTGTACGTGTTTTTAATAGCCGTTTTTGCGGTGGTTATTATGTCGATTTCATTTTCATTCATTTCAGATGTACAACTGTGGCCATTATAAGCCTCTGGAATCTGAATTGACTAATTTTGACATCGTTAACAAAATATTGAGGGCAGGAGAGAAGAGGTAAGTGTATAAATAGCCAACGTTCAGTACGTTCTGTCCCATCGACGCCCTGCCCAGAAAAAATATCTGTTTCTATCGGGGTTTCGATATCAGTTTCATAAACCTAATTTATGGCATGACTAAAGTATTGATGATTTTTGAATGCGATCTTTGACATTAAGGGCCATGCCGCCATGGCGTGACGCTATATTGAAATAAGTGTCGAATATTTGTACAAGTGCTTTACTGAATGTCCGCTATAACGAGAGTTGACTTGTTCCGGACTTGTTCCGCGATGGGGGGGAGGGGGGTAATCTTGAATCCGCGATAACAAGAAAAATTAGGACGAAATCTGAATTTAAAGGTGCCCTCCAGTCCGTTCTGCGCATGTACGAAACTAATGTTTACATCTCCATTTAGAAAAAAATATACTTATACCTTATTCAAGATTGTAAGCTTTTCTTGCTTCCTCTAATCATAGGCGTACGAGGCGAGGCGGGGGCGCGAGTGGAAATGTTGCTGAGTCGGGCAAATTTTCAAGCTAAGTCAGGCAAAAATATAGGAAAAAAATTTTTAAATAGGATGAAAATAAGGAAAAGTAATCAAAACAATTTAATATCTGTGTATTGTAGGAGATAAAGTATATTGAACAACAGGCACTTAGTGTTTTTTTTATATCTAAAGTCGGGCAATTTCCGTTTCAGTCGGGCAAAATGTTCTCCACCCCCCCTATAAATTTGTGCCCGTATGCCTATGTTCCTCTTCATTACTTGTACCCAAAACAAAACATTTTCAGAAGAAATAGAAGAAATCCGAAGAGATATCCTTGCCGAATTGTTTACACTGAGCTGAGTACTTCATGTAATTATCTACGAATGTCATGTTTGAGGTCCTCATAAACAAAGATTCGGATCATGCACAGAACGGACTAGACAGCACCTTTAAATATAAACATTCGTTATACACCATGAGTCTACATCTATTACTATGCTATGTGTCTATACTCATTGTCAAAATGGCAGTATTAGTACGGTCAACATACTTGTAACGTTCGTGTGTTTCAGATATCCACTGGTCTGCAATGATAGGGGGGGAGGGGTCTAGGTACACCCTGGGGACTGTCATTTGGTGTTGGTAATAACAAGAGTCCACAATAGCGGGATGCGATGAAAATATCCTGATTTCAGGTTGTAAAATGTCACTACAATGTATTATTGCTTTTTTGTTTTAAAATGTCAATGCCCGAAATTTTCATTTT
Organism: Paragorgia papillata; assembly: GCA_035771165.1. Classification (NCBI taxonomy): domain Eukaryota; kingdom Metazoa; phylum Cnidaria; class Anthozoa; order Scleralcyonacea; family Coralliidae; genus Paragorgia; species Paragorgia papillata. Next base: position 633,725 of record JAWNZC010000471.1, on the reverse strand, counting down.
TAAAACGTTGGGGGGGGGGGGGGAGGCAATCCCCCTCCCCCCCACCTGGTATGCCTATGGTGTTAGAACAATGAAATGTGGGTCTGTCATGTCAATGACAGTTAATCAATTGATTTTGATAATTGTGTAGTACTCATTGTTTATCATATTATTAATGCTGACTATGTGCATGAGTGATCATTTAACTTAATTACATTGTAAGTATTTTGGTAAGGACTCTTTTTTGAGGGTTGAGAGTTGACTGTATTTTCATTGTTTTGTAGGTTGTTGTTATACCGACCATTACAGCACCTTCGGGATAATGGTATTAACGTTGCTGTCATTTTATGTGAAGAATACAGTTGTCGTGTTTTACAATTTTTAAAATGTGAAGATTGGGAGGCATGTAAGAAACTCATCCCAGTTGGAATATCACTCGGTAAATAATTAATAAAGAATAGTACAAAAATTATAGGGCTGTGCATTCATGGGGCTCTCAGGTACTGTGGGGTGATGTACAATTATATTGGCTGTTGCAATTTTGAACACCAGGTTATGGTATATATACCAGAAAAAGGGGTCCTTGGGGTTTGTTCAAAATGTTCAGTTGTCAATCAGCCGTTACGAATGTAAAGTCCTAATCAAACGAGAATGCAAGTCATGACATCGCAAGTTGGCAGTCACAAATTTCTGTGGCGGTTGTTCGAACACCCAAATTAACAAAATGAAGGTTTCATGAGTGTTTTAAACAAGTTTTAACTTTGTCATGGTACATGATATTTTCAGCAAACTATTCAGAGTGGCTGGCTGAGATAGCGTGACTGCCAATTTGCGATGACTTGTGTTCTCGTTTGATTAAGGCTTAAACATACATTCACACAAACATTGTCTTAATTACATGGCTTATCTGCTGGTTAAAACCTCAAACATTTTAAGTATTTAACCCTTTAAACTACCATCATGTCAAGAGGTCTTCCCCTGATGGGAATGAAAAGGTTAAGGAAACAGGCAAGAACTACAGAACTTAAGTACAGTACCTATAAAATCTGTAAAGTACACTACAATTATATCTGCATGGGAACTTTAAAAGAATTAATTATACCAATAATCCACAGACATTTGGGTTTTCATCTGCAATGGCCATGTTCACAATCTCCCTGACTAAATTTGACCCTTGGAACCATTTAAACAATTGCTCAAATTTTACTAGTTTTTTCAATAAAACTCAACACTAGAATTTTTAGCTTGGAGTTAGTAAAGTTTGTTGACTTGCTTCTGAGTTCTTTCTTGCTGTACAAGCTATTAATTATTAAAGCAGTATTGCATAAGGTGGTTTGATAAGTTGTACGTTTAACAAATAGATTCCATTTTGCCGTTGTCTGTTCAGTTATAGATGCACAGATGACGTCACAACGTGGTAAGAACAAAAAAGTGGCCCATGAGACGCAGTCGAGTGGGTCACTGATGTTCTTACCACATTGTGACGTCCTCTGTGCATCTATAACTGAACAGACAACAAAAAATGGAATCTATTTGTTTTATACAATAAAAATTTAAAAGATTTTTGTCGAAACTCTTGCCTGATTTTTGGGCATGAAGAAGGAGAATAGCCTGGTACCCTGGCCCAATCAAAGAATATGGGCCAGGTAACCACTAAAGACTTCTGCTTTCCTATTGGTTGAAATTTCGCGCGTTTTTAGTGGCTATGAGTAAAACTGCAATCGTCATAAGTGGATTTAGCCCTGATGACGCGAGAATGAGATTAGTGGTTACCTGGCCCTTATTTCTTTTGAAATTGGGCCAGGGAACCAGGCTAGAAGGAGAAAAGCAAGTCAGCTGACGTGATTTGACGTGATCTGACGTGACCATGTGTCTGTCCTCTAAGGCCCTGTTCAGTGTTCACACGAGACCGGGTTATCTTGGGGGGTAGGGTTATCCCTATCCCCCAAGATAACTCGGTGTTAGTTTATTTCCATGCTAAAAAAGTAAACCGTTCACATGAGACCGAGATAACTCGGGGCCGGATAGGGATAACTCGATCGGAGCGATAGGGTAACCCTAGCCTCCGAGTTATCCCTACCTCCATGTGAACGCTTTCACCCGAGTTATCTCGGGGGGTAGGGTCAACTTAGGCATGTGTATTTATGCTGTTGCTCGGGATAACTCGGGGTGAAGCGTTCACATGAAGCTAGGGTTATCTCGGGGGCCAGGGACAACTCGGTAGTTGCGTTTTATCATGTGAAATAGGGTCAACTTTGACCCTAGCCCCCGAGTTATCCCTACCCCCCGAGATAATCCGGTCTCGTGTGAACAGGCCCTTATAGATCATAGCCAACAACCAATGAAAACACGCATAGCAACCAGGGTATATAAATACAATACATGTGGTATGTTTGCAAGCTTGGTGTAATGTAACAGACGTTTGTTGGACGTTCGTCAAGCTCAATTACTTGAAAAAGATTTCTGAGCCCCATTTGAGCGTGCAATCTTCTGATTATAACTGGTTAGACGCTCTAACCATTGAGCTCTATACCATTGAGCGCATCTAACCAGCCATTAGAAGATTGCAGGTTGCCAGGTTTGAAACCTGTTTGAGGCTCAGAAATCTTTTCTGCGTAATTGAGCTTGATGAACATCCACCAAAGGTTTGTTAGTATTGTATAAGTTGTTATCTAAGCTCTGGATAGGATGTCAGAACTCACAACCTTCCAAATGCTAGGCAAACACTCTAATAATAGGCGAATTTTGCAGGGTATTGCGCGTGCATCATTTTGCAAAGGAATTGGTGGGCTCTTGGTGGGCCCCCCACAACAATGGCAAACAGACTTGCTAGCGAGCCAACAACAGCAGAATAACAGTGTTAAACATCTAGAAACTGTATCTTTACTTCGTTTATTTTAAACAGTACGGTTACTTAGAGTGAAGCTTGCCAGTTTTTTTGAAAAATGATGCGCATGCAACACCCACATATTATGAATACTGTAATACCATGATCGCCTCGGATTCTTTTGTTCTCCGAGGGAATGTAAACCTCGTATTTCCCTCATTGCTCATGCAAGAGGGAAATCATGTTTATCCTTTGTCGGTAAGATTCTCAACGTTTTCCTCGGCGATCATAATATTACAAACTAATAACATGACTTTTTGGGAAATTAGCGATTAAATTTCCCCTTTGCCTCGGGAAGATTTGTAAATCGGGAAGATTTGTAAATCTTCCCTCGGCGGCGGGGAAATTTAAGTCATGTTATTACTTATAATAATTAATAAGTGGAGCCATTTAGAAAAATGGCTCTACTTACAGTATTTATAACATGTGCGTGCAGTACAGTAGTTGTGCACTGAAATACTAATTTTATTACATTACATAACTATTTTTCAGGTAATCTATTTTACGAGATGGGTTGGTTTTATGAAGCAGATAAGATATTTTATTGCTGTCTTCAGCTGTGCAAAACATTAACTCCTGTACCATACAAGATGATCTTACTATGTCATACAAGGTACTGTTCAATTATATTTTCTTTGTTGTCTATCATTTTGTAATTCTAGCTACATGCATAAATATCTCACAACGGAAGTTGTTTCAGTGCGATGCTGTATGGAAGTAATAGACATGGGCTATGAATCAGTGGAGTAGAGTGCAAGATTGTAAGATTAGAGTGGACAAAGATGAGGACGGTACGATGGATGTGGTGCATCTTTATAAGCAGGCCTTTCGTCAACCTCGTACCCAGGGTTTTTCACTCTAGCGAGAGAAAAGACCCTGGTAGGAGCTGCTGACGCCACCTCCCATATTCTGGGTGGTAACAATTATTTTTCTCTGAGAGGGGAGGGAAAGTAATATTGTCGGCTAGCGTCTGCAGCGTCATGATTTTCCTACTTTTATTTATCACTCGCGATATTTCCCATTGAATGTAAAAACATAATATCAGTCTTGAGCAATGTCATTAAAAATAAAGCTGTACCAGAAAGTCCAAGAAAAATCTACGCAACTCAAAATATAAACACAAATTGCTGTCGCCTGTGTCGTTCTGTTTGTGATGTGCGACACTCAAAAAAATTTATTCAAAATAAAGAACAAGATCTTATCGGCCGCGGAAGATATATACTGTGCTTCAATTCCCAATGTCGACTCACTTCCACGTTTGGTCTGCAGAGCTTGTGAAAGGCGACTTTACAGTTTCGAGACATTCAAGTATGTTATTTCTGAAAGCCAAGCCACTTTTACTAGAGTTAAAAGATGCAGTACTTCCACTCCTCAACGACATTTAAAAAAGATAGAAATGGCCAGACCTTTATTTACTTCAACCGAAAACCAACATGACAAAAAGGTACGTAAAAAAATGGGCTGTTGTTCTTTCATATGTTTCGTTTTCATATGTTTTTGCGACCGATTTTGACAAAAGTAAAACCCTCTATCCTTCCCCGACAATAACCGACAGAAACTCATCAAAAATGAAAAACTCCTGAAACTCGGCACAATATAAACTATCTGTTTATTAGTTAATTCATGTTTCCAACTCCAAATTTCTCTCTCCCCTTCTTGAATCACAGATATCATTAAAATTATACAAAACAGCAGTTGGTTTTACTGTGTAATTTATATCTTGGCATTTGAGGCTTAGAATTTTGTAAGAAATGTTATTGAAACGACACGTACAAACGTTTAAAACAGAACTGAAAAACTCTTCTGCATACTTCTTCGACAAAACTTAACTTCATTATAAACTACAATCAGTGACAAAATAACGTGGGACACTGTTAAAAATCGCATATTTTATACTTAACGATGAATAATCGCTATTGCTGACTGAAAGGTCATATATAAGGTTAGGCCAAACATTGCATGGAGTGAACTCAAAAAATGGTAGATAACTTAAGTTTTTAATACAATATCCATTGGCGTTATACTGGTTTTAAATTGAAAACAATGCTGTATACTTGGTACCAAATGAAGATGCCAGACTTCGAACTGTTTGATCGACCTGCCACTGCTATTGTAAAAAATAAAGTGCGAAAACTAACCTGCTTTAAAATTCCAAAGCGATAAATCGAAGATAGAATTTTCAGCTAGCCAAGACAATGTTTTAGGCATCAAATCTCCAATATAAGTAATCTTCAATTGATGTCTCCATTTTTAAACAAGTAATTATTGACCAGTAAGTGTTTGCAATGATAATCGACAACCAGGTAGAAACATTTCAGTCTTATTAATAACAACTAGATTAGCCGGCGTAGACGACAGAACTCATCAAAATAACAAAAAGAACATCCCCTCCCGTATTAAATTTTTTGCTCGGTGCAACGTCAGCAAATCGTCAGCAGCTCCTACCAGGGTCTTTTCTCCAGCGGGCGCAGAGAAAACCCCTGGGTACGAGGTTGGCCTTTCGTTTGAGGCGTGCGATCACATGCCCAAACCCATAACGTAAGGTCTCACAATGTAACGTAAGGTCTCTCAATGTAACGTAAGGTCTCTCAATGTAACGTAAGGTCTCACAATATAACGTAAGGTCTCACAATGTAACGTAACGTCTCACAATGTAACGTAACGTCTCACAATGTAACGTAACGTCTCACAATGTAACGTAACGTCTCTCAATGTAACCATAGACAATCCAATTTTTAAATGTTTAATTTTACAGTAAATAGCGATTATAATTCTCGTCTTGTTTTGCTCTTTGTGTCAAAATGGCGCACGTAACAATCACGCTAGTTAGGTAGAGCTCTTTGGAACCCTGTAACTTTAAACTCAGACTCTCAGTAGCCCTCTCCTTTGGATATTTTGAATCTCTGATGGGATATTTACGAAATTAAAGCAGTTTCAAATTGTCAATCTAGTGTAAAAAGTGCTTTACTTTCGTCACTACGTACACGAGTACAAGAAAGTCGCCATTGTTGTTGTCGAAGTATGCTCTCAAAAAGAACCCTGTAACTAAAATTTGAAAGAATTTTAGGACCTTGGAATTAAATATTTAGAATAAGAAAATAATTATCAACGGAACTGTCGCTTCTTTATTATCTGTTTATTTTTCTATTAACCAGAAACTCCCATTGATTGTGCGTGTAGTGTTCACGACTACAACAAAGTCGCCATTTTTGTTGTCGAAGGATGCTCTCAATAGGAACCCTGTAACTAAAATTTGAAAGAGTTTCAGGACTTTGTATTTTTATATTTAGAATAAGAAAAGAATTATCAACGGAACTGTCGCTTCTTTATTATCTGTTTAGTTTTCTATTAACCAGAAACTCCCATTGATTGTGCGTGTAGTGTTCACGACTACGACAAAGTCGCCATTTTTGTTGTCGAAGGATGCTCTCAATAGGAACCCTGTAACTAAGATTTGAAAGAATTTCAGGACTTTGTATTTTTATATTTAGAATAAGAAAAGAATTATCAGCGAAACTGTCGCTTCTGTATTATCTGTATAGTTTTCTATTAACCAGAAACTCCCATTGATTGTGTGTATGATATCTGAGTTTATACTTGTAGAATGTAAGAAGGTCTAACGGTATAATATCTCAACAAACTGTTTAGATGCCATATAGAAAAGGCTATTCAGTCAAAAAAAGGTTCAAGTTGAAGAGAATGAAATCCAAATGAGAACTGCAACATTCTCAATTTAAATAATTTGTGCCAGCACCAGACTGGTCTGCCAAGCCTTGGCAACTTGCTAGCTTGGTGGTGTAATGATTGCCAGCCCGAGATACCCCACTGGGGATTGTGACCCTCCAAATTTAGTACTGTGTACATCTATTTACTGACTTTATCTATGCATCCTTATATCTTGCAACTACACAGTGCTGTTATTAATGGGATTTATGCAATAAATAATATTAAAACTAGCTGTGTGTTGTTTATGTGGCTCCAACCCCCCGGTTCATTGTGGCTATCTGGTCACGCATGGCACACGTGAAGTATCACACTCCAGCATTAAATAATCAGGCACTGTTGAACTGAGGCACGTGATACTTGCATGCTTAGAAGGCTGATGCAATATCTGGAACTACTAGTCAGGGTTTCCTGGGCCCGAGCTCAGCATTGTTGGCACCATTTCTCGAGTGGTTCAGAACAATTTGTGTTTGAAAACAATTTGTGAATCACAGATTGAATGAAAAGCTTGGTACTAGGTTGCTGAAATAGTGCTGGATTAAAGGTAAACCTCAAATTTTCTGACAAAATCAGGATCTGAACAGAGGACATGAAAAGCTTGCCACATGTTTCATGCTGATTGGTAGGTAACTACTTTAAATCCCCTGCTGTTGCTGCAAAGTTTAGCTAATATGATGTGAAGCATTTTCACATCACATAGTCTTCTATATTTTGTAGCATACATTCAGCAGAAGAAATTATTTTAGGACCATGTTAGGATCCTTTAATTTTGTTAAAGGATCAGATATTATTTCAATAAGTGTTTCCACCAATAACCATTCACCATCATTATATAAGTTGGTGAACGAGTATTTTGTATCACTGGTATGAGGAATCTCTGTATTAAAAAACAACAAAAAAACAAAAGCTAGGAAGGGTGAAAATCCATACAAAATTTTTTACAAAAAACTTATACCCATTGTACACTGAATTAATTCCATCTGAATTTTGTGGATATTACTATATTTCCCCAAACTCATTATTCCATAAGTTTTATGTATTGTTTGATCTGTGCATGTTTGAACAACTTAATACACTACAAGATATTTAACATCTTAACAGTACTAAAATCGTACAAAAATATTAACACCACATACTACAATTCATAGTTTATTCCATATATCTGTAGTTAATACAAAATCATTTATACATATACTGTACTGCATTTATACAAATGAAACAGACTCACTTTCTTTTTAAACATAAGCTTACTGTAGTTTATATGTTCACAGACAATCCAGAAGACAACATTTGTCTTCTGGACTGTATAAAGATCTGTTACACAAGTCAGTTAATAGGAGTGAAGAGGTATTATCTCTTAAACTACTGCCTATGACAATTTGTAGCAAGAATTAAACCATAATTTTGAAGTTTTACCCAGAGGCTTTGCTCTCTTTTTACTTGAATGTACGTTTGGCGGTTTGTGTTTTCCATCTGAAATTGAGAAATAAAAGGGATACATCAACACATAAATTTATTAGATTTTTAATTCAAGACAAAAAATGAGCATATGAAAACGTTTACCACAAGGGAATAATTAATTACCTTCATTTTCAGTTATTTCTCCGTCTTCGCTACTTGAATCTCCGCAAAATTTATGCACGTATCACGGATATAACGCGCGAAATCAGTGGCGTTTCTAGTCCCTGTCTTCTGGATTGTCTATGATGTAACGTAAGGTCTCACAATGTAACGTAACGTCTCACAATGTAACGTAACGTCTCACAATGTAACGTAAGGCCTAGTCTCACAATGTAGCGTAAGGTCTCACAATGTAACGTAAGGTCTCACAATGTAACGTAAGGTCTCACAATGTAACGTAAGGTCTCGCAATGTAAAGTAAGGTCTCACAATGTAACGTAAGGTCTCACAATGTAGCGTAAGGTCTCACAATGTAACGTAAGGTCTCACAATGTAACGTAAGGTCTCACAATGTAACGTAAGGTCTCACAATGTAACGTAAGGTCTCGCAATGTAAAGTAAGGTCTCACAATGTAACGTAAGGTCTCACAATGTAACGTATCGTAATGTGGAAAAAAAGAAGGTCGGTTACAGTCTGAGAAGAGCTTGCCAATAAATCGTGCATTGATTCTGTAAATAGCAGTTTTAATTGATGCACAAGAGAGAGAAGTGGAGGAAACTGCTGTGGGGCCGTAAAATAAATGTTGTTTGTTGTTGTGGTTGTGTTGTTTATTAGTTTGATTGTGTACCATGCTCTGCCCTTATTTAGGTTGGTACACATCAGAACAGCTAACTGTCAGTTCGCTACTGCAAACGATTCTTATGAAGATGCAGTTGAGCTAGCAACTCAATTGGAGAGTTTTTCGACTACTTCAGTCAACTGGATTCCAATTTGTTTAGGAAAATGCAATTTATTATTTGCATTGAACCAGTACAGAGAAGTAAGTTTGACTGTCACTTCTTATCCCCCCAGGCATGTAACCGTTTGAGGCACGCAATACGCTTCGTCACGTTCCTAGAGTCATCGAGTTGATCGTCACTAAAAATGGATGACTCAAATGGACCCTCCCACTTCTTTTTTTTGCGAAAAAAAGTTGGGTTTTTTTGTTGTTTTTTTTTATATCAATTTGGCAAAAATACAATAAAGCCAGGAACCAACAACAGTATTTGTAACCCCTGGTAAAACACTCCCACTCGTTCATGAAATATTACTTAAAGTGCCTATGAAACGAAAATGAAGTCTGTCTTATTTGAAAGAACACTTAAGGTGGCTCCCTATAGTTTCAATAAATACGCGCTATTTCATACGCTCATTATCTAATGTTATTCACAAGTTTAAAAATTTGTTAGATAAATACTAAGTATAGACCTTACTATAGCAGAACTATCGCAGATATAAAATTTCTATCAAAAAGTTCAATTATTTGCTGTTACCATGGTAATAATGACGTTGGAACTTTGGTATATTTTCAAATATTGCATAATTGAAGCGGCATGTCTTCAGTTTGCTTCGGTGAAATTTTTTAAAAATTGCTGAGATGATAGGTACTGTTGTGGAGAATATCCATGCAAAAAATCAGAGAGGGTTGTATGGACAGATTTTTCGCTATAAAAATTATCGATTTAAAAAAGTTCTGTCTTATGAAAATTTTTTAAAATTATATATACTTTAGAAGTTTTTATAAGCTACTTATTTTCAAAATTTTAGCAAAATTCACCGAAGAAAACGTCTACAATCTAACATCGATGTTGACGCGGTCATAGAATTTCGAATCGACAAGATCGCTATTTACGCATGCGTAGCGATACTGTTTCTAGTCACCAGTCCCCTATTGAAATTACCGTAGAGAGCCATCTTAAGGGTGTTCAGACATATTTATTTTGACCCGTTGCTAGGGAAAACTTGATTTGACCACAGAGCTTCTAGAGCTTTACAAATTTGATCCCCATGCTAGAAATGCTAGATATTCTGCACGTAGTATATATGAATGAAGTTCTTTCGTTTGATGACGTCATACAGTGACGTCATTGTGACGTCATTGAGATAAGAAAAAACCTATAATTTCCGCGAACTTCAAAGTTTTGCCAACTAAAGAAGTTTCACTAGAACCAGAATTGTTATGTGCAAAAAAGTACGCATGCGTTTCTCAATTGAGCAAATCTTAATGACTTTATGTCCGTTTTAATGAAATTTTAAGGGATATTTTTAACAAGAAATAGAATATCTTTGTCATTTTGGGTTTAAGAATGCTCGAAAAGTCGTCTTGTTCTACATACAAAGTTAAAAGTTGATGTCCACTGTCTTCGGAATGTTTGATGTATGGTTCATCAGCTCTGCTGATTTCTAAATTCCGCCATTCAATCCAAATATCTCGACGTGACGACGTCCTTCGTTTATTTTTCCATCTATCGCCGTCTGTGTACTGTACCGAAGTTCTTCAACTCTTCAAGTGTTATTGTCAGCGACATTCTACAGCAAAGGAATAGTTTTCTTTTCTTTTGGTACTTTTTCTCACAAACTTGCTCGGCTCTTTTCGTTTTTTTTGTTATTTACAGTATATAAGTATAAAAATATGTTTTTGTGAAAAGATTTCTCCGACCGGAAGTAATGTTCCTAGCAACCAGTTGCCTAGCAACGAAATACGTCCGAACACCCTTAAAGTGCTTATGAAACGAAAATGAAGGCTCCACACAGTTTCTTGAAAAATGGAAAATACAAGTTTGAGAGTCCAAAACACGTGCATAAACAATTCGGAAAAAGAATAAAACTAAATGTTATGCATAGTTAAACAGTTTGTAACAAAACTGTAACTAAATAAATAGCAACAGTTGTTGCTATGGCAACAATGACGTTTCAAAATGGCTGCCAATTATCCTTCAAACTAATTTAATTCGAAAAAAACTTTGGTGACCCCCAATTTTTTTTTCATTAAAACTTTTCTTGAAGTATGAGTAATCAATAGGCCGGTTTTAAAAAAATTCTGTAGAACGAATAATTTTTTCCCCGGAAAAATCATGTTTGTTAATTTTTTTAAAATTTCGTTCTACCGAACTTTTTTAAAATCGGCCTATTGATTACTCATACTTCAAGAAATGTTTTAATGAAAAAAAAATTGGGGGTCACCAAAGTTTTTTTCGAATTAAACTAGTTTGAAGGGTAATTGGCAGCCATTTTGAAACGTCATTGTTGCCATAGCAACAACTGTTGTTATTTATTTGGTAACAGTTTTTGATTGTCAGACTGTTTAACTATGCATAACATTTAGTTTTATTCTTTTTCCGAATTGTTTAATCACGTGTTTTGGACTCTCAACTTGTATTTTCCATTTTTCAAGAAACTGTGTGGAGCCACCTTAAAATGATAGAGTAACATCTTTTGCAGTTTTTTTGTTTCCTTGCTTCGTTTTTGAGATATTTCATTTGATATACAAATAAACATCTTGACCGCACATGTTATTATATGGCTGGGTTTGATTTCCGGTCCGTACGCAAAACGACGCACGCTGATTGGTTCCCGAGAGGTCGGGATTTTACGATATTGACCTCCGGTCTGTGTCCGGTTCAATACGCTTTTCTCTCGGCCCTGCAAGTTTTGGCGAGAACATTTCTGAGTTGATTTGAAATTTTGAATACAAATAAAAGCAAACTGGTTATCTTATTCAAATATTCTGAACAATAAAATGTGCTAGAACATTGCTGCTGGTTTTCTTTAAAGCTGTTTATCTAAAAACACGACAAATAAAGGCCGAACTGGTGTAAACAAGAAGGCCAAGTAGCGACACGAAAAAGTAAACAGGCGTAAGGTAAACAGCATACTCCGAAGACGAAAACAACGCTTGAAACTTAAAAATAAAATGAACCAATAGCCATATAATAAATTCCTTATTAACCTCGTTTGCTCGGTCTGTACGGGAAAGTATTTGGGACTCCCGGCTGAGGCAGTCAGAAATATCCAAGGTAAGTCCATAGGCGGCGGACGATAGGTTTGGTAGGGGGGGCTGAACTTCGGAGAAACCTCTAGGGGGGTCCGGAGGCATTCCCTCCCCCGGAAAATTTTGAAATCTAGAGTCTCTGAAATGGCATTTCCTGCGTTTTGGGGGAAGATTTTACAGAATCCTAAACGTTATAAAACCTTTACCGCCAATTACAACAATTTTTTCATTATTCTTCATTTTTTTTGGTCTTTCTTTATTCTCGGCATTTCGATATGGCTCATTCATAATACCTCTGGTCAGCAGTCATCAAATGCTAATACGTGGAGTACTTCATGAAATGAGTTTTGAGCTATCACACGGCACGATTTTTCTTACGATTTTCACCAGGATTGTCACCTTGCAGTGATATGGAATTTTCAAAATGCTGTATATCGAAGATGTATAAATATTCAACGTATAATCACCCTTACCTTCGGCGCAAAGGCAGGGGGGCTCAGCCCCCCTTTCCCCCCTTTTTTCCAACCCCCCAGCTCCCCCCCCCGGTTCCGCCGCCTATGGGTAAGTCAGAAAACTTTTCTCTACAGCCCCGATTCGACTTAATTTGAAATTATTCTTCTATCACATATATACGCTGCTGAAGGACAACTGAATGGTTATAACTTAATAATGAACATCAATTTACTTTTTGAAGGCATATCAAGATTGCATCAAAATATTGACGAGAGTTAATTCAAATTTACCAGTTAAGGTAAGATTAATATAATTCAATGCAATACCCCGATCTTTACAGCACTTCAGCAATGCCTGAAACTTCGTGTCATTATGACGACTTAATTTGTTTAATCATAACTAATTTATATGATTTAGAATTTCTGGTACAAGTTTAGAACAAACCAAAGAAAATGTAGCTTGAGTTTATTTTCTATTCTAATTCAGTTCAGTCTTTCAATTAATAATTCAGTTCTTTGATATTCTCAATTATATATTTCTCCAATTCGTTATTAGACAATAGATCGTTTGCGATCACGTGACATCGGACGCCACCTTGGTCGTAGAGATCATATAAATACTAGAGGGGGCATCCTATCTTAATTTCAGTCAACCGCGGGTAACCAATTGAACGCCGCCATCTTGGATTTTTTTGGAGGCAAACATTAGGCGCGTTGGTTGGCAAAGGACTGGGTCTAGTACATTTGCCAACCAATTGACTGAAATATCGTACGTAATGGCGGCTGCCATGTGGTTACCAAATTTTCCCGCCAATGCCCCCTCTAGTATTTATTAGATCTCTATGATCTTGGTTGCTTTCCAGTTAAATTGTAAACCTGTGCCAAAACAAACACGGTGGTCAGCGGTTGCCGGTTTGTCAACAGTGTTTGCCAACTGAAAAATTGTCCAAGATGGCGCGGGACATTACTTCATGTGCAAACGATCTATTCAAAAGAAAGGAATATTTAATGTGTCTTATGAAATTTGTCTTATTTGAAAAAACACATAAAATGACAAAGTAACATCTTTTGTAGTTTTTCGTTTCCTTGCTTCGTTGTTGAGATATTTCAGTTTGTTTGGTATGTAAATTAAACATTTTGACGTCACATGTGCATAATGAGTTACCAGAGAAAGTTATATATCTTTGCTATTATCAAACAAAATCACTTGAAAATATACATGTTTGGCGTTGTGGGAGAAGCACATCCACATGCTTATATATATATATATATATATATATTCAAACAAACAAAGTGTTGTTCGCGAAATGTCGAAAAGTGCTCAATACCGTAAAGATAAAGCGAATATACTATAAGTGGGCTTACCCCAAATGTTGATGGTAAGCCCACTTATAGTATATATATATATATATATATATTTCTAAAATTCATTAATAATTCATGAGGAAAACACAAAGAAAAATCATGAGCGTATCGGATCTATATATGTGATATAGACTCGCTCTAAGTTTCTCGCTGGTTTTTAACGGCTGAGATAAGCTTTAACCAAAGAAGATAAAGAGAAACCTAGCTTAGAATCTTTTAAAAGGAATATTAGAAAACAGGACTTAGAAAGCATACTCGATAATAACTGCAGAAATTGTATTTTATGTTCAACTTAATTTTTATTGTTATTTTATTTATATTGATCTATTTATTTTTTTATTTATCATATTGTATATAGGTGTATTTTAAGAAATATTCTTAATAGTTTTAATAGGTAAATTATTGTAAAAATAGAGAAATTATGATCTAGTAGTATATTAGTAGTATATTATTAATAGTGTCCCCAATTAGCTGTAATATATAGCTAAATACATTGACACTTAAAGTTATTCATTCATTCATTCATTCATTCATTCATTCATTCATTCATTCATTCATTCATTCATTCATTCATTCATTCATTCTGATAAGTCATGCGTATACTTCATAACAACGAAGCAAGGAAACAAAAAAAAACTGAAAAAGGTGTTACTTTGTCATTTTATGTGTGATTTCAAATAATTAATTTTCGTTTCATAGAATCAGGTGTTGTAAATGGGATACAATTTCGTCCCGCGATTTTCTCATTAAAAATCATAGAAATAGATAAATCTGGTCTTTTATTTCTACAATTCTAGATAATTATTGACATTTTAAGAATTTCATCAAAGGTACAGTATATCTGTGTTTTTAACATAACGAAATATACTGACGTAGTGACGTTTCGAGAAGAGCGCTTCGTCACATTTTACTCTGATGAAGGGCTCCGCTTGAAACGCCACATAAAGGACCGGTTTAATAAGTCCGTGTTGATTCTAGCCTCCTTCGCAGACGTTCTTATGGCTCGCTTACCTCCCCAACCTAACGTCTGCTCACCCGAAGCTACGTTCCATTTCCTTTGTGTACATGGAGCAATGAAATTACACCGTTGCCGTGCTAAATAAAGCCGTCCTGGTTTAGTCGAAACGCTAATATTTTGAAAAGTTTAGCCCAGAACTTCACGAAATTTACGAAGAATATTGTTTTGACTACGTTCTTGCTGTCTATGCAAACAAATAAGCGTGAAAGTCAGTGTAAAGCGTAAGAGCGTTAAGAGAAATTTAAGATTGTAAACAAAATCTCAAAGGTGTTTATAGTGTCTGAAGCGACTAGCCGACAGCCCAAATTAGTTTACCTGAAAGCTAATATTTCGCTTACTATAGCTCAGAGCTTTACAAAATTTACGAAGAATAATGGTATTATGAATATGTTCTTGCTGGTCGTGTAAATAAATCTATGCGAAAAGCTTTAAAAAAAGCTACAAGTGTGTAGCAACCTCGATCGACTTTGTTACTCAGCTTCATATATTCCAGGCAGCAGTGACGCTTTTATTTCATGTACTGTACCCATACCGCGTCCCACAATTACAACATCATCTTGATTCTATTTACGCAAAATTTTTACTAAACTATTTATAAGCAATGGTTTTCGAAATATTGGTTCAAACGATCAGCTCAAGCCTCAAGGCAATCTCTTTCCCAGAGCCCACGTTCCCCTTACCCAGCGGGCGGGAAACGAGAGACTCTGGGATAATCCGTTCACGCCATCACAGGATTCTTGTTATCCGGAAGAAGAGTTATATAGAGTTCACTGTGTTCATCAGCCAATGGAATATCCCAGGTGGGGAACGTGGGCTCTGGGAACGAGATTGGCCTCAAGGTCGAAGGTCAGGTTTCCAGATTTTGGAAATCCGACTCTGATTGGTCAACAATTGGAAAGGAATTTGCTGCTCGGGTAAGCAGCCGGTAGTTGAGGGGAGAGCAGAGAACGAACCCGAACTGACGGCTGCGAAGGAGACTGTGTTGATTCTGGATTCAATTAATGATCCACAAAACCTTTTATTATTTTTTATAGTCGTGTGTCGTTAAGAGAAAATACAAGAGAGCAGAATTTTTAATTACACATGCAGTTGATTTAGCGAGGTACAAGGAAGATTTTGTTCTTTATACCACTTCACCCCGGGTTTATATGAAAATGTCCTCCATGAAAAAATAACTATTATAACATAGCTTTGATATAGCAACGTTTTTGATTGGCTGTCGTGCGTGCTCCATAACTCGACGGAGCACGGCAAAAAAGCGCGGGAAAAAGTTTCAAAACAAAACTGAATTTTAAATTGACCTTTTATGGCCTTTAATGTTATCAAAATACCGAGTCATTTAATTTTATTGAGTAATAAAGAACAACGACCCAGAAGACATAAACTGGGTCTGGGTAACCGAGTTTAAACTGTCCTTTTGGTTGAATTTTAGTGAACAAAAAAGACTTGGCTAGGAAAGTAGAAAAACTCAACAACCAAAACGATTCGCCGGCTTGTGAAAGGATTTAATGCCATGTTATAAAAGAAATGGCTCATGGTTTAGCGTGCTCCATCGAGTTATGGATGCACTTGGGAAATTGGGAGAGCACTCAAAAATCTAGAGTTGGTCTCGGCTACGCCTCGAAACTCTTACGATTTTTTCGTGCTCTCCCAATTTCCCGCGTGCATCCATAACTCGATGGAGCACGCTAAACCATGAGCCATTTCTTAAATACTAAATAAACGTGGTGTTTCCACTCTCTCCTCCGGAGAAGCGGAGAAGACGCGCGAGGAATGATGGGAAGAGGGAAAGAAAAGTAGCCTCTGCCAGATAACGTTGTCAATATGGCGCCCAAATTCCGTGATGGACTAGGCACCAGACTCGGAATTTCAATATATAACCAAATTTAACTTACGGAAAAGTTGGAAATCCATAAATTGTGAACAAAAGACACATTTAGATTGCTGGCAGACGATTCTCAACTCGAGAATGTTAATATTGTTACACAAGGACAGGATTTTCCAGTTTTGAATTATGCAATTAAACATGTAAACAAACGCTACCCGAGAAAGTTTATATCAAGACACTGAACATAGATCTTACCTATCATGATAAATTGCACGTATACACGTAGTGCATGTGGTACGTTTGCGAGCTTGGTGTAATGTAGAAAGTTAGCGTTGAGAATATTCCAGCGCTGCATGTTCGTCGGCTTTGTTTATCAACGATTCAACGTTCGATACGTTTGTCAGTCTGGCAGCGCTTCGAATTTTTTTATTCGTTCCGGGTGATTTCCATAGAAATAACGTCCAGAACAACATTCCAGACTTAGATCTTGAAGAAAACATTGTACTTCGTGCAAACTATCGTCGCTATCTCCCATGACCAGAGAACCGCAGATTTGTTACTTGACTGAAATCTCTTCGTATTCGGTTCGTTTGCCGACTTCGAATTCGATGTTAAAAAATCCTTCTCCGGCGTACTTGCACTTATTGCAAAGCATTCTATAGCTTCTTCTGCATTATAGTTATCGTAAAGAGAATAAAGAAGTCTAAATTAATTGAAATATAGTTTACATCTAAATTGATTTAAAATGGCAGACTGACGTAAATAACAGCAAGAATCAAATAAATTCATGTAATCGCACTATTTCTTCACGAAAATCGTCATGCTAACCTTTGATATCTTGAAAGATCTTGAAGGGAGTGCTGAATTTCTCCCAAATCGTCGGGTTTTTTCCACCTTCCCGACGTTCTCCGCGCGCTTTACGATTGCCCGCGCGCCTGCGAATAGAAGTCTCTGCGCAGGAGAGAGGCGTTTCCACAAACTTATCTTGAATTTTCCAATTGCTAATTAGCAGTTTTTGTAGGAAATATTATTACAGCGGAAGCCCTACCAAGCGGGCCGCACCTTTGTGGGAAACATTAAATGGGTATTGCTGTGGGCAAACCAAGTGCAATAGAAATCAGTCTATGTAGTACGTGTGTGTGCAATAGATTGACTTTAGTAACGTTTTTCTCTTAATTTTTAGACACCATTTTGGTGAACATCATCCAGCGTATGCCAACTGTTTGGTTGACTATGGATTTTATTTATTAAACGTCGACTCGACAAATTGTGCTGTGAAAATATACCAGGTTTGTCTTTGCTGTAATATTCTCACAAACAATAACGCGGACACGCGGACACCATTCCTTCCTCCCTTCCTCCCTTTCTTTCTTTCTTTCTTTCTTTCTTTCTTTCTTTCTTTCTTTCTTTCTTTCTTTCTTTCTTTCTTTCTTTCTTTCTTTCTTTCTTTCTTTCTTTCTTTCTTTCTTTCTTCCTTCCTTCCTTCCTTCCTTCCTTCCTTCCTTCCTTCCTTCCTTCCTTCCTTCCTTCCTTCCTTCCTTCCTTCCTTCCTTCCTTCCTTCCTTCCTTCCTTCCTTCCTTCCTTCCTTCCTTCCTTCCTTCCTTCCTTCCTTCCATCCTTTCTTCCTTCCATCTATCCCTCTTTTCTTCCCTCCCTGACTTAGTCAAGTACCTACCTAGCTACCTACCTACTTACCTACCTACCTACCTACCTACCTACCTACCTACCTACCTACCTACCTTTGTTCTTTTTGCTGTTTTTAGAACGGTTTAGATGTTCGAAAAGAAGTGTTTGGAGATAATAATATTTATGTGGCAATGGTGCATGAAGATTTAGGTTATTCAACATACGTTCAGGAGTACAATAGTGGAGAATTTGAAAAAGCCAGGTAAAGACGATTCTGTGATTCAGGGCCATAGCCAAGATCTGAAACTTGTGTATCCAAAAAACGAACCAAAAGCCATATAAGAAATAGCTTATTAACCCCGTTTGCTCGGTCGGTCTGTACTGAAAAGTATTTGCCTTCGCTATTCTTGCATAAACCTCGCTCCTTCGTCGCTCGGTCTGAACGAAAACCTCAGGCAAATACTTTCCCGTACAGGTCTCACATTCGGTTAATAAGCCTTTATTAAACTTTTTGAAACTCAATGTTGAAGATGTGAGGATTTACACTAGGGCCAATGTGTTTTTGTTGTGTAGACACCACGCTCAGATGTCCATTGATATTATCACAAGATTGCTCCCTGAAGATCATTTACTTTTAGCATCGTCGAAAAGAGTGAAAGGTAACTCTTCGTCTAAAACTATTTTTTTAAATTTTAAGTTAACTAACAGTGAGTTTTAGATTGACGACGGAAAACAGAACTAGAAGGCGTTCAGAGACCTATCAACAGACAGACAAACAGACAGACAGACAGTCAGACAGATTTAATTTTCCCGCCAAACACACATTATACACTTGTTGACTGGCGCCGAGGGAAACATCCAGTTTTAAGCCCTAATCAAACGAGAACGCAAGTCATCGCAAGTTGGCAGTCACAAATTTCTGTGGCGGTCGTTCGAACACCCAAATTAACAAAATAAAGGTTTCATGAGTGTTTTAAACAAGTTTTAACTTTGTCACGGTACATAATATTTTCGGGAAATTATTCAGAGCGGCTGGCTGAGATAGCGTGACTGTCAACTTGCGATGACTTGCGTTCTCGTAAGCCTGAGGGACCGTAAAACTCGATGTTTCTCGAGGCAAAAGTCAACAAGCGTTTTGTTATATACCAAAGACTTTTAAAATACAAAATACCAAGCTGACTCGAAAGGCATAAAAGGCAAAAAAGACTTACCAGAACACTTTGACTTTGTCTTCGTAATTTTAATTAAACTAAACAAATACACCAGTCTCAACAAGTACAAAGAAGGTTTTCTTCAGACCTTCTTTGAAGATATGTATATAGAAGATATTCTTTCTTTTGGAAAGTGGACTGTTTCGTACCAAACAAGCTCGAAACAAGCTCATGTTTTCAAAATGTTCCGAAGAGTTCAAAGTTCTTGATCTGATGCAATAATAATTGTGTATTCACGTGAACAACGCATGATTAAAGCTGACGTCAGAGGGAAACATTGCACTGTTTCCTTCTTCATTGTTGACGTCAGAGGGAAACAGTGCAATGTTTCCCTGCACAGAAAGAAACATTGAGTTTGTTGAACAACACGTGACCATGATTTGACCAATAGGATTTCATCTTTGGCAAACGAAAGTCTTTGGGATATAACAATTATGTTTAATTTTCCCGCCAAACACACATTTATGTTTTGCTTCTATTTTATTTTATAGCTTTGGTTTTGGAAGAAATTGCCATTGACAGGGACTCGGAAGACGAACTTAACGAAGCACAAAGTCTTCATTTGGCTTCTCTTATTTTGGCAAAGTATGAAATATAAGACTTACCTTTCTCGAATCTTAATTTGGAAGAAGACAGTAATTTATATAATTCGTACTTATTTTTATTTTCAGACAAGCGTTTGGAGAAGATAATGTACAGATAGCAAAACATTTTGGTAATCTTGGCAGGCTGTATCAATCAATGCGAAGATACAGTGTAAGCTACGTAAAATATTGTATTTTTAATAATAAATGTTTGGCAAGATAAAAGAATAGGACATTATCGCCGGATATGACAGGAACATTCACAAAAAATATCAAGAGAATCCAACGTATAGTCTTCGTTTATGAACTCTCAAAGTTTGCCGTAGCGATTTCACTGTGGAAAAATTAGGGCTTTCGGTAACAATGCTCAGTACCGCCGAGAAGGGGGGGGGGGTAGGCGGGGCGACTGCCCTGGGGCCCGGCCCACGTTAGAGGCCCGTACGGCCGTCTATGCATGGAGCGCCGAATGAGACTTTATTATAAACTTTAAATATGCATGACGTATGATAAACTAACATGGTGGAACTCACGATCTAACGTAAACTTGTCAATTATGATATTCTGAAGTCCTATATGTAGAACGTAACATACAAGAATGCCGTAATATATCATAAACTTTCAGGCGTCTATTGTTAGTTCTTTCCAATGGAGAATGGGTTTAAATAACAGACCAAATCTTGTTTCGTTTTTCAATGCAGGAGACGGTGTAACTTTATAACCCCCAACACATTACGACTCTTCCCGTGAATTCCCGCCAGTTTTTCGCGGCCAGGAAAATATCGTCAGTGTGAAGTTTGTCATGAAGTGCACTGAGTACGTCATAAACTAAAATAAATACCACATTGGAATATGAAAGTTTGTGATATGTTACGGCATTCTTTAGAATATCGTAATTGACAAGTTTACGTCAGATCGCAGTGCGGTAGCAGCAATGTAGCACGACACCGCATGTTTTTAACAGCGATGTACTCGCACAACAGTAGAAATACTCAAATTAAACCCAATCGCCTCTGACATCTGAGACGTTTAGGGGCCCGCAAGACTTACCCTTCCCCCGCGCCCATCCTGGCTCTCGGCGGCCTTGACAATGCTTTATGACGTATACCCAAACTGGACAACTATGCGTAAGAACAATAGATTGTAGCATTAGTGATCCATCTGCGTACGTCAAAAGGCATTGTTACCGAGAGCCCAAATGTTTCAAAAAAACGAACTACCCGTGGCAAACTTTTAGAATTCATAACTAGAGAACTATATATACGCCTGATTCTCTTGAAATTTTCAGAGAATGCTCCTGTCATGCTTTTCTATGCACACTTTGAAGCCTGACGACGAGTCTTTTAAAGGGTATTGGCAATAAAAATTAAATTTGTCCCATTTGAAAGAACTCGTCAAATGGTATATATAAGAAGACCTTTTGTAATTTTTCTGTATCTTTCTTGTGTTTTGAAATATTTCGACCAAAAACAACGTGCTGTCCGCCATCTTGTTGTAATATTGGGTCTAATTAACTAGGAAATTGGTGACGTCACAAGCAGGGTAAACCTGATGAAACTACTCCGTGGGTGACCAAATTTTCATGGAAGGCCTTTTAAATGTTGTGGGTCAATTTAAAATGGAAATAGCGCAACAAAATCGAGTTTCTAGTTCATAATGTCGTAAGGTTGGCAAGATAAATCACTTTACCCTGCTTATGATGTCACATGCATATCGAAAATAATTCCAAGATGGCGGACAGCACGCTGTCCTTGGTCGAAATATTTCCAAAACCAAAACAGATACGGAAAAATTGGAAACGGTCTTCTTATACCATTTGACGAGTTCTTTCAAATGAGACAAACTTAATTTTTGTTGCCAATCTAACGCCAGACGATTTTATTCAGCACAGGGAGAGAGGTCCAGGCCTCAAAGTGTTAATACCATGATATAATTTTCTCTGCAGTTCACCATCTTTAAATTATTTGTACATTAACTGATTATCTGACCTTGTGATTTTTATAGGAGGCTGAAGAAATGCATAAAAAAGCAATAGAAATTAAAGAGCGATTGTTGGGTAAAGAGGTGAGCAGTACACAATTATTAATTAAAAATGGACTCCACGCAAGCCGAAATTAGCAGTCGATACTTCTAAAATCTTTGAGGAAAATGTCGGAACTTTAAATCATTGAATTTTTTTTCCTCACCCTTCGTTTCTTTTTCTCGCCTAATATTTAACATGAAAAAAACCAGTTTTGATTGGCTGAGAGCAATGTAGTTTTAACTTTTAAGAAAATACAGTGAAAGGCCAAAAAACTGAAGACCCAATTACATTCTACAGCGGATGTTGATGAATGGTATTTTCCAACTTTGTACCCCGGTTTCCTGCAGAAAATAAACAAAGATGGCGGCCAAGATTCGGAAACATGCAACTAAATGAGGAACGCGTAACATTGATTGAAACGCTCAAACATAAACTCTGAGCCTGGTCTTAACGCGGGGGGGGGGGGGGGGGGGGGGGGCGACCTGTCTGCTTCCAATCACCCCTTACTTGTCTTACAGCCAATCAAAACCGAAAGAATCCTAGTTTGTGATTCGTCAAAAAGTGTGTACTTTTAGTCGTATACGTATTCCTTTTTGTGAATGAATGTTTTGGTCATACCTTGTTTTAAAAGCGAATTTGTAGTAACACCACGTTTTAAGGACTTATTAACCGAGTGCGAGGTCTGTACGGGAAAGTATTTGCCCGAGGTTTTCGTACAGACCGAGCGACGAAGGAGCGAGGTTTGTGCGATAAAACCGAAGGCAAATACTTTCCCGTACAGACCGAGTAAACGAGGTTAATAAGGAATTTATTATATGGCTATTGGTTCACTTTATTTTTAAGCTTCGAGCGTTGTTTTCGTCTTCGGAGTATGGTGTTTACTTTACCTGTTAACTTTTTCGTGTCGCTTCTTGGCCTTCTTGTTTACACCAGTTCGGCTTTTATTTGTCGTGTTTTTAGATAAAAAGCTTTAAAGCAAACCAGCAGTAATGTTCCAACACATTTTATTGTTCAGAATATTTGAAGAAAGATACCTAGTTCTCTTTTATTTGTATTCAAATCAACTCAGACATTTCCCCGCCAAAACTTACAGGGCCGAGAAAAAAGCGTATTGACCCGAGGTCCATATCGTAAAATCCCGACCTCTCAGGAACCAATCAGCGTCCGTCGTTTTGCGTACGGACTGGAAATCAAACCCAGCCATATAATAAATATATTTATTGCTTAGGTTTTGACTTGCTGAGTCAATGTTTGCTCTGATGAACGGCTGAGTCATTACAGGTCGAAAGCTCAGTTGATGAATAATAAACGTAGTGTTTCCACAAATTCTCGCTGTTTTTATCTGTTTTAATTCAAGTTATTTTTATCGTTTGTATATTTTTTAATAAAGATTTGGGTTTTTTTGCTTCATCTTGACAGTCCGATTTTACTGTACTGTATTTACTTCGGTTCGATGACAGGAGCTATTGTAAGAACTCCATGAGACAGGGGGGTTATAATATTTTAAGAAAAACTAATCGGATGCTTATTTGGGGAAAAAAGGGGGGTGTTTAAAAAATTATGTAAAAGCGGACGAGGAGTTGTTACGTTCATGTATTTCTAGTTTAATATCTAAACTTGCTTTTTTGTAGGATTACGAAGTTGCCTTATCGTTGGGTCACCTAGCATCGTTGTATACGTATGACATGAACATGTTCGAGGAGGCTGAGGGACTCTACTTACGATCTATTGCTATTGGTATGATAATTATATTATAGAGAATATGCGTATATGTAGCGAACGAGTCAAAAAGTGACCGACACGGTTGTCGGTTGCCGACCTTATTCCGCCCAATATAGTTCATGTGTGCTCAGTCGCGCCCGGAGTTCGGTCAATCCAGTTAAATTCCTTAATCAAAGAAATGTCCGCGCTTATTACAAAAGAAGAAAGGACCATAAGCGACCATCTTGTGAATTGTGATCTTGGATCAGTCTGACTTTGTCAGTCATTGATATAGGACACCCGCAGTCCAGTTGCGTATAGGTCATGTTCTAGGGATTTTTGGTGAAGGAAAATTCGAGTGTAGAATATATACATTTTAAGACCAAACCGGGACCAGTTGCGAAAAATGCAACTACACAGGCCTTCCGGCAGAAATTGAACCCACGACCTTGCGATTCTAGTGCAATGCTCTGACCACTGAGCCACGGAGGCCGTTGCCGAGAGCTTGATCGCGAGTTCTGTATACATTAAGGTGGTAATGCCAGGAGAGTTAACGTGAATTGTTAATGTGAATTTTTCTTGTCATAGGTCGTAAATTGTTTGGTGATTGTTATAGTGGATTAGAATATGACTACAGAGGTTTAATCCATCTTTACAAAAGTACAGGTTGGTGTAATAACGTTTAACATGTGTTATAAAATAAGGTGTCCTCTACGCACGCTCTAATTGGCTGGGCCCCGTGCATTTATAAGACTGTGCAATCTCGTTCCCAGAGCCCACGTTCCCCACCCAGGAAACGAGAGACTCTGGGATAATCCGTTTCACATCGATATTTCATTGGCTGATGAACACAGTGAACTCTATATAACTCTTCTTCCGGATAACAAGAATCCTGTGATGGTATGAACAGATTATCCCAGAGCCTCTCGTTTCCCACCCGCTGGGTAAGGGCATAGTTAATATATAGCCAGGGGAACGTGGGCTCTGGGAACGAGATTGAAGAGTGTGAAGATCATGAATGACGTAAATTGACGTGGAGTGGCGTATATAGGATGGCGTCACCTGGCGGGAAAAGCTAGCGAACTTTCAAAACAATCCCACTTTTAGTTTGTTTTTCCCCCTTCATATTTTATAAAACAAATAAAACATACCGCTCCTGTGCATATGTACTCTTATAAAGGTTCGTTTGACGTGATTTGAACACGAACGAAGTGTAAAGGCACGAGGCGGTCTACTCAACTTCTTTCGTGTTCAAATGACGTCAAACATGCCTTTATAAGGGTACATATGCACGGAGCTTTATGTTTTATTTGTTAAGTAAAATATGATATTTGTGCATAGTCAATCGAGATATGGTCTGGAAACTCAGCTAAAGTCTTTGTTCTATCTTTTTGTTCGCCTTTATGCATTTTTGTGCACGGTGCACGGTCACTGAACACATTGTATTTTAGTATAATGAACGAATTGTCCAATAGCAACGTTTCAGTTCAGTCACTCAAGTGTGCTATTTAAATATTAATAAACCTAAAACAAAGGATGTGCACGGTGTAAAGCCCTATTCAAACGAGAACGCAAAGTCATCGCAAGTTGGCAGTCACGCTATCTCAGCCAGCCGCTCTGAATAATTTCCCGAAAATATTATGTACCGTGACAAAGTTAAAACTTGTTTAAAACACTAATGAAACCTTTATTTTGTTAATTTGGGTGTTCGAACGACCGCCACAGAAATTCGTGACTGCCAACTTGCGATGACTTGCGTTCTCATTTGATTAGGGCTTAAGGTACGGTTCAACATACAATCACAGCTCATTATAGGCGCTTTGAAGTTTGCCGAATTTCCACGGACCATATCTCGATTGACTATGATTTGTGGCAGCCTGGCTTCTCTCTTTCAACGTTGAGCGGGCCTGAAAATACGCTTGAAGTGTTATATTTTTTTATGTCGCTCATGTAACTAGCTTAGTTACCTCCGACTCGGTAACTAACCCTTATTTGTTACCTGTAAACTAGACGTTAAACCAAGTGGGACTACAGTCCGTAATTTTGCGCATGTCCATAGGATTGTTTACAACAGTGGATAAAACCGAAAGTGATGGGGGGGGGGGGGGGGGGGGGGGGGCGCTACTTTTGGGATTCTACGGTACCACCATCACAGAATAGAAATACAACCAGAAGTACAACTCGAGTGACAACTTGTCCGCATTTCTTCAATGCGCAGGCGCGATATTTTACGCCATCCGACGGCATCCTACGCAATGCCTACGCAATCCTGGCAAGTTCCCCCGGTAGTTTTAACCTTCTTTTGAAGGTCCAAACTGCCGGGGGAACTTGCCAGGATTGCGTAGGATGGCGAGGAATCAAGATGCGCGAGGCGACATGCGCGAGGACATAAACTTCAAAGGTTCCGACGCGAGTTGGTCTTCTGGTCGTATTTCTATTCTGTGCTACTATAGTGTTTGACGAAGGCGTTGTATGTGTGTAGCCATCTTTACGAACGAACAAGGTCAACCGTCAACTATGGATCGTTTTCACTCACGTGATCGGTGGTCCCCGTTGGGGTGGTGAAACAATGCGAAAAGTTTGAATAAGAATAGAGTTAAATTCCCATAGGATAAAGTTTGTGCAACATGCACCAACATGGCCGCCGTGACGTCGGATGAAAACCAAGAATTGTAGAACGAGAAGGGGCATAGTCGGATTTTCGGTGAAGTTCCAAAAACAAAATCAAAGAACATGCGCAAAACGGACTATAGTCCCCCTCCAAGGGACGCAGAAAATCGCTTTTTTTGTCATTCCGCAAGCCATGCCATTCCGAAAAGTCCACTCATTCCGCCTTTTACATTCGCCCTTTCATTTGGCAGGTAATTACGAAGCTATGCTACAGTACAACCATATATTGGAAACATGGCATGGACTTAGGGAGAATCAGAACATCTCCTCTGAAATAAAAACAAAAACATTTTTACAACCAACAGAGAAAATAATTCAGAAGTTTTTCAGTCAGCTTGAGTAACCGTACTGGTTCGAGGCGCCTGTATTTTTGTAGAAGAACCTTGCTTGGGAGAGATTCTTTTCTAGTGTGTACAAGGCTGGACCTGATTTGTAAGAAACTATAACTGTATTGTTTATATTGTAGTAAAGATGTACAAAGTATTTTAAACTGAATTGTAAATAGTTGTAACTGATGTACAGTATATTGTGTCTTTGCTT
Organism: Paragorgia papillata; assembly: GCA_035771165.1. NCBI lineage: Eukaryota > Metazoa > Cnidaria > Anthozoa > Scleralcyonacea > Coralliidae > Paragorgia > Paragorgia papillata. The sequence continues at coordinate 606,688 of JAWNZC010000471.1, read as the reverse complement.
TGCTTTACTCTACTCTGCTTTACTTTACTCTACTCTACTCTACTTTACACTTCACTTCACTTCACTCTACTTTGCTTTACTTCACTTCACTTCACTCCACTCTACTCTGCTTTACTTCACTTCACTTCACTCTACTCTACTTTACTTTACTTTACTTTACTCTGCTTTACTTTACTCTGCTTTACTTTACTCTACTCTACTCTACTTCACTTCACTTCACTTCACTTCACTTTACTTTACTTTACTTTACTTTGCTTGACTTTTACTTTACTTTACTTTACTCTACTCTACTCTACTCTACTCTACTCTACTCTACTCTACTCTACTCTACTCTACTCTACTCTACTCTACTCTACTCTACTCTACTCTACTCTACTCTACTCTACTCTACTCTTTTTTACTTCGTTTTTACTTCGTTTTTTAAAAAAGAAAATGCTCCTTTGTTTCTTCACAACGATCACTCCACCCCGGAGGAAGACGCTAAATCAAGCGTCAAAGCGGTTAGCTCACGTATTAAGCTGTAATGGGAATTTATTTGTATAAGTGTCTGTGAAGTGAAAAACCCGTTAGCACAGGAGCATGCACTGAACATTTCAAGAGAATCTCGCGTATAGTTCTCGAGATATCAACTCTCAAAGTTTACACCATGGCTAGTTCGTTTTGGAGAAATTTGGTCTTCTCGGTAACAATACCTTATGGCGTACGCAGATGGATCATTAATGCTAAAATCCACTGTTCTTATGCATATAGTTGTCCATCTGCATACGTCATAAGACATTGAGGCCTTGTCCACACGTATCCGTTTTCAAACGCAACTTTTTTTCTCCGTTTTCAAAAAATCCGCGTCCACACGAGAACAGGAAAACGGCGTTTTCAAAAAGTTCCACTTTGGAAACCGTCTTCGAAAAGTTCCGTTTTTGATAACCACTTCATCGTTTACGTGTGGACGGAAGGCCAATCGTAACAAAAAAGTTCATGCGTTTTCAAAAAAATCCGAATACGTGAAAACTAGGTGTGCGAATCCGATCCGAATCCAATCCGGATCGGATTCGGACTAAACTTTTATCGTTCAGATCGGATCGGATTTCGTTCTTTTCTTCTCGGATTTTGTTCTTTTTTTCTCAGATCGGATCGAATCGGATTTTCCACTTTTTTACCGCATCAGATTCACTCTTGTCATTGTTTTTGTCACAAAATTAACAAATTCACTAGTTGTATGTACGTTGCACAACACATAAAGGATATTATTACATAAGATTATTATTGTATAGTTGGTTTTCTTTTCGGAAAGTTTGCGCAACTATTGCAACATATATCCGGTGTTTTAATTATTTCGGACCGGACCGGAATTGAGCAAATGTTTTCGGATCGGATCGGACTACGATTTTTTGGCTTCGGATCGGATTCGGATTGACAGTTTTGGCAAACCCTCGGATTATAAGGGGTCAATCCGATCCGACGCACACCACTACTGAGAACCCATTTCTCCAGAAATGTAATAGCCACAGCAAACTTTGTCTAACTCGAAGTCTAAATGTCGGATTCTCTTGAAATTGTTGGTGAATGTTCCTGCTATCCTCTTCTGGTCACTGAAACAAAAACAATTGCCAAGGAGTTTTCCATAGACCATTAAAAAATGTGTACTATATATATTCAAAATTCAATAGGCGAAGTTCAGGGTATTGCGCGCGCATCATTTTACAAAGGAATTGGCGGGCTCCCCACAAAGTTTGCAATGGCAAACAGACTTGTTAGCGAGCCAACAACAGCAGAATAACAGTGTTGAACATCCAGAAACTGTATCTATACTTTGTTTATTTTAAACGGTATGTTTTAATACTTTGAGCACACACAACACCCTGAAACTCGCCTATTGATATCAATTCGTCTTGACGTTGTCTTGACGGTCTTGTCAAAGTCTTAGATCATCGCACCAGTGTTCTGTCAATTGTTTATTGTTCTTATCGTTTACTTGATGTTGACAACGAATCAGTTCTCCCCACAATAAATTTTGCTCGCAACTTGGGCACGTGCCTTCCAAAGGAATGCAAAAGGTCTTGTCTTCTTTGTTGGCAGACAGGAATTTCCTCGCCAAACACACGATATGGGCGGTCATGGTGCATTCCGAGTATAGGCATCGCAAAATACAATCTGGAGTCTAAAAGAAAAAGTTTCGGTATACACTCGTGTCAAACAAATGTCTTGCATTAGTCAAAGGGACATTAGTTAACAGGCAAACGTTGATTTTTTAAACTAAACAAACATGTGAAGTAGTTTGGGGAGGGGTACTCTGGCATTCTTCGGTAGGGTGTACCACGGTGACCCTAAAACCCTACCAAATAAAAAGACGATTTTCCGTACCCTATTCCCAGACCTAAAAATGCTTGAAAACCAAAAGAGTACAGTGAAAAGGTGGTAAACTGCCGAGATAAGTTTTAATGACAAACTACTGACGTTTCGAACGGAGCCTTTATCACATTTTACTCTGATGAAGGGCACCGCTCTAACCCCAGTACACGCGTAAAAATCTCGCAAGTTGTTACAGCATTGTTGCCTGAACAATGCTGTAACAACTTGTTGACATATGTGAACAACATTGATAAATGAACAACATTGTTCATTATTGTTTCAACAAGTTGTTACAGCTTGATGAAACAACAACCGTTGTTCACGCATGTTGTAACAACCGAAGGACGTGTTGATACATCAACCATGTTCACCATTGTTGTAACATTGTTGTTCATCGTTGTTATTTCGTCATGCTGTTACAACATGTTGTATCATGTGCGAACAACGTTGTTGGCTATAAAAATGTGCTGTTGGAACAACTTGTTCATGACTGTTGATTTATCCGTGAACTGTGAACAAATTGTTCGAACCATAAGTGAACAACTTGTTGACAACTTGTTCACGGCGAGCAGCACAACATTGTTCACGGTTGTTAACAGGCGTGAACAATGTTGTGCTGCACCCCATGAACAAGTTGTCAACAAGTTGTTCACTTATAGTTCGAACAACTTGTTCACGGATAAATCAACAGTCATGAACAAGTTGTTCCAACAGCACATTCTTTATAGCCAACAACGTTCGCACATGATACAACATGTTGTAACAGCATGACGAAGTAACAACGATGAACAACGATGTTACAACAATTGTGAACATGACTGGTGTATCAACACGTTCTTCTTCTTCGGTCAACATGCGTGAACAACCGTTGTTGTTTCATCGAGCAGTAACAACTTGTTGAAACAATGATGAACAATGTTGTTAATTCATCAATGTTGTTCACACATGATAACAACGTTGTTACGGCATTGTTCAGGCAACAATGCTGTAACAACTTGTGAGATTTTTACGCGTGTAGTTTGTTATCAAAACTAATCTCGACAGTTTTTGCTCTATCCGAACTGCTGTTGTTACATAGATTGTTTGAACATGACGTCATGTCCGCCATCTTGGTTGATTTTTCGGTTGGCAAAAGTTGGCAAACGCTGTTGACAAACCGCTGACCACAATATTTGCTTTGGTAACAGCTTTTGAAAATTTACTGGAAATCAAATCAACCAAGATGGCGCCAATGTCACGTGATTGCAAACAATCTATATCAAGTGTAGTTTTTCCAGCTTTCTGATTGGGTGAGGAGCAGTCCTTGTGTGGCTGTCTGAAAATCGTGATGTTTCTCACGTAACCCATGACAGCGGCCAACATTACTTTTCCCTTGGAAAATATGAAAACTGCAAGTTTAAAAGTAGATTATCAGGTTCAGTTTGTCTTTGTTTTTTTCCCAGTTTTCCAATATATATATATATATATAACAAAACACTTATTTTAGTACTGGTACCTCGGGAAAACTCTGTTTTCTGGCCCCTTGACCACTCGTTGTTGCCCTTAGCTAGACCTTGGAAAACAACAGTGCTCTAAGGTCTATTACATACTGTTTCCCTCAGTGCTACTAAATACTACCATTTGCAACCTCCCATGAACCATGCCACAATTCACACGTTCGTTTACGTTTCAAAAATGCATTTTTTAGAGGAAAATTTTGACACTTAAAAATTATATGATTAATCACGACGCCATTTTTTGACAGGTGATTGAAACGTCAAAATTTTCTTCTAAAAATGCTTTTTTAAAACGTAAACATAGGTGTGAATTGTTCACGAGAAGTTGCAAATGGTAGTAAAAATATTTAATATTACTCGTACTAGCTACTATACCAGGGTGCATCGCGAAAATATTTTGTCGAAAAAGTAGGGGGGGGGGGCTTATCCCCCCACCCAGTTTCGACTTCCGCTTTCGCTTCGGTATTTCAGACAGAAGCGGCATTGGAGTTCTGGATTAGCCAAGAATTCGAAGCTTGTTTAAGCTTGTTTCAAACGTCAAACTCATCAGTGCGTAATTCGAACCTTTCCAAGCATTTTACTCATATTAAATGTGACGTTTGAAACTGCAGGCGATTAACTGTTTCTTTTATTTTTGCGCTCAAAATCGTACTGAATTATGAAGGATAAATTTACAGTAGCAGTGTTTCAGTTTCACGACGTTGTTATTGTTATGATGCGATGCAACATGAGAACTATATCCAAGGCTGTTGTTTTGTTTTGTAATAAACCAAAACACATTGCGAAGAAGTTATTGGAAGGCACTCAGCGGTTACTTTGCACCGCGATTTTGGAGTTTTTATGTTTGTTTTGGATCGCATATTTCAAAAAGTGCATCACGATTTGCGAATCGCGATATGTTAATTCGAACCCTGCTGTACTAACCATATGGCCAGCACATATAGTGCATAGCAATAACAAGTCACTGCTGGAGCCTTCACTATTCTTTTCAGTCCCTTTCGTTTTTTTCCAACTAGGTATAGCACCGTAAACAATGGGCATATGAATTGGGGGTTGCTTCAAGGGGTCAAAGTCCATTTTGTACTCCTCTTTTAACCACCGGATGGTCAGCGGCAGTCTGTTCCAAGGTCCAACACGTAACATCTCCGTCAAAACTCGAAAGCAAAACTTCACACTGGGTTCCGATGATTTTTTCTTGGCTACATGCTTCAAACGTCGACTAGTCGAAGGATGCTGCCATGCCCACTCAAACTAAAACAAAACCAGAAAAATGGGGGGAAATTATTAATTAATTAATAATTATTTTAAAATTATTATTGGCAATGAAACTATAAACATTTGATGTCTTACTCTCAATGCGGAAATTTCACTTGGAAAGCCATGGACAGTCAGTATCATCTCCCTAATTAAAAAAAGCATAATTACTGTTTATAGAGCAATTACAGAATTGTCCTCAGAGAACAATAAAGACCTACCTATTAGAAGTGCTTTGAGTAACTTTGTTACAAGTAACTAGTTACAGTATTAAACTAGTTACATTTTTAAGTAACTGTAACTGAAACTAGTTACTTTTTCTGAAGAAGTAACTATAATTATAACTAGTTACTTTTTGAAGAAGTAACTATAACTAGTTACTTTTTTAAAGAACTGTAACTAGTTACAATACTTGGTTCAAAAATGTGACTAGTATAGTTACTGATATTCAGTTGAGGATGTCATTCTTTCTTGATAAAAATGGTTTTGATATAATAATGAAGGTACATTATGTACACATTTGACTATTTCTGCTTAGTGACAACTATATTTATGGCATCTAAAAACCAGTAATTTCTTTGTCGATTCTAGTAACACGGACAATGGAAATATTATGGAATGTAACTTTGTAACTAGTTACAAAAGTAACTTTGTAACTGTAACTAGTTACTTTCTTTTCATTGTAACTTTTATCGGTAACTAGTTACTTTTCTAACAATGTAACTGTAACTAGTTACAAAAATTATGTAATGAATTACCAATTCATTCCCATGCAAATTGCTTGTTACTGATTAGGGGCTGGGTAAGGGTGTTCACGTCCAAAATAACGTTAACCCAGACCTGACCGTATACTGAATCATGAAAAAAGCCTGACCCCAACACAGATGCTAATCCTAACCCAAGAATTTGTGCATATTGGACATGGACTTATAACTGGTTTTTGTGAGAAGATGCAGTGGTGAGGTGAGAGAACATCCTGGCAAAGGCTGGAACTCACATAACAAAATACCATCAATTGCATATAAGGATGCATGGACACCGTTGATAAAAAAACATTACCTATGCCAGCAACAAACTTTAATGAGGTATCCTACGAGCATTTGACAAAGTAAGACTGTCTTACTTAGTCTTCACTGTCTGGTTGTTGTTGCCACAGCTAGTTACCACTTCTCTTCCAATGTTTACTCTAGCAAATTCACACATGCGCAAACGTTTGACAGTGGTGTTGGTAAAACCTGACTGAGTGAGCTAAATAGAAACCTGTTGAGTGTTCCTGGGAAACGTTGAAGTTGACGTAGGTAATGTTTTTTATCAACGGTGTCCATCCTTAGATGCAATCGATGGTATTCTAATAATTTGGAAAATTTTACCACCAGTTGAAAACATTACGTCTGTGCAAGTCAACTGGGAAAAGCAGACAAACTATTTTACTCTTACCAAGTCTTGGGCCTTCCAGTGTGCTGAACTCACTGGAAAATCTTCTAAAAAAATGCATAACGTGTTCCTGCCAAAATCCAGTCTTTTCCGGCAGGGTGCATGCATGTTCTCTCACCTCACCGCATCTTTTCATGAATGCCCTGAGGACGAGGTTGGAGTCAATTGTCTATAACCCTTATCTTAGACATAGTTAGTTGCCAACTCTCAAAGGATCATGAAATTTTCTCTTTATGGAGCAATTATAGAATACCCATTACCCGTCCACTTTTGAATGTGTCTTCAGTCTTCAGAGACACATGCAAGCCATGCGGGATTTCCTAAAAGCTCTTTAATGTATAGCCAAAGGTTTAAATTGTATGTACTTACCAATCTTAGAACCTGATCGTAACAATCCAACACAATTTAACAAGCTAGTGGATGGATATTTTATAGTTCCTAATCAATCAAATCCTGATCAATACAAATAATCACAAAAAAACTTCTTTATCGATTGTTCATCTTTACTAAAATCAATCGAAAATTCAAATTGATTGTCATTGATTGATATCGATTTCTATCGATTATAGATTACATCAATTAGATAATAAACTTACCATGGTCCCCTTTTGCTAGTTTTGTATGCTCCTCCTTTCTCTACTCCGCCATTATGTTGCTTAATTCTTCGATTGGGATCAACAGTGAATCCAATATAAGTACGACCCTTGTACTTGGGATTTAAACAATATAATAAATAACAACCATAAAAACGACTTTTCTCTTCGCTTATCACATTCATTATTTTGTTTACCAATTTTTCTACATTTGAAATTTTGAATTATGCTAGACAATAATGTACAAGAGTAAACAATACTGCTGACCAAACATCGCGGGCCTGTTTTATGAACTTGTCAATCCCACTAATATTATTCTGAAGTCTACGCTAAACGTCGCACAATGCCACAATAGACGAATTTAATTCGAATTAACTTATGCGACGTCGAGTTAAACCATAGCCACTGGTTAAACGTCGAATTTCAGTTGAATTTATATGTTTTTACTTAGCCTGCGAGCAGGCTCTCTCAACGCGGCGTTTCACAGCAACAGGAGGGCCTGCCCACAGGCTAGTTTTCCTTTGGACGTGTTGAGTCTGAAAATGATTCCTTGAAAACACGGTGCCGAATTGTCACAGACAGAAGAGAAACATTTATTTCGACGCGATAATTTGTCGTGTAACCCGAACATGCATTATCGCCGCATTACCCGTCTTAATTGCCGAGACGAATTTAAATTCGTGTGTCTAATTTAATCGAGTTTAATATACGTCGCGGTTTCGTCGAATAAAATTCAACGACGTTTAGCGCAGGCCTGAAAGAAATTTGAAGAATGTTTTGAGCATTTGGATAATTTGAGAATTTTGAAGGAAGGTTGCAATATTCATAAATTTCGACTTCGGCCATTGTTATCCGCCTCAACCTTTGGCTATGGCAGATGACATTGACATCGGTGTGACTAATTCTTGATATCATGCTTAGGCTTATTCAATAATTCTTTAATATTGATCCGCGAAACACATAAAGGCCTGGCCAAACGCTTTCAACATTTCACTGATTCAACATCGTTCAACATTGTTGAATTCAACATGTTGAAAGCGTTTGGCCACCCCTGTTGAATGATGTTGAACGTTGTTGAACGTTGTTGAATGGTGTTGAATGATGCTGAACGAAATTTTTTCTATTGTTCTCAAAATGTTGAAAGGTGTTGAACGCATTTGGCCACATTTCATTCAACTTTGTTGAACAGAGACATGCGCCATGCCCAGACTGCAAAGTTTGCGAGTTGCGCGGGCAAGTTGTGTCCTGAAAATTTCGTTTGCGCGGCGAACTATATTCGATAAGAAAATTTCCGCGGTTTAACTGTATTTATTGTAACATGAGTCATGCTGGTCAGCGCCAGTTGTATATTTTAATATTTATTTTCCAGCCCACGTTCCCTCCCAGTCCCACCCAGCGGTTTATTTTGAATATTCGCCCAAGTCTTGGTGTGATCCGTACTGAAGTTTTGGATAGACTGGTCCTGCGTAAATCGCACGGGAAAGGTCGATTCAGATCGATTTGCACTCATTTGCGAGAAAATAAATCGATTTAGAGTCATTTAAGTAAATATAAGGATGTTAAAGTAATTGCACTGTTTCTTTCAACGGCCCAACCATTCGCTATTGCGGCGAATGCGCGGGCAAATATATAATTTGACGAAAATTGCGCGGGCAGACATCCAATTACGGTTTCCAAGTGCGCGGGCTAGATATTGCCGGCGCAAAGCAAACTTTGCAGTCTGGCGCCATGCCAGCTTTTGTGGTAGCCCGCCTAACGCCTTCAATTAATTGTCATTCATGAATGTTGAACGATGTTGAATTCATTTGGCCACTCGTGCTTTCAACATTATTCAACTTCGTTCAACAATGTTGAATGATGTTGAATGCGATGTTGAAAGCGTTTGGCCAGGCCTTAAGAGATGCCCCTAAATTAAATTAACTTGTGCGCCAATGCGCGCCTACTTTTTTTATGGATCAAAGTATGGGAACGCGCGGGTCTGGGTACGAGACTGGATCAAAGTCAAGCCACTTGGCCAATCTTACATGAAGTACAGTAGTAATATAGGAACATGTGAGACAAATGGCCGTCGAGGGAAGCCATCTTTGGGAAGAATTTCTTTCTGCCATACAAGACCTGGATTATGTTAGAACTCGGTATTGTACCGTGTTGCATATGGAGTTATTTTTAAAAGGAATGGAGTGTTCAACACAAGTTTCATTTAGCCGTTCTTTACTAAGGTAATTCAGATAAAAATTTCAGCTCTGTTTGGCTAGGCTTCTTGAAATATGAAGTTTAACACTTAACAGTACTGAATTTTATTACTCTTATGTAATATATACCTAATATATTCTTATTGGAAGAGGTCGGGAAACTAAAGAAGGGTTAGTGTAAGGTGGTAATATTATTACTGTCCAACAGACCAACACTAAAGTTTTTTTTGTTGGTTTTTTTACAGTGACACAGATTTGGTAAATGATAAAAGATATGAAAAGAAGGAGAATACTAAAACAAGTGGTGTTGGCCCAGAATACAATTGCACTGTAAGAATATTTAGCACTATGGATTAGTGGCATATTTGCTGACCTTTTTTCCTTACTTATTGTATATGCATGACAAAATTACTACATTCTGATTGGTTGAGAGGAGTACAACTATTTTATTAATTGTACTGCAGTACAATTAATAAAAATAGAGAAGGCCCTGAGAACGATGTTGACAATAAAATTCAAAGTGGTGGCCAATATTTCTGCAATGGAAAGTTTTCACATTTCCAACGACTTGTGGTAGTAACACTATGAACTAAAAATTCCATGTAAATATTTTGAAATGAGTACAGAGAACACCCAGAGTGAAAATGTTTCTTGTCAAGTAATGAAACAAGAGGTTTTCAAAGGTATAAGTGAGTACGAAGCATGGTACAAAGTGTATGTGTCATTATTTTGTCATGCATATAATAAATGAGTAATCATGATTTTGCTCAAACAATTAAAGATTTACACTACTCGTGATATTTGAAAATTATGCCAAATTGCACTCGCCTAATGGCTCGTGCAATTTTGGCTAAAATTTTCAAGTATCACTTGTAGTGTAAATCCTTAATTGTACTCGCTATCATATGATCACCTATACTTATTTTTCTCAAGAACATGCAGATGTGATGATTGACTGTGACTTGCAAGATTGATTTAACCACGTATATGGTAAATGTAAACCATTATGTGGCTCTAACAATTGTAACATGAAGTAGCAACCATGTTGTTTATACCTCCGCCAGCTGGTTATAATATTTAGAGATGTTTAAAAAGAGAACCTTCCAAATTTTGACTAAATTCAACCAAAATTTAATGGATTGGTCATTGGTATATGGCCAACCCTTCTGCAAACTTTCATGAAAATCGGTGCAATAGTTTTTGAGATATCTTGGTGACAGACAGACAAACAAACCAACAAACAAACAGACAAAAAGGGGTAAAAACATTACATAACCTCCTGGCGGAGGTTAAAAGTTAATTGACACACTCACTTGTTCCAGGCTTCTCACCTGCTCGGTCCAAACAGCAACCAACCATGAGATACACTATAAAGATGTTTTAATTTAACTGGTCGTTTGTGTTTTCAGACTTTATATTTTTCACAAAAGTGCCCTCAAAACGCAGGAAATTCTCTTTCAGAGACCCAAATTTCAAACATTTTCTGGGGGGCATGCCTCCAGACCCCCCTAGTGGTAATGTGTTGTCACACAAAAAATTTTTTTTTGATGGCTAGTTTTGATATCCTGGCTAAAAGCCTGGTTACCATTGAGGTTGGGGTTAGGTTTTAGTTTAAGGGTTCAGGGACTAATACTAGTATTTCTTGTAATACAGTATCTGTTATTTATTAATAATTGAAATATCTTATCGTAGGAGCATGTCGCTGCAGACACTGAAAATTTAGAAGTGAACAGCTCACCATCTAAAGAAAATGGTTGCATCATGAAGTCATCAAACTTGAATGAAGACACAGAATTTGAAACTATGGAAAACATGGGTCTACCAACATCATTTGTCACTTCAAGGCTGGCAAAATTGAATAATGTGGTAAAGCTATATATTGAAAAGTTTATTTCGTTTAAAGCGAAATTCATTAAGATATTTGGCCGGTTTTTTTCAAAACACTCTTTTGTAGAACAGCTAGTTGAGTTGCAATTAAAACTATTTTTACATTATTTGTACATTTTTACATGTACATGTACATGTACAATAAATGAATAAAACAATTATTGAATTCGACTCTTGAATTTTCAAGGTCTATATTTGTATTATCAGCTTTTGACTTCTACAGATAATACGTAAATTACCGCTTCAACCTTTACAATTCTTGATATCTAAAAAGCTTCATCTATAATTGTTTATTATTGTTCATCCTTTTTCAATTTTCGCTGGCTTTTATACTTCAAATTGTAGGTGAAATTTGAGAACGCTTTTGTCAACAATCAGAAAAAGAAGAAGAAGAAGAAAAAGAAAAAAGTTAAAAAGAAAAGCGGAGAAAATCATTCACATAACAAATTAGATGATCGTGGCTCGATTAAAAGCAATAACACGACTGAAGAAAATACTGATTTCACAGAACCACTATCAAAATCTTCTTCTATACCATGTACGAATAATGCTATTACTGATAGCCACTTAAAATACGAAGGACAGGAAACTCGTGAATGTTGCTCTCAATCTAAAAACGATGCCCTCCCAGCCTCCGTAAAAGTGATGGCAGACGCTCCCATGAATGAAGTTAGTGTGGCTTGCGGTGAGGTTGGTCACGAGGTTTTCTCCAGGGAGAAGGCAATGATAAACTGTGTGCCGACCTTTTTAGAAGGAACCAATGAAGGCAATGATGAAACTTTGTCGGGTAGTTCAAACTGTTTCAACGATTACTCGGACAGAGTAAATTCAAACCATATGCCACAGAACACTACAGAAGCAACCGATAATAAAGATCTATCAGATCTTCGACAAGATTCCAAAGAATATGTACAAAGAGGCGACACATACCTGATAAAGCAACATTTAACAGAAGCAACCAATAAAGATATGTCGAACCAGTCAGAATGTCTCAACGTATATTTGGACAGAAGACATTTTGAACAAAACTGGACAGAAGCAATGAATGACAAATCTCCGTTTGGTTATTCGGAGTATTTAGACACAGAAAATACAGGCTCAATGGCACACGGCATCACACGACCAATTAGTGATAAAGCTTTGGGCACAGTAAATACACGTTCAATGGCACAAGACACGACAGAAGCTGTAGTTAGTGATAAAGCTTCGTCTGGCCATCTACAATACTTCAAAGAATATTTGAACACAGAAGATACAGGCTCAATGGCACAAGACGCGACAGAATCAGCCAGTGAGAAAGCTTTGCCTGGTCGTTCAGAATATTTCAAAGACTATTTGAACACAGAAAATACAAGCTCATCTGCAATGGCACACGACATGATAGAAGCAACCACTGCTAAAGCTTTGCCTGGCCATCCAGATTATGCCAAAGAATATCAGGACAGCGGAAATACAGACGTGATAGAGCAAACCGAAGGGACCAGTGACAAAGCTCTGTCAGAAAGAGAGTGCCATTTGGAAGAACCAGGTGATAGTGATGGCTGGGACCAGTACTGGACGACATTTGGCTACGACTTAATATTAGAAAGCTGGACGGTGGCACACCCTGATGTAATTCCACCTTATCATGCAAGTGAAATGGCCTGGAAAGATGGTGATTGTGAACGTAAGGACAGTCAACGGGACAAAGCAGGCTCTCTGAAAGAAGCTTGGTGGAAGTTATACGATGATGTGTACAACTATTATATTTACCAATATCGCTATTGGTACAATGAAGGTTATCGTCATCTCAACGAGCGCTCTAACGCAACTTCAGACGAGACAACGGCAGATCGAATGAATTCCTCAAATGAGCGCCACAGAAGCATTGACAAAATGGAATCATTGGATGACCCGAGTAATGTTAGTAATGGTTTAGACGATGCCTCGATCAAGGACGAAATCGATTACAGTATCAAGCATAAAAAACGCCCTTTAGATGTTGATGAAAACGAAAGTCATCCAAAAAGGTCACTTCACGATGTTTACAGTGTTCTAGGATTTGAGATGTGTGCCGAGTCAGAAAAGTATAGAAATCAACCGGCATACCAAAGCGCTCGTGTTAGGTTTAATGGAAAAAGCTTTCTTGTGGGTGGTGATTATATATCAGGCAACACAGTGTGTGGTGAGCTGATATCTTCTGGTGTAGGTGGAAATGATGGTGAGATTGAGGATGGTGGTGATGTAGGGGAGGATTTGTGTACACTAGGGGACACTGCTGAACATTTCTGTACACTAGGAGACACTGGTGAACGTCCGTGTACGCTAGATGACACTGCTGAACATTCGTGTACACTTGACACTGCTGAACATTTGTGTACACTATGTGACACTGCTGAACATTTGTGTACACTAAGTGACGCTACTAAACATTCGTGTACACAAGGGGATACTGCTGAACATTCGTCTACACTAGGGGACACTGGTGAACATTCGTGTATACTAGGTGACACCGCTGAACATTCGTGTACACTGGGTAACACAGTATGGGATGAAGTTGTCTGTCCTGTAGATAGAAATAACCATGAGATCGAATATAGTGATGATGAAGCTACATGTAATCTGGCCAGTGGCTGTAGTGAACATGGAAAAGTTGATGGTTGTGATGGTAAAGTTGTTTCTAGTATTTCAAATCGAAGCTGTGATCACAATGAAAAATATGAAGACAATAAAGAAGAGAGGCTTCAGTCACAGACGAATAGCACTACCCAGAAAGTTTGTCTTCAGCCACCTCGAGAAAACTGTCCTGACGAACCTGCGGAGTCTGCTGACCACATCGATCGCGGTAGCACCGACTTGGCGAAGTACTGGTACCAAAGATACAGGCTGTTTTCTCGCTATGACGAAGGCATCAAGATGGACGACGAATCGTGGTTTTCCGTAACCCCAGAACGCATAGCCAAGCACATTGCGAAGAGATGTCGATGCGATCTTATCGTCGACGCTTTTTGCGGCGTCGGTGGAAATGCCATTCAGTTCGCATTCACCTGTGAAAGGGTCATAGCAATTGATATTGACCCGGTCAAAATCGAATATGCCAAACATAATGCAGCCATTTACGGCGTTGCGGATAGAATCGAGTTTATTGTCGGCGACTACATGATGCTCGCCTCAACCCTCAACGCCGACGTCGTGTTCTTGAGCCCACCGTGGGGCGGACCAGCGTACTCCAATGCGGTGGTTTTTGATCTCAAGACGATGATTCCGATGGACGGGTTCGAGGTGTTTGAAGTCAGTAGAGCGATCACTGCAAATATCGCGTATTTTGTGCCGCGTAACACCGATATACAGCAGTTAACGTCCCTGGCGGATGTGGGTGGCAAAGTGGAAATTGAACAGAATCTTCTGAACAGAAAAGTGAAAACTATTACGGCTTATTTTGGTGAACTGATTAAGGAGAGAAAATCTACTTGAGCGTAAAAATAAGAAACTGGTTATTCTAGGTTTGAGTTCCCTTTTGAGAGGAAGGCGGTTCGGAAGTCCGTTGCCAAGTTTCCAATTACGTTTCTAAATTCGACGTTGATGTCGAAATACGATTTGATGTTCAAATGTACGATTCGAAGTTCAGCTTTGGGCCATTCTTTGACTATGCATTTGATAATCTGGAATTGCAGAATGATTAATCACCTATTTTCCTGCACAAATTGTACCATTAAGCTGTAGTCTGGTCGACCACTCCAGAACATAGTCTATTGAGAGATGGTCTGGAAACTCATCAAAAGTCTTTGTTCTATCTTTTTGTTCGCGTTTATGCAAATTTGTGTGCGGTAAGCACAATGTATTTTTGGTATAATGAGCAGTCATTCAACAGCAATCACTCAACCTTTTTTTTTAATATTAATATAAAGCGAAAAACAAAAGTGTTGTGCACTGGTGAAGACCGTCTCAACATAAAATCACAACTCATAAGCGCTTTGAAGTTTGGCAAGTTCCGGACCATAGCTACACAACACCGCTGCCAAACGTTTGCGCATGCGCGAATTCGCTAGAGTAAACATTCCAAGAGAAGTGGGAACTAGCCGTGGCGACAACAACCAGACAGCGAAGACTAAGTAAGACTCGACTATTCATTTGTGTTTTAAAAAAAGGGTAAAGAAAATTACGAAGGGGTAATTTCAGAATATGTTACAATATTGACAAAGAAGCCATGCACAAATTATCTACCTTATCTTTTTGGTAGCATGCTTATATTTTTAACTTTTGTGTCGGACTCTCGGACCAATCTAAATATTTCAGTGTTTTCCGGCTCTTTTTTCGAGGTGCGAGCACCGACGTCGCGCATGCGCAAAACGTTTGGCAGCCGTGTTTAGCTACACTGACTCTGACCAGAACTTCGTAACCAACTTTCCAGCCTCGTCCTCAGGTTGTCCGTGAGAAGATGCGGCGAGGCGAGAGAACGCGCTGAATAAGGCCGGAGATCACGTGACAAAATATTCCAATATATTTGGAAAATTTCCCCGCCAGTTGAAAACGTTGAATCCCAATCTCGTTCCCAGAGCCCACGTTCCCAGAGCCCACGTTCCCAGAGCCCTCGTTCCCAGAGCCCACGTTCCCCACCCGGGAAACGAGAGACTCTTGGGATAATCCGTTTCAAATCGTTACGTTATTGGCTGAATAGTGAGCATGAGTTGGTTTGAAGTGACCGGAAGTAGAATTAATAAAACCAAAATAACAAAGATGTCGGACGACAAGACTCCAGTGAAGACGTTGCCGCGATCGATATCTTCGCCGTATGTGTGTAGATGCTGTAATTCGAGCTTCGCCAGCAACCCCATTGACTTGTTTGGGGAAAAGTCAAACAAGGAGAACATACTATCCAGATTCCGCTCGGATATTTACGCATGCGTACCTCAACCGGAATAACAAGAATCCTGTTATTTGAAACGGATTATCCCAGAGTCTCTCGTTTCCCGGGTGGCGAACGTGGGCTCTGGGAACGAGATTGACTGAATCTATCCGTGCAAGCGAAATGCATTTTATTTTTAATGAGTCTGGTCCTTCCAGCGTGCTGAGCTCACCGGAAAATCTTCTAAATTTATCGAAGAATTTCTTAACGGTGCTCCCGCCAAAATCCATCCTTTGCCAAGGGCGTTTTCTCGCGTCGCCGCATTTTCTCGCGAACACCCTGAAGCCGAGATTGCAAACTTCCCGAATTTGGCAAAAGGCCCTGGGGACGAGGTTGTGGCAATGTAATTTGAAACTTGGCAACGAACTTCCGAACCGCGCGCTGAAAAGTTTTTAATTTGTGTGTATGTTGTGTAAACTTTATTTCAAGAAATGAATGTATTTAGCTCGCAGAAGTAATTGGGAACAGGGCCGTAGATAGCGGGGGGCAGCAGGGGCAACTGCCCCCAGAGAAAATCCAAAATATGATTTTTATAATGTTGATTATTATTTTTTATTGGTATTCAGACAGTTATATAGTTAATAATTGCACAACAACATCACATTTGTTCCCAGAGTCACAGAATAAAGAACTAACTAGTTGTTTAATATCATAACTCTGACAGTGAGTTTTCGCGTTGCGTTCGCGCTTTATGCCTTTATCCCGTTAGAGTAACTATTATTTTGCAGTCATTTGCTACTCACTTTTCACCAGAATGTTCGGAAGTTCGTTGGTAAGTTCAAAGCTCGTTTTAAGCTACGCATTTGATTGACTTCTTGGTTCCTAGTAGCCGGCAATCAAACTTTGAATTTCCCAACGAACTTGCGAACTTCCGTAACGAACTTCTGAACATTTTGGTGAAAACGGTGACAAGTGAGTTGCAAATGACTGTCGTTGTCTTTGTAAATATGTAATACTGTAGTTTTAAACAAAATCTTTTGTAAAAATGAGAGAACGTGTCTTAAAAATATGTTTTAAAATTTTCAAAATTTTGCTCAAATATGATGTCAGATCGCGGGAAATGCCATTTCAGAGACTCAAACCTCGAAAATTTTCCGGGGGAGCATAGACATTGCGCAGTACAGGCTCGGACTGGGCCCAATTTAGCTGTGATTTGCCATTTCAGCTGTTAGGGGGCTCAGCCCTAGGGGGACAATTCGAGAAGCCTCTAGGGGGGTCCGGGGGCACGCCCCCCCGGAAAATTCTGAAATCTAGAGTCTCTGAGATGGCATTTCCTGCGTTTTGGGGGAAGATTTTATAGAATTCCGGAGATTATAAAACATTAAAACGTCATATAAAGCACACAATTTACACAAAATACAACAGATTTCAGGATCGACTTCTCAACACTTAGAACAAAACATTTTTAACATTTCAGAACATAAGAAGCTGTTCCATTTCCGAGGACTTTGACGCAGGTTTTCGATACACTGCCTCGTTATCAACAGCCTTCAGTAAATCAACTTATATAGAACAAATCATTACTGCTTCCAAAGTGTTACTGTTGGTCTGTTGCAAACTATTTTGAGTATTTTCCTTATCACTAATTTCACAAATGCGGAATTAAGTAATTGCTTCAATGCTTCCAATTTGATATTTTATGGGTGTGTCTGGTCAGGGGCCCATTTTGATGTCCCAGAAGGGCCCATGTGCCATGGCACAATGGCACATAGGCCAGTCCGAGCCTGGCGCAGTCTTACTGCCGCCTGACTAAAAAATCCTGCTGGTGCATGACTGGGGGTGTCCAGCCAGTGACGAATTCGAATAACCTGTGTTTCGTGAAGAGATTATACTAAAAGACATTTTGGTCAATTCTATACAAAATTTTACTTTCGGAGCCTATTTCTGGAGCGCAACTTCCAGCCTTCCAGGCCCATAACGAATATGATCGCGCCACTAAAAAAAAAAGCCTATGTCCAGGCTGTGTGAGAACTATTAAACTCAGAAATATGAGTCTGTCTTGCATGAGCAAGCAGATTTTTACACCGTAATAATTGCTCTAGAAATTATCTTTTCTGAAACCGAAGGACAATCCAGTAAAAATCTCTTTGGATTTTGGGAAAACGTTTTTCAGCAATCTTTCCCCAACTATAAAAAATTTTAAAATTGGCGAAAATCGGGGGAAAAAAATACAGAAAAAAATTATTAAATTTGTGTCATAGATGAAGATTCAGGAAAACTTGGTTTCGAGTTTGGTTTCAAAACTCTATTAGGAAACTGTCAAAAGTTGCGAAAAAGGGAAAATGGTTGAAATTAAAGGATAAAGGTTACTATTAAAAGATTACTTGCAGCCAGCGGCTGAATTGCGAAGGACGCAGATCAACGTGGCCGTGTCGAGGCATATCAAAGGCGCTCCAAGCCGCCGCCAACGACACAGTTCAGACCACGGAACACAGCTAAAATGTTGGGTGTTGATTTTATGGAGGGAGGAAAACTGGAGAACCCGGCGAAAAACCCTCGAAGCACAGGAGAGATCAACTACAACTCTGCTCACATGAGTTCAAGCCCGATAACGGGGTCATTCCCAAGCGGTCACCCATCCAAGTACTAACCCCGTCTAACCGGGCTTAACTTTTTGGTGAGAGGCAGCGCGCTAACAGCATACGCCACCCGTGCTCCCCTTAACTTGAAATAACAGACATTTCTGCTTTTGTAAGAGAAGCACTAAAATGCCTTATCGTCCCGAAAAGTTACATCTAAATCTTACTCTGAAAGTCAAACAATAAAAGAAGTAACAAAAAACAAAATTGTAAAACATCTCTTGTGACGTCATCAAGTTCCACGCGGGATTTCTTCGTGTGTTACGCGCGGAGCAAAATGGCGGCGTTAGGGAGAGTTTCTTGTAGAAATCTCCCGAATGCTGTTCGCTGTTTTGGTGGAATAAACGTTCTGGCTGAGCGTTTTGCAAGTACTGATATTTTGCCTCCACGAAGGTCGTTGCTTTATATTCCTGGAAACGACGAGAGAAAGATTAAAAAAGCTGCAACTTTGAAAGCAGACACCGTTGTACTGGACTGCGAAGATGGGGTGGCCATAAATCGTAAGGTTAGTGAAATCTGTGCGAGGAAAGCACTCAACGACGTCTTCAAATTGCAGCGCCAAAAATGGCATAAGTTGGTGACTAAATGTAAACACTGTAACAAGACGGTTATTATGGCTGAACATTCTTAGAACAGCGATATAAAATATTGTTAATTCTAAAAATGGCTATTTTATTCAGGATTCCCATCGAGAGTCTTGTTATGTCTCCAGTCAACTGGCTATGCAGTTAACTGGCTACATGGTCATCTTGCTATGCAGTCATCTGGCTATGCAGTCAACTGGCTATGTATGTGTGCAACTGGCTAACTATGCAGTGATTGCAGTCACTGGCTATATGGTCATTTGGCTAACTATGCAGTCAACTGACTACATGGTCATTTGGCTACGCAGTCAACTGGCTATATATGGTCATTTGGCTATGCAGTCAACTGGCTATATGGTCATTTGGCTTTGCAGTCAACTGGCTATATATGGTCATTTGGCTATGCAGTCAACTGGCTATATGGTCATTTGGCTAACTATGCAGTCAACTGGCTATATGGTCATTTGGCTAACTATGCAGCCAACTGGCTATGTGGTCATTTGGCTATGCAGTCAACTGGCTATATGGGCATTTGGCTATGCAGTCAACTGGCTATATGGTCATTTGGCTAACTATGCAGTCAACTGGCTATATGGTCATTTGGCTATACAGTCAACTGGCTATATGGTCATTTGGCTATGCAGTCAACTGGCTATATGGTCATTTGGCTAACTATGCAGTCAACTGGCTATATGGTCATTTGGCTAACTATGCAGCCAACTGGCTATGTGGTCATTTGGCTATGCAGTCAACTGGCTATATGGGCATTTGGCTATGCAGTCAACTGGCTATATGGTCATTTGGCTAACTATGCAGTCAACTGGCTATATGGTCATTTGGCTATGCAGTCAACTGGCTATATGGTCATTTGGCTATGCAGCCAACTGGCTATATGGTCATTTGGCTATGCAGTCAACTGGCTACATGGTCATCTGGCTATGCAGTCAACTGGCTATATGGTCATTTGGCTAACTATGCAGTTTGGCTATGCAGTCAACTGGCTGCATGGTCAACTGATTACACATTCAACTGGTTACACAGTCAAATTGGGCTTTGGTAACCTTTGTCACAGCTCTATTTATTCAGTCTTTATGCAACATATAGTTTGTGTTTTTATCTTAGATTGAAGCAAGGAATGTAATTTCCAACGTTCTTAATTCAACCACTTTTGGTTCAAGTGAAGTTGCTGTTCGAATCAACTCAATAGGTAGTGATAGGCTTGCTGTGGATGACATGAAGACATTCTTAGAAGGACCAACTATACCAACAACACTTCTCGTTCCAAAAGTCGAATATGTTTCCCATTTAGAATGGGTAGGTTCAACTGCGTGCTAGAATAGTTCAGGGTCTAAAGCCCTAATCAAACGAGAACGCAAGTCATCGCAAGTTTTAGCTTGTGCTTGCTTGTGTCTCGTGTCCCCAGCTTGCGTGACTTGCGTTAGCTTGCGACTAATTTGATCTTGTTCAAATTTCATCGCAAGTTTTCTTTGAAACGTTTGAACACAAAACACAAGTCAATGCAAGTCTTCCATGCTCCGTCGCCATATAAACTACCATGAGAACTAGCGAGAAGGCGTGGGAACTAGCGGAAGTGCAGAACTTGCGACGACTTGTGCCGATGTTTGACTGGTGGCATCGATGACTTGCGTTCTCGTTTGATTAGAGCTTAACAACAAACATATGGCAAATGTGATGGTTTTAGCCACGGTCCTAGATAAAGCATTTTTCTTCCTGGCAGCAAAATCCAAAAATAAATATTTCCTGCTAAACTAAATTAACGATTTCCTGCCTGATAGAATTTTTCAATTTTATAAGTTGTGATACCACCAGACTTGCACGTTTGTATCTCAAAACCATAATTTATCTGAATGTGGTATCTATACAATCAAAATTGTGTAATTGTGTGACCGTGACGCCTTTTCGATTTTTTGAAGAATAGGAAATTTATCTTTAAACTTTGACTTGGATTAAAAAAAATTGACAAATATTTCCTGCAAGATATAAAACATTTCCTGCGAATAACTTTTACAAAAAATTTCCTGGCAGCGGCGCTGCCGGACATTTTCCAGCACTGCTACTTTTCCTACTTTTTCACTTAAAATCCTAGGTTTTTTTTTGAAAACTGATTCGTGGAATCATTATGTTTTGACTTGATACTGCCAAGAGGAAGTAAAACTCAGAACTAAAACTCGGTTGGCTGTAAGGGAAGAGGAGGCGACTTTTGTTTATTTCATTTTAGTAAAAATGGTGTTAAATTGTATTTTTGTGGTATTGTCATTCGAAATTAATCACAAAAAATTCCTACTTTTTTGTATGTTTTCCTACTTTCTTCCTACTTTTTCGAAAATTTTAGTCCTACTTTTTTACCAACACCTGCCAGAAAGCCTGGATGTCTGAGGGTTCTCTTTTTGACGAGTAAAATTGTCTGGCATCGTTAGACAGAGTAAAGCAGTAAAGGGGCCGTTTTTTGTCCCTTCAGCTAGAACCATTTTGAGTTACGTAACGTTAAACGTGCTAAAACAGCTTTTTGTGGCATTTTTTGAGCACAAAGTGGGCTCCTGTCTTTACAACTATCAAGTGCTCGCCTCTTGACGAAGGCTTGGCATATTAATAGCGCCCACGATCTGTTAAATTCTGATGAGATCGGTCTATTATCAGATGTCTATAGTATTTGCATCTTGTTAAGACTGTTGTTGATAGATGACGTCATCAGTGGTTCTGTGAGAGTACTGTAATGTATCAGCCCTTATCCCTGATGAAGACACTAGATCGAAGTATCGAAACGTTGGGTGATTTGGGTCATGAACAGTAACTTCAAATTGCAAACTTTAAAAACTTTTAAGTCAGAGTAACATCAAACTATATACAGGGTGTCCCAAAGAAAATGGCCCCCATCCGTTTTTGTACTGCATCTTCTTTAATTTGGGTACAAGAAGTAAATTTTTATATCACGCCGAAAGCCCATCACTCCCTCTTTGTTGTTTGGCATTTTCAGAGCTAAATAGTTATCTACTCGCTTCCTGGAGTCATTTAAAGAGGCAACATCAAAATTTGAACTTGTCCAACTTATGCAAATTATCTATGCTACCTACAGATTTGGAAAAATACAGGGTGTCCCAAACGAATGTCGCCCATCCCGTTTTTGACCACAGCTTTGTTTGAGTGCGGAATACAAGTTTGAATACATATGCATGTGAAAAATGACCACAGGGGAACAAGGTTTGATTCCAAATGAAGCAATGCGGCATCAAATCATGTGGGGTTCCTTGGGGTAATAACAATGCTCATGAGAGTTCCATGCACATGTTTGCCATGTGGGCAGAAGTGCACTTTACTTCATCTGTCTTAAGATGGTTGGACAACAATTCACTCCAGAGGAAAGAGCATTCATGGTAGTTTCCTATCATGAAACAAGAAGCCCAAAAAGGTTAAGGGATGCCTTTAGGAGAAGATTTCCAAATCTTGACGTAGCATACATAATTTGGACAAGTTCAAATTTTGATGTTGCCTCTTTAAATGACTACAGGAAGCGAGTAGATAACTACTTAGCTCTGAAAATTTCAGACAACAAAGGAGGAGGGATGGGCTTTCGGCGTGATATAAAAATTTACTTCTTGTACCATAATTAAAGAAGGTGCACCTCATAAATGGATGGCGGGCATTTTTTTTGGGACACCCTGTATATGATTTTTTTGAACCTGGCTTGATTGGGAATTTATTTGATGGTATAACTTATTGCATTTTGCATTTCAAGATAAATGAAAAATTGTTTGCTGTGGCGAAGTCCTTAAAACCGATCATGAGAATATCCCTGATCATTTATGTCGAGTCAGCACTTGGTTTGCTTAATCTGCGAGACGTGTTGGAATGTGGCGTGGATGAAACTAACATGTTTAATCTCGAGGCTGTTGTGTTTGGATCTGACGATTTTTTTGCTGATATAGGTGCGTGGTATACATGTATTTATTCTGTAATTAAACTATCGTATTTTCTCGACTATAAATCGCACGTGCAGTTCCAGTTTTGTAGTATGACTAATTCTTCGGGAAAATTGGAAAAACTGGCCAGAATGCTGAAATGTTATAACGTAGCGTAACATCTTATTACAACATAGCGTAACAGACTCGTCCCCAGTCGTTATATCGTACGCTGCTAGGCTAAACTCGCAAGGGGATCTGGGAAGGGGAGAGAAAAAATAACGACTGGCAGATTACACATTCAAAATGGCAATGCAAAAATTCTAGATGCTGAAGAAAGGCCATTTCATCAAACTTTATTGTGCATTTTTGGCTAACACACTCTCTTGTCCTCAAGTGGAACCTGACAGAAACATTTCACTTGACTCGAAGATGACCGCCGTTGAGGCCGACGAAACATCGCTCACTATTTAAACATCAACAACAGTCTTTCTCAAGACTACACTAACCTAGACGAACAAATTTCACAAATAACATGTACTAATTGGTTTAAACCATTTATCCTGTCATTCCGAAGAGGGCCTATTATTCAAACTCGCCATCTAAGCTCGTGTTGCAGTGAGCATTCAAATCTTATTTAATCGTATATATTGATTTCAGCTGGCAAATAAGATCTAGAGATGGTCGAAATATGACCAAGGAAAACGTAATTTGAAAGGCCTACATTATATAAATATCGATTTGTCTCTAATAAAGGGAGAAAATCCGGTTACGAAGCAAACAATGCCAGGTTGCAAGATATATATAATTTGCAAGACATTTCTAGTAATCTGCCAGTCGCTTCCCATTTTTTTCTCCTCCTTACCGTGAAACCCCGCGCGCCCACGCTTTTATCCCAGTGAGTCCCTTGTGATCCCACGTTTGATCCTAGCTTACAGTAAAACATTTGTATTCTAAAGAAGCGACTGGGGACGAGTCTGATAGCGTAATGTCGTAGAACGTAACTTGACGTCTCAAAACGTAGCGTAACGTCGTACACTGCAGTGTGACGTCTTATAACGTAGTACAATCACAGGGAGCCCATCTTGGCAGCGCGTGGGCACTCTGTGGCGGACTCGAAAGACGCGCGGGGGACAGTGTCACAGTGGCAGGGGATTTAAAAAAAACACGAAAAACGGTTACCGGAAGCGGGAAAAAAGGCGAAAAAAAGGAAAAATCGGGGGGAAGGGGAGGGAGAGGAAAAAATATAAGGGATGAAACACCAAACGTTCAACGTGGAATGTGTTCCGCAAGTAGCCAGGACATCTCGTATCGTCGGGAGCGACCGTTAGACTACTGAAACCGACTGAAACTCAGAGTCAGATGAATGTGCAATAAATCAATAATCCTGAGACTTCCCGCTTTATCCGAAAGGCTTATCGTAGGATTTCGTAGCTATCCGAAGTGTCAACGATGATGTAGTGTCCTAGCTACTTGCGGAACACATCTCCCGAAAATACGATATGTAATTTAGCTGCAAAGTCACGGCTAAAAGTTGAGATTTTGCATCATTTTGATTTATATTTTGATAAATGAATCATTATCACAACTACTTCGCTCAATTATCTTACAATTTTAATACCTATAGGCGCTTAAAACGATGTTCAAAACAAGGAAGAATTCGTGTTTCATCCCTTTATTATTTTCCTAAACACACCACGATCGAGTGTGCCACAGTCCCCCGCGCGTCTTTCGAGTCCGCCACAGGTGCCCACGCGCTGCCAAGATGGGCTCCCTGTGGTACAATCTCTTATAACTTAGTGTAACGTCTTTAAACGTAGCGTAACGTCTTACAACGCAACTGCCTCGTGTTCATTTTGAGGATTCAACTTAAATTATTTATAGCGATCTCGTGATGCTTTAGGTGCGACAAGAACACAAGATGCGAAAGAATTACTGTTTGCCCGTCAGTCCGTTGTGGTTCATTGCAAAGCCTATGGATTGCAAGCCATTGATATGGTCCACATTGACTACAAAGGTTTGCTTAGATTATTTCAAAATTTAAATGACTGACTACCCCAGTGGGCAATTATTCCTAGGGGCTAATTTGGCCATTCTTGGGGGGGGGGGGGGGGGGCGGGGGCGGGGGGGTAATGAATTATTGTTCTGCTCTGTTCCGTTCAGACCCCCCTTTCCCCCCAGCTATAGAGTCGTTCTTTATGTAATATTTAAAAAACGTACGAAAGCGTACGAAAACGCATAATCGTTTGTATATGTATGCAATCCCGCATTTTTTTGAATTTAGGGTTAATGTATGTTTTCCCGTGGATGGTCACAAATTAATATACAAAATCCTAAGTCTAATTTTAACAAAATCTTTGTTAAAAATAATAAATATAAATAGTTTAAAATTTTGATCAAAAGTGTTGCCAGAATGCGGTAAATGCCATTTAAGGGACTCAAATTTTAAACATTTGCTGGGGGAGGATACCCCCGGACCCCCTACAAACAAATTGACATTGTCCCCTCATTTTAAAAACCGCTCCAGCCGCGGCCCTTGTGGCTTCCTCCGCTCTTCTCCGCTCTCCTTCACACTCTCTGATCCGTTTTGCTCTGCTCTACTCGGCGCTTCACTATCCTGTCTTGGTCTGGTCTGCTCTGCTCTGCTCTGCTCTGCTCTGCTCTGCTCTGCTCTGCTCTGCTCTGCTCTGCTCTGCTCTGCTCTGCTCTGCTCTGCTCTGCTCTGCTCTGCTCTGCTCTGCTCTGCTCTGCTCTGCTCTGCTCTGTTATGTGCTGTTCTGCTCTGTTCTGCTCTGCTCTGCTCTGCTCTGTACTGTTCTGTTCTGCTCTGCTCTGCTCTGCTCTGCTCTGCTCTGCTCTGCTCTGCTCTGCTCTGCTCTGCTCTGCTCTGCTCTGCTCTGCTCTGCTCTGCTCTGCTCTGCTCTGCTCTGCTCTGTTATGTGCTGTTCTGATCTGTTCTGCTCTGCTCTGCTCTGTTCTGCTCTGCTCTGTTCTGCTCTGCTCTGCTCTGCTCTGCTCTGCTCTGCTCTGCTCTGCTCTGCTCTGCTCTGCTCTGCTCTGCTCTGTTATGTGCTGTTCTGCTCTGCTCTGTTCTGCTCTGCTCTGCTCTGCTCTGTACTGTTCTGCTCTGCTCTGCTCTGCTCTGCTCTGTTCTGCTCTGCTCTGCTCTGCTCTGTTATGTGCTGTTCTGCTCTGCTCTGCTCTGATCTGTTCTGCTCTGCTCTGCTCTGCTCTGCTCTGCTCTGCTCTGCTCTGCTCTGCTCTGCTCTGCTCTGCTCTGCTCTGCTCTGCTCTGCTCTGCTCTGCTCTGTTCTGTCCTGTTCTGTTTTATTCTGTCCCATCTAATTCTTTCTGTTGTTATTTAACTTTTCTTCCCTTTCAGATTTTGTTTGGTTTTAGTTCATTTTATTTCGTTTCATTCAGATTTGACTGCACTTCAAAAGGAGGCTGTCGAAGGCGCCAAAATGGGATTCACTGGTATGTTTTAATTGACCTTCAAAGTGTTCACGTCACTGTCGCATTATTCCTACTAACCTTATATATATTTCCCCAACAATAATCCACAAATGCATTATATATCCCACATCTATTTAGGAAAACAACTCATCCATCCCAGTCAACTTGATATTGTTCATAAAGCTTTTTCTCCTTCGAGTGAAAAAATTGAATGGGCGAAAGAACTCGTCGAGGCATTCGAAAAACAGCAAAAGGAAGGATTTGTGAGTATTATAATTACATATTATCTTAGTAATAGATAAATCCCGAGAACGAGGGATGTATGCTATATAAAGACCCGAGGTGGCTTTATATCACATACATCCCGACGTTCGAGGGATTTATCTGACTTAATTTATTATTGAGGAAGTTTTCCAACAAAGTTTTGTCTATTTTTTCCACCTTGGACAAAGATTTTCCTTGTTTTTTTCTTCATTTCGTATCTAATTATTATTCAAGGGCTTTATGCGATATAAAGACCTCGAAAGAACAAAGAAAACCGACTCAATAATAAATTAATTAATATTAACCGGAGGCTTGATTCGTTCTTCAAAAACCCTGTCTTTAGATTTTTGGGGGACAAATTTCTCCATGCTTAATAATATACTTCTGTAAAGTGAAGTGTTCAATACTTCGGTGAAGTTTTAGTATAAATTTATCAACAAAAGTTAAATAAATTCTCGACCATAACGCATTCTTTGAGGCTCGTTTAATACATTTTTAACTGCCAACAACAATTAACGTTCCGCAACGGTCATTTCGCACATTTCCTTGGTCCCGTACAGTAACTGATGGAAAAGTAACGTTTTCTTGCATAATTCAGCATGGGTTTTCATGTACAATAATGAAACAATATATATATCCACTCATTTGATTTGTAAAAGTGACAAAAAGTTGAAAGAAACATTCAATTTAGCTTATAGTTTACATCACGAAATCTTGTCAACGGCAAGCATAATTTTGAAATGTGTTTTGTTTGCAGTTATTTCGTTTTGAACGAACACAGATAAACAATTTAACGATCTTACCATTAATAATTTCCATTCTAACCATTTTGTAGCCGTTTTTGTTTTCTGTACAACGTATTGCTTCGCTTAAATGTTCAATTTCTTCTTTCATTTGCCCACTCCGTTATAATTTCGGCGCCATTGTTGCTTAACAGAACAACCGCTGGCTCTAATGATCATTGCTCGTACGCATTTTGTCATTGGTCAATTTCGTTAAAAGAAGACTTTTCATTGGTTTATCCCAGAGGTTTATATCCTCGCACGAAGCAACTCGCAGCTCGCTGCGAATACTCGCACGGTTTCCACTGTATTTCCACCAAACGCAGCTCGTTGCGATAACTCGCGGCTGATGAACCGGTAGCCGAGCGCTTTTCGAACAAACTTCGAGGTGTTTGGATATCCTGGTCACAGAATAGAAATACAACCAGAAGTCCAACTCGCTTGACAACTTGTCCGCATTTCTTTAATGCGCATGCGCGATATTTCACGCCATCCGACGCGATCCTACGCAATGTCCTACGCCATCCTACGCAATCCTGGCAAGTTCCCCCAGCAGTAAAACCATGGATAGTAAAATGAGTGGATTGGAAACTAATAGTCACGTGAGGTGTTTCCAGGCCGCCGATTGGCTGAAAAGCGTTTTTCTTTGCTCGAGAGATGTTGAAACCTAGTTGCAAATTGTGATGTCACGAATGGCGTGAGTACGCTTGTTTTACTGAGGTTTTTAGTGAACTTTTCTTCAAATTCTTCATATCCTCACATTCAGATGACTATGTTGACGTTTCAAATGATTTTATCGCCTTACAAACCTGCCTAAGCCACAATCGAGCGTTCGGGGTAAGCGTTGTTGATCTTTGTTTTGATGATTCCTGTGTTGTTTTGAAGAAACTGGCGTCCCCAAATTGTGCTTTGTTTTGCTCGGAATTTAGGATGCATATTTTAACTAGTAAACCTTGATATCTTCTTTTAAAATGAGTAAGAATAGACGGGCATTTTGTCGTATTGTGGCTTTGTCGTATTTACAGACAATTCGATTATCATTTTAGGCTGTATTAATCCCAAACTTTGAATATACTCGGGTTTTTTAAGCTTGTCAATTGCAACCAGGTTGTTATGCTCACGCCATCAAGTTTCCAATCCAGTCTTTTTACTATCCATGGTAAAACTGAAGGTCCAAACTGCCGGGGGAACTTGCCAGGATTGCGTAGGATGGCGAGGAATCAAGATGCGCGAGGCGACATGCGCGAGGATAGAAACTTCAAAGGTTCCGACGCGAGTTGGACTTCTGGTCGTATTTCTATTGTGTCCTGGTGAAGCATTCTTCTGAGTGTTTGATATAGCATCTCAAACAAATCGGTATTTTAAGAGAAAATCGAGGTGAAAGTTCGATTAATTTATGTAATTTCTTCCTTCAATATCCATGCAAATTAACCATCGACACGGTAATGATTTCCTTTGTGCAGTTTTCCTCATGAATTTAACTAATGAGTTTGAAATGTTGACATAATTTGTTTTGATTGGTTTATTTACCACGAGTAAAAAATAGTTCAAAATTTCCGACTATCTGCTTATTCTGCTACGAGCGCTAAAATACTCGCGGCGAGCTTGCGAGCTTGCGGGTTGCTTCGTGCGAGGACTGGAAATCCGCCTTTAGGCAGGAATGGGTTAATTGGCATTTTTGTTGCCTTTATTTATCTTAGGGCGCTATCACATTTCGTGGTCAAATGATAGACATGCCTTTAGTGAAACAAGCTTTCAATGTTCTCAAACTGGCACAAGCAACAGAAAATATCTAACTGTTGTGTTGGTTACAGGTGAGGTACCTTCTAGTATATATTAAGAGTACAGATAGAAGCACGGGTGGCGTGTGCTGTTAGGGCGCTGCCTCTCACCGCTGTAGTTAAGCCCAGTTGGACGGGGTTAGTACTTGGATGGGTGACCGTCTGGGAATAACCTAGCCTAGTTTCTAAGCCTTTCGTTTCCGCCATGAGCTTGGCCGCGTAGTCGGTTTGGGTTCTTGGGAAGACTGGGGAGAGGCTGGAAACGAGAAGGCCTAGCAACATTCGTAAAAAGGTCCTGCCCAGAATCGTTCTGGCCCTTCGAGTGTTCCTGGGATCTAGCGTAGCGACAGTATATTATATAAAAAGCACAAGGATGTCTGCGAAGATTTTACCAAAGATCTTGGCTATCGAAAGAAGGAAATTATGGAATATATTCCAATTGGAGCTCGAAATGAAAATTTAACTGTTTAACTTTCAACTTTTGGCGGTTGCAGAAGGAAAGCTAGTTATAAGAAAGCTAGGCCAGTGAACCTTCGTTGATCCGAGGTGAGTAGGCTTGTATTATTTTATGCAGATGGAAATAGTAAGTGTCGGGAAACACTTAGGACGTCATAACATCACAATTCTTCCTCAATAAACAACTGAGCTGTAAAGTGAAAGTGTCTACGAATTTTGCTAGGCCTTCCCCAGCGGGTCCGTTCGGATCACTTTCGAAACGTGTCAACCGAGGAAGGCCTAGAAACTAGGCTAGGAATAACCCTGTTCTCGAACTTGAATTTCATGTGAGTAGAGTTTAGTTGGTCTCTCCTGTGCTTCGAGGGTTTTTCGCAGGGTTCTGCGGTTTTCCTCCCTCCGTAAAATCAACACTTAGGTCTTAGCTTATGTCGTGCACTTTTAGCATGAGCCTCTGGCTCGGATGATTGGGGACCACATCCTGTGCTTACGACGTTAAATAAATCATAAATCATTAGAGTACGACGGCACAGCATAGTACAACACAACACAACGTTACCACACTACACCACACTCCATAGAACATCACAATACAGCACAATACAAGTGTACAACACAACACGCTTCATCACACCACGTCACCGGTCACGTCACAACGGTACGGTACTGTACGGGACCGGATTATGCAATGCAAAATAATACAATACCAGATCATACTCCGTCATACTATACCATACCATAACTTAATATGCCATGCCATGCCATACTGTACTGTGCTGTAGTGTACTGTACTCAATAGCGTAACGGAGGAAAACGAGGCCCCTTAGGCATATTTGGTGTGGGGGCCCTTGTTGTCATGATTTGACTGACATGGGGCGGGACTGCGGCGGGCTGGGGCCCCTCGGGGCCCCCAACTGTCGGGGGCCCTAATTAGTTCTCGCCCTAATCCTACCTAATGAGCGTTACGCCACTGGCTACTGTACTGTACTGTACTGCACTGCTCTGCACTGCACTGTACTGTACTGTAAGTGTACTGTACTGTACTGTACTGTAAGTGTACTGTACTGTACTGTAAGTGTACTGTACTGTACTGTACTGTACTGTACTCTACTGTACTCTATTGTACTGCACTGCACTGTACTGTACTGTACTGTACTTCCTTCCACTCCACCACACTACACCAAACCCTGCTTTTGGGCAGTGCATTAATAAATCACACATCCTAATACTGGATGCTTTTCATCCTAGGTTGTTGATGGTGGATTTTAACCTTTTCGGAAGAGGGAAGGGGTGTCGAGATATCCAAGTCTGTCATTGTAAGCCTAAAATTAGGACGAGGTTTGAAAGAACTCGCCCAGTTGAAAATTTTCTATGAATAGTCGCAAATTTGTCGCCACGACAAACTCATTATTTTGTAATTTAATTAATATAATATAATTTTCCATATATACAGACTGTTCTCGGTTACTGTCCTAATATGATTGGTTATACATGCCGCTGTAATATACATGCCGCTGACAAACGTTTTGCGCCTGCGCGTGCTCCCGACCAAAAAGAGCGGAAAACTATTGTTATTCTGTAATTCAACGAGACTGCCACACTTTTCCTGCAATGTTAAAGAAAACTACTGATATTTTAAGCTAATTTAAGGTTCGTATTTGCGGTATAGGTCAGCGCTCGAAATAACCGGGGGTCAGGGGTCAATGACCACCCACTTTCACGATTTGACCTCCCCCCCCAAGGGGCAGCTCAAGTTTTAACGAAATAAGGTTTATGTCATCACTTTCCTGCACTCTTTAACAACGATGACGCTTTTGTTGACAACAACAATGATCTTTTGTTTTTGTTGAGGCTATGACGTCATAAGTTCTCCTCAACTCATTCTTCTCAAACACGGCCAATTTAATGGCGGCGCTCCAAAATACAAACTTCGCACGTAAAATACAACTTTGTTTTTGAGAATTTTGAAATGAAACTTCGCAGAATTACCGAGTACTATAATATCTTTAGGATTCTGCAGAAACATTACCAACAATATTAGTTCATAAGAGAACCACTTTAAGAACACAAATGAATAGTCGAGTCCATTGAACTCTAAAAAGACTGGAACGATAACTCAGGGGGGGGGGGGATTTTGAAGCCAGTGCCAGTCCCTTTGCAGGTAACTCCCGCTGCCTCCTCCACAGGCCCTATTGCATCATGGACAGGTCACACTGTTGAGAGGGCCTGCCAGATCCTGTAAACAAAATGGTGACTGATCCCATTATGCACAGCGAGACTAGGCCCTAGAGGCGATAGTTTTCAGAGAGGGCCTGCAAATTTTTTCCGGCCGCTGTTCGACAAACGTACGTCCAAGTTCTTTAAACACTGTGACCCACCAGGAAATTCGGTCTAAACTTTCTTACAGATCATGACAATGAAGAAACCAATATGTTTTAGAATTACCGACCTTCTGCCAATAATATTTTTAGCGACAAAAAGGAATTGAAGGGGGAAATATCTGCCGAACAAAAGCAAATTCGACGGTCAGGAAAGTAACAGGTTTTTCGTATTGTTTTTTGGTTTATTTAGCTATCGAAGACTGTCAACTGACCAAGAGTTAATGAGATTTAATTTTGTTAAATTGTAGGCTATAGTGTAGCGTAATTCAAGTTTCAGTTGTGGAAACAGAAAAAGTATAAACCAAAGAGTCTCTGGGTAGACTAAAGTGTATTTTCGTTGATTATTCCGGCCGAAAGTTGACAAAGTTCAACCGTAATTGCTTTCTTCAACAATTCCTGCATTTTAAAGCTAAGATTCGTATGTCATAAGTCTTCAATGGATTAACAACGGTAGTTAATTATGCAAATTTATTCCGTGCCAAGTTTTGCCAAATTTTTTACAGGATCTTGCAGGCCCTAAATTCGGCGTGTGTGACCTGTCCATGATGCAATAGGGCCTGTGGAGGCGGCAGTAACTCCCGTGCTTCAAGTTATTAATTTTCATCCTGCCATATATTTTGTATGGGACGATAACAAATTATTTCAAAACAACAAACAGTTGAAATACATTGTGTGCGTATGTTTTTAGAAATAGCATTGGCTTCAATTTAATGTATAGCATAAGTTTCCTCGTTATGTTAAACTTTTTCAAATGTGGTAAATGTTCGGCCATATTTCGTTGGGAAATAACACTAAGAAACTTGTTGTAGTTTTTCTGAGTTTTGAGCTGAAATACTTAACGCGGAACGTTGGGCTGTATATGAAACTGAAGCTATTGAAAAATTCTGTTTGGTATAGAAACTTCAAGAGTTTAGCTAAAAGGGAAATAATTAAAAACTATGAAAACAACTGCCATTTTGTACGTTCGGCAAACAAAATGGCAGTTGTTTTTCTATTTTTTTAAATATTTCCCTTTTAGCTAAAGTCTTGAAGTTTCTATACCAAATAGCATTTTTCAATAGCTTCAGTTTCATATACAGCCCAACGTTCAGCGTTAAGTATTTCAGCTCAAAACTCAGAAAAACTAACATTTAAAGATTTTTGGCTTCATCCAATCATAGGGCCTGTTTATGGAGTTAGCGTTCCAGTCTTCCTATAGCGTTCACTGGTCGAGTCACACTTAAACTTCACTGCCTGGTTGTTGTTACCACGGCTGTTGTTCCCACATTTCTTGTAGTGTTTACTCTTGCAAACTCACGCATGCGCAAACGTTTCGCATCGGTATTGATACATATTTCACAACGAACCAGTCCAATTACCGACGACAAATATAAACCGCGTCAACGAGTTCCTTCAAGATTGTCCTAAACGCGGCTCTGAAACGTTTGTTGAGCAACGCATAGATAACTGGATTACAAATAGCATTTGAATAGGCTAACCATATGCTTGTCAGTTTGAAATTTCTTGGCCTCGGATCCGTGTAACCTATTCCTTGCAGGAATGAATCGAAGGAAAACGGCGCCCAGCAGATAAGAAATGTGACCACAGTTACCAGCAAGACTCGAACTAGACGCGCCTGATGTGTCACCCGTTTTCTGTACTGCTTTAGTACGACCTGCCTGTTTTTAGTTCGTGCCCGCCATTTCTGTAGCACAGAGCTTACGGAAATCTTGTTTAGGCTTTCTAATGATTTACCGCTAGGCGAGGCTTCGTCCCGGCTTCGCGCCCCGTCGTCCAGGCTTCGCGCCCCGTCGTCCAGGCTTCGCGCCCCGTCGTCCCGGCTTCGCGCCCCGTCGTCCAAGGTTTTCGTGATACCTCTTTTCTGTGGCGAGTAGGACTGGATCTTGTCTGAGACATACTCAGACTCTAGAGAGAGTGTTGTTTTGTTAGACTTTAGTTTCTGTAGTTCAATCGACTGCCCGCCTTCCTCACTATCTTCCGACTCCTGATTTCCCACCCTTGTTGTTTCGCCTTCGATATCATTCTGGTCATTCAGTTGCTCTAGTCTTCTTTTAAGTTCCATTACAGTATAGCGGTTTCCTTCTTCTTCTTCTTCTTCTGCAGATGGACTTGAAGAGGGTGTAATTTCAGACCGTGGTCTTTTGCGTGTGGACATTGTTATGGTCCGGTTGTGAATCCTAATGAACTTGATAATTCGGACGTAGGCAATTAACATGACAACCAGAGGAGTGGTGAATACGAATATGAACAAAAACTCTGCGTAGTACCTGTAAGTAGTAGTAGTAGTAGTAGTCAACACCTAGGGCTTAGCTGTAATTCGTCGGCCGATATGTGTCGTATGGCGGCTGCCTGAGCGCCTTTAATATGCCTTCGACTCGGCCATGTCAAAAATTATTGTAAGGCGCATTTGAAAACCTTAAAGTTGAATTTGCGCGGTATAAATAAATGTTATTATTAGTATTAATATTAACATAGTTATGACGACGACAAAGATGATGATTGTGATGACCATGATTATCATTATCGTCATGATTATGATATAACGATGATGACGATAACGATGATGATGATGATATTCTGCATATAGATGGACGAATGATGAAGTTGATGATGATGATGATGATATAATTATGGTGATGGTGGTGATGATGAAGCACTGATGAAGACGAAGATATGATGATGACGATGATGATGATGACGATGATGATGATGATGATGATGACGATGATGATGATAATGATGATGATGATATTCTGCATATAGATGGACGAATGATGAAGTTGATGATGATGATATAATGATGGTGATAGTGGTGATGATGAAGCACTGATGAAGACGAAGATATGATGATGACGATGATGATGATGACGACGATGATGATGATGATGATGACGATGATGATGACGATGATGATGATGATCATGATATTCTGCATATAGATGGACGAATGATGAAGTTGATGATGATGATATAATGATGGTGATGGTGGTGATGAAGCACTGATGAAGACGAAGATATGATGATGAAGATGATGATGATGATGATATTCTGCATATAGATGCATGAATGATGAAGTGATGATGATGATATAAGACGAAGATATGATGATGAAGTGATGATGATGATATAAGACGAAGATATGATGATGATGATGATGATGATGATGATGATGATGATGATGATGATATTCTGCATATAGATGGACGAATGATGAAGTTGATGATGATGATATAATGATGGTGATGGTGGTGATGGTGGTGATGGTGGTGATGAAGCACTGATGAAGACAAAGATATGATGATGATGACGATAACGATGATGATGATGATATTCTGCATATAGATGGACGAATGATGAAGTTGATGATGATGATATAATGATGGTGATGGTGGTGATGAAGCACTGATGAAGACGAAGATATGATGATGATGATGATGATGATGATGATGATGATGATGATGATGATGATGATGATGATGATATTCTGCATATAGATGCATGAATGATGAAGTTGATGATGATGATATAATGATGGTGATGGTGGTGATGAAGCACTGATGAAGACGAAGATATGATGATGATGATGATATTCTGCATATAGATGCATGAATGATGAAGTTGATGATGATGAAGTTGATGGTGATGGTGGTGATGAAGCACTGATGAAGACGAAGATATGATGTTGATGATGATGATGATGATGATGATGATGATGATGGTGATCATATTCTGCATATAGATGCATGAATGATGAAGTTGATGGTGATGGTATAATGATGGTGATGGTGGTGATGAAGCACTGATGAAGACGAAGATATGATGATGACGATAATGGATGGATGATGATGATGATGATGATGATATGATGATGATATGATGATGTATGGATGGTGAAGATGTTGATATAATGATGATGGTGGTGGTGGTGGTGATGAATTGATGGTGGTTATGATGGGTGATGATGATAATGTTGATGGATGGATGATGATAATGATGACGTCACGATGATTATGATCATATGATGATGCATGGATGATGATCGATGATGGATGATGATGATGCTGCTGCTGAAAATAAAGTTAGTTTTAGTTGATTGATTGGTTGGTTGTTTGGTTGATTTGACCAATTGGTTGATTGATTGATTTGTTGGTTGATTGCATGATTGGTTGATTGATTGGTTGTTTGGTTGATTTGACCAATTGGTTGATTGATTGATTAATTGATTGGTTGGTTGGTTTGTTGGTTGATTGATTGATTTGACCAATTGGTTGATTGATTGATTGATTGATTGGTTGATTGATTGATTGGTTGGTTGGTTGGTTGGTTGGTTGGTTGATTGTTGGTTGGTTGATTGATTGATTTGACCAATTGGTTGATTGATTGATTGATTGGTTGGTTGGTTGGTTGGTTGGTTGGTTGGTTGATTGTTGGTTGGTTGATAGGTTGGCGGGTGGGTCAGTGGGTGTATAGATCTGTGTGCGGGCAGGCGAGAGGTGAATCAACAAACATATGAATTGTTCATACCTTGACGAGGTAAAATCGAGAAGGCAACTCGAATACGCTCGGATGTACTTGATCTGACCTCCGCCAGACAAAGGCGGCATTGCGTACAGAGCAGAAAGTAACCAAATCACGCATACAGAAGATTTCACAATTCTTCCGACTGTTTGCTCAGTTAGTCGCTTCCTGACTGTTGTGACCAAATAACAGCGATACATACTGAAAATCAGCAACGTCAGCATTGAGGCACACGAAAGCATTGTTAAGAAATACCCTTGCATGTTACACATCGCGTCGCCCAACACCCATCGTCCATTGAATAACACAGTAGTGTAAGACAGCGGCATCACGACGGACGCCACTATATCGGTGATTGCCAAGCTTCCAACGTACGCGTTGGCAAACGTTCGGAGTTTCTTGAAACGGTAGATGGCACCAAGTACTAAGGCGTTACCGACGAATGATGCCATACTTACCAAGATCATAGGAATACATTGAAGAATTGAGGTGGCTGTAATAGCTTCGTATGCTGAGCCTGTGCTGTTCTCGTGCGACAAGACTGTGCTGTTCTCTGACGAATTTAACCGGAAAATCAACATCTTTCAACTGGGCACAACATACATCACCGTAGAACGTATAGTCTTGTATATCACCACCAAACACTGATTTATTTTATGTTCTTTCACGTTCACAAGATACAATTCTGAGTTACACGGTAGTGACGCACCATTGCAGTGTAATATCACTTTTAAAATTGAGAAATCACTGAAATGCAAATGCGCTCTTAATTGCCCAATTGTTATTTTTGCGTTTCTTATGCATATAAACGTGATTGCCTTTGTTTACACATGGTCTAGTCTACAAGGTGACTTGAGATAAGTTGAAAATAAATCATTTTAATGTTTTTTCGTTTGTTTTTGCTGTACAAGCTATCGTAAGTTAAACTCAGAGAAAAACTCTGAGCTCCAGACGGGACTCGAACCCACAACCTTCCGAATGCCAGCCGGACGCTCTCACCATTAAGCCACTGGAACTCAGATAGTAGACCGAGGTTGTTTTTCGATATTTATACCTGGGAACTAGTCAAGTCGGATTGTGTCAGTTTATTTTCAGTAAATGTTTTTGGTAAAGTCTTTTCGTTTGTTTTTGCTGTACAAGCTGTAGCCAGGCGGGGGAGCCGCGGCTCCTCCCCTTCTGATATAAAATGACAGACATGTAACTACAAAACTGATGCAATATCAATTGTGTCAGGAAATAAACTATAAACAGTGTATTCAATCTACTGCGTGTATGCATTTTGAGTATCTATGTGACGTTTGCGTGTTTTGAGTATTTTATATGATGCTTTTTAACCTTTAGAGTCTGTAAAATCTTCCTCCAAAAGCCAGGAAATGGCATTTCAGCGACTCTCGATTTCAAAATTTCCCGGGGAAGCATGCCCCCGGACCCCCTAAAAATTTATTTTTATTTGGGCTCCCCCCCCCTTTCAAAATCCTGGCTGAGGTTGTGAATGTATATATGTGATAAAGACAGTTTGTCGTTCGCACACTGACAAGAATTTTACGTCGACGAACTTACGTAATCGTTCGTTACTTCGTTTTTGAAATCGTTCGATAAATTCGCTTAATATTAAACAATACCTATAACTACATGCATACTCAGTGATTTCAAAATATTTTTTTAAATAATTATGAAGATATACGGGCTCTTTCAATGCAACAGGGAGCTTAAGCAAACTAGAACCGTCGTTCTAGTAATGTAAAAAGTTCAGTATCTAGCAGAAACCACAAATTATTTACCAGTACGTGTATTGAACACTTAATTAAAGTATGTTTTTCGACATCCAAAATCTTATAGAGCTAGTTCTAAAAGGATTTCGTTGCATAGTTTGAAGTCAAACTCGACTACGGGTTTCGCCGTTTCACGAGTTAACGCAATCTCGTTCCCAGAGCCCACGTTCCCCACCCAGGAAACGAGAGACTCTGGGATAATCCGTTTCAAATCACAGGATTCTTGTTATTCCGGTTGAGGTACGCATGCGTAAATATCCGAGCGGAATCTGGATAGTATGTTCTCCTTGTTTGACTTTTCTCCAAACAAGTCAATGGGGTTGCGGGCGAAGCTCGAATTACAGCATCTACACACATACGGCGAAGATATCGATCGCGGCAACGTCTTCACTGGAGTCTTGTCGTCCGACATCTTTGTTATTTTGGTTTTATTAATTCTACTTCCGGTCACTTCAAACCAACTCATGCCACTGACCTCGAAATAAAACTGGATTAAGTATCTATTGTTTACAAAATGAAGCTGGAAGTCACCCATTACTAAGGGACCAAGTGATGGTCTTTCTAGCGTATTCTGGCACCGATATAAACATTTTGTTGAATGAGATGCTGAATCTTTGAAAGAAAATATAGTTCAATAGTCTTTTTTGGTACAGAAGACGTTTTAAGAAGACATAAAGACATTTTTCAGCATGTTTGGTCCCTTAGTAATTACGGATTTCTTTTCTTTAGCTAGCTTCATTTTATGAACCAGTGGACAATATGTTTGCACTATCCAGTTTTATTTCGAGATCGATTGAGGTACGCATGCGTAAATATCCGAGCGGAATCTGGATAGTATGTTGTCCTTGTTTGACTTTTCTCCAAACAAGTCAATGGGGTTGCTGGCGAAGCTCGAATTACAGCATCTACACACATACGGCGAAGATATCGATCGCGGCAACGTCTTCACTGGAGTCTTGTCGTCCGACGTCTTTGTTATTTTGGTTTTATTAATTCTACTTCCGGTCACTTCAAACCAACTCATGCCACTGACCTCGAAATAAAACTGGATTAAGTATCTATTGTTTACAAAATGAAGCCGGAAGTCACCCATTACTAAGGGACCAAGTGATGGTCTTTCTAGCGTATTCTGGCACCGATATAAACATTTTGTTGAATGCGATGCTGAATCTTTGAAAGAAAATATAGTTCAATATTCTTTTTTGGTACAGAAGACGTTTTAAGAAGACATAAAGACATTTTTCAGCATGTTTGGTCCCTTAGTAATGACGGATTTCTTTTGTTTAGCTGGCTTCATTTTATGAACCAGTGGACAATAGGTTGCACTATCCAGTTTTCTTTTGAGATCAGTGACTCATGCTCACTATTCAGCCAATAACGTAACGATTTGAAACGGATTATCCCAAGGGCCTCTCGTTTCCCGGGTGGGGAACGTGGGCTCTGGGGAACGAGATTGGAGTTGACGTCATCCTAAAGTCGTGAAAATGATCTGATAATAGGGACCTTAAGCAAGCACAACGCGAACGTCACGACGACGACCCAAGTACAATAGTATTTTTCAACCAAAACAAAGCGTTGAATAATTTGCAGTCCCAAGAGTAATCCCAACACCGTCCTCGTTCCACATACAACGTCAACTGAAGTGTTTTCACGTTTTCAAGACGACGTTGTGGCAAGGAACAGCAAAAGTTGTTAGTTTACTTAGGCGTTAATCTATTGTACGCCACGTTGTCGAAGCTATGGCTGCTTTTTAAAGATCTTACAAAATACATAAAGCATACAAAATACGATGTCCTGATCCATGTTTTCTTTTAAATGTAGTAACTTATTTGCCGTCGTCGTCCTAGCTTGCTAAGGTCCCTAATGTATGTAGAACGGGAACGGCGTTAGGATTACTCTTGGGACTAAAAAGTATCTGTTTTCTTTGTTGTGTGAGAAAGATTCTATTGTATTAAAGACGTTGTCCTAAGAAAGTATCGTAGGTTTGTGTTGATTAGGTGTTAGAAAATACCAATTTTAGAATAATTTTACCAACGTCAACGATAATATTTTAATAAGGAAATTATGTAAGAGTTTGAATCGTTCTCCAGTTGTAGTTAAACAATATTGAACCTGTGTTATAACAATTGCTTTCATTTCACACTTACCTCAGTTTATCTTTGGCAAACTGGCAAGATATTTATGCGGAAATTGTCCAGAGTTGTCCATTATCCAATCAAAAAGCCTTTTGATGCGAATTTTGCAATTTCATTGAATAATAACCTTTAATTCCGTATGAAGTGAATGGATCACGTGATCTTTCTTTTTCAGACAAATCTGATTGGCTAATGTCCAAAGTTGTGCGCGAAAGCCAATCAAATCTCTCAACACGTTATCTGCGGAAAGGCCTATTGACAACAATATAGTTACAAAAGTAATTGCCAATTCAGTTTCCAAACGTACGGATTTCCGAACCAACTTGGCAGCACACCACGGCAAGCAAAACAACTGTAACCTTTGTCAATTATTTAAATATTGAATACTGTATATATATCGCAAATATTGTGGAATTTAGGAAAAATTAGAGGTTAAAAGTTGAAACGATAGCAAAATGACCAGTAGCGCAACTACAGGATGGGAAGTATAGCCGAACCATTTCTACCCCGAATTTCGGACCCCGAACTGATCTAACCCACACAGGGCCGCCGAGCGAAATTTTTCGGCCCCTGGCCAAAAAAGGTTTGTGGCCCCTTCTCGTTCTTTCGGAGATCGGCTATGTTGGGGATCGTCGGAGATGCGTCGAAAGCGTCAGCTGGACATAAGGAGTTTTCCTGGAAGGTTGTGATTAGGTTTAGGGCTCCCGGGGGGTTGTGGTTCGGGGTTGGGGTATGACTTTTCGTTTAAAATTAAGGATTATCCTTAATTCTAGGCGAGTTGACAATTAAGGATAATCCTTAATTTTGGATGTGAGGTCGACCTGTATATGCATCAGCATATCCTCCTACCTAGAATTACCAATAATCGTTAATTTTAAAAAACTAACTCCCAACCCACCACCCCAACCCACACCACAACCCCCCGGAAACCCTAAACCTAACCACAAGCCCCCGGTGGACCTAAACCTAACCACAACTGTGCCACAACCCTCTGGATAAATGTGCCGCCTCTCATACCCCGACCACAACACCCCTGTAGGATTTTTTTTGGTAATTCAAGGCCGTTTCACACTTACTGATTATTGGTAATTCTAGGTAGGAGGACATGTTGATATGCATTAGCTGTATTATTCCCCCACCCCCACTCCCCAAAATTTTAGGATTCCTTCCTAGGCCCCGTTTCGCGCGATTTAGTTACCAGCCTCTCCTCTCGTTTTGATTGTTTTGGATATTTAATTTTCATGGGTTCTTGTCTTTGAGAATGAGATCTCACTTGAGAATAATATTGTCTGGCAAAATGACGTAAAGAAACAATATCATTGAGCGATATAGAAGCTCCACTCTTCTGGAGGTGAGTACCAGTCCCATATTACCTAATCCTCTATTTCCTTTCACGAGATAACATCACGGATTTCTAAAACACCCG
This sequence comes from Paragorgia papillata, assembly GCA_035771165.1. Classification (NCBI taxonomy): domain Eukaryota; kingdom Metazoa; phylum Cnidaria; class Anthozoa; order Scleralcyonacea; family Coralliidae; genus Paragorgia; species Paragorgia papillata. The sequence goes on along the minus strand of JAWNZC010000471.1, from coordinate 564,550 downwards.
TCCTTGTTTTTTTTGTGGGTTTTTTCCCCTTCTAGCCAAACACAGAAGCTGGCCAGACGGTCCATTCTTTACCCAGTTCGGACAAAGATCTTCCTCGATAAATCTTTCGATTTATAAATCATGGAGTTCTACGACAAGTCCCCCGTTCGTTTAAACGCCATACGGCGTATCGACATGGATTACGTCGAAGAAAATCCGAAAGAGACCGGACCACAAACTGATAAATATGGATTTACCGGCGGAGTTACTCAAACTGTACAGTAAGTACTAAATTTTTCTTATCCTAACGCGTTCGATTGAGTATTGACTAGATGTGTTTTTTTTACAAAAGTATTGAACCATACTGTTTACAAAAATTGTCCAAATTTTTTTCGTAAATCGTAATTAGTCAATCCCATTCAACCGTATGCATCAGATTAGTATAAAATTCGGTGTAAAAATTCCCTGTGTAAACTATTATTTATTCTATTCTCGTGTATTTCCTACTCTGAGTCTTACGTCGTTTTAATATTAGTAATTTTATAATATAGAAAATCCGTCGGTTTAATTGTAACATTGAAATTTTGACAGCTTGAAGTCAGTTTTTGTCAGTTTTGACATCCAGTTGTCATAAGTAAAGTCTTGAGTATCGTATGCTCGAATTAATTTTTCTTTCACTTCGTATTGTATAACTTAATAAGGATTTATATAGAACAGTAAATGTGTATGTGAAAGTTTTGTTGTGATACGGTATAGCGTGACAAATCTGATTGTGGGATTAAATAAATTAATAATTAATTTCTAACAACACATTGTTGCAGTATAAGGGTTATTAAACGAGAATGTGGTCTGTACAGGAAAATATCAGGCCAAGGTATTGACAGTTCAGACTGAGCTGTGGGTGAGCTTTGTATAAGAAATATTGAGGTCTGATATTTTCCTGTAAAGCCCAAGAAAACAAGGTTAATACATTGATTATTAAATGCGAATGTGGTCTGTACAGGAAAATATCAGGCCAAGGTATTGACAGTTCAGACTGACCTGTGGGTGAGCTTTGTATAAAAAATACTGAGGTCTGATATTTTCCTGTAAAGCCCAAGTAAACAAGGTTAATACATTGATTATTAAACACGAATGTGGTCTGTACAGGAAAATATCAGACCTGACAGTAAAGACTGAGCTGTGGGTGAGCTTTGTATAAGAAATATTGAGGTCTGATATTTTCCTATAAAGACCAAGTAAACAAGGTTAATACATTGCATGATTATTAAGCACAAAATCAGTGAGGTCCATATGAGAAAATATCAGACCAAGATCTTGACAGTACAGGTGAGCTTTGTATAAGAAATATTGAGGGCTGATATTTTCCCACAAAGACCAAGTAAACAAGGTTAATACATTGCGTGATTATTAAGCACAAAATCAATGAGGTCTATATGAGAAAATATCAGACCAAAGTCTTGACAGTACAGACTGAGATGCAGTTGAGCTTTGTACAAAAATGACTGATGTCTGATATTTTCCTGTAAAGACTGAGTAAACAAGGTTAATACGGTACATTGATTATTAAACAAGAATGAGGTCAGAATGAGGAAATATCAGGCCAAAGTCTTGACAGCTAGACTGAGCTGCAGTTGAGCTTTGTACAAAAAATACTGTCTGAAATGAGGTTTATGATATATTAATCATTATTATTATATGGCTATTTCAAGTTTTTCAATACTTATATATCAAAATTAGTGTGAAAAACTGTAGAAATTCTAGACTATAGAAATTCATGCTGGCAAATCAATATCCAGGACAGTTGTTTGGATACAGGAAAACATGGACTGATCCAATCTCATTCCCAGAGCCCACGTTCCCCTTACCCAGTGGGCAGGAAACAAGAGGCTCTGGGATAATCTGTTCACGCCATCACAGGATTCTTGTTATCTGGAAGAAGAGTTATAGAGTTAACTGTGTTTCATCAGCCAATGAAATATCGATGTGAAACGGATTATCCCAGAGTCTCTCGTTTCCCGGGTGAGGAACGTGGGCTCTGGGAACGAGATTGGGACTGATCTGGATAAATTTGATGGACTGTGCACTGACCAATCAGAACTTGGGATATTTTAAAGTGCCTATGAAACGAAAATTAAGTTTGTCTTATTTAAAAAAAAACACTTAAAATGACAAAGTAACATCTTTTGCAGTTTTTTGTTTCCTTGCTTCGTTGTTGAGATATTTCAGTTTGTTTGATATGTAAATTTAATGTATAAGATCGTATATATATATATATAATGTAAGTGATTACATCACTCTTTGTATAATGACTTATCGCAAAAGATTATATATCTTCGTTATTGTCAAACAAAAACACTTAAAATTTAACATTTAAAGACTCTAGATCTGTTGTAGGAGAAACACTCGCATATGATTCCTAATTCGCCAAGTGTTTTTTTTCAATAATAACAAAGATGTAGAACACTTTGTGATAAGTCATTATGCGAAGTGTGATGTAAAGTTATTTTATAAGTCAAATTTGCATATCAAACAAACTGAAATATCTCAAAAAAGAAGCAAGGAAACGAAAAACTACAAAATATGTTACTCTATCATTTTAAGTGTTCAGAGTATGTGAATAAACTGTCAACCCTTCCAAGCTCATGTGTAACAGTAGACATGTGATAAGCATAAACATGCATTCAAGATTTCTATTTAAAGTGCCTATGTCATCCTCAGGGACTTTACATATTTATACTAATTGGAACATTCTGAGAAGATTTGTAATATATCTTCTCAGGCGAAAATTTCATCTTCATGGACTTTTTTGCCATTAAAGTTGATGGAAGTGACGTTGAAAGAGGAATTTGTCTATATGAAAACCACTTTACAGATTCCTCTTTTGACGTCACTTCCGTCAACTTTAACGGCAAAAAAATCCATGAAGATGAAATTTTCGCCTGAGAAGATATATTACAAATCTTCTCAGAATGTTCCAATTAGTATAAATATGTAAAGTCCCTGAGGATGACATAGGCACTTTAATTTATTAAGGGGATCTTGGCTGGATATGTGGTCTCTGAGTGTTTAATATATAAGCTTGAACCATGGAAATAGATCGTAATATAGATTTAAATGGTCAAAATCATGTCCCAGAAAATCTTAAAAATACAGCACAAATTAAAATTTAGCTTAACCCATTCCTACCTGAGCTGGCCTTAAACAGATTTTTTATTCTATTTAATTAGACTGTACTGTACAGTGTACATGTATGTATATTGTCAATAACTGATAAAACTTTTTTATTTATGAAATAGGGAATCTTCCCTACCTGTTGATGTGTTGCGGGAGAGAGAGCAAAAATGGATTAAAATGACTAAGACCTGGGATACATGGAATACAAAGAAATTTCCCAAGGTAGGTATAATAGTAGGGGCCATCCATTTCTCCACACCTCTAAGGGGCTGTTTATATGGAGCCGAGTTACCCGGTCGCCGAGTTACCCAGTCGCCGAGTTACCCGGTCAGCCGAGTTACCCAGTTTGCTGGGATAAACTTTACATTCTGTTTATATGGAAGCGAGTTACCTGGTGGGTTGTAATATTTGAGATGATTCTCATCAACGAAAGTGACACGAAGTAACGAATATAGAAAATTTATCCCACTATACCGAGTTACCCTGGGAAAAGTGTTTATATGGGGAAATGTTCATCCTGCTTTGCCGCGATCTCGGCTGCCAGTGCCGAGTTCTCGCCAAGCCGAGTTACCCGTCTGTCTCATATAAACACTGAGTGGGAAAAACAGTGTTTGTTCTACCGACCAGGAACTCGCAATGTGCCGAGGAACTCGGCTGGCCGGGTAACTCACCTCCATATAAACAGGCCCTTAACTAGATCCTCTTGGCTTCACAAGATAAGTATGCTAGGAAGTAATTGTGACAGCTGAACAGTGACAGCTAGACAGTGACAGATTGACAGTGACAGACAGACAGTGACAGATATGCAGTGACAGCTAGATAGACAGTGACAGATAGTCAGTGACAGATAGTCAGTGACAGATAGACAGTGACAGATAGTCAGTGACAGATAGTCAGTGACAGATAGTCAGTGACGTATTGACAGTGACAGATAGACAGTGACAGATTGACAGTGACAGATAGACAGTGACAGATATGCAGTGACAGATTGACAGTGACAGATAGTCAGTGACAGATAGTCAGTGACATATTGACAGTGACAGACAGACAGTGACAGATTGACAGTGACAGATAGTCAGTGACATATTGACAGTGACAGACAGACAGTGACAGATTGACAGTGACAGATAGACAGTGACAGATAGTCAGTGACAGATAGTCAGTGACATATTGACAGTGACAGACAGACAGACAGTGACAGATTGACAGTGACAGATTGACAGTGACAGATATGCAGTGACAGATTGACAGTGACAGATTGACAGTGACAGATATGCAGTGACAGATTGACAGTGACAGATATGCAGTGACAGATAGACAGTGACAGATAGACAGTGACAGATAGACAGTGACAGATAGACAGTGACAGATAGACAGTAACATGCAGATAGACAGTGACAGATAGACAGTGACAGATATGCAGTGGCAGATAGGTCAGTGATAGACAGACAGACAGACAGACAGTGACAGACAGACAGACAGTGACAGACAGTGACAGACAGACAGACAGACAGACAGACAGTGACAGACAGACAGACAGACAGTGACAGACAGACAGACAGACAGACAGTGACAGACAGACAGTAACAGGCAGACAGATAGACAGTGACGGAAAGACAGACAGTAGCAAACAGATAGATAGACAAACAGTGGCAGACAGACAAAACAGTCACAGACAGACCAACAGTGATATATAGCAAACGTGCAGACAGACAGAGGATGGTAGACAGTAACAGACAGATGTAGGCAAGAGAGTGGCAGACGGACAGTCAGGCAGAAAGACGGTGATAGGCGGAACAGACAGCTAGTGACAAATAGACCACAGTGGCAGATCGTGGACAGATAGACAGGCAGAGGTAGACAGACAGTCATATGATTGAAAAACTCACGTGTGCATATTTCTTCCCAATTGCACTCAAACTTAAGCAATTATAAAAGCAAGCGAAATTGATTTCAATCTGATATTTTCCAGCTTAAAGAAAGATGTCGCAAAGGAATACCACCCGCAATGAGGGGTATTGCTTGGCAACATTTATGTGGTGCTGTAAAGAAAAAGGAAGACAATAAAGGCGTATTTACAGTGAGTACTTTACATACTGGGTATACATTGTACTATAACATAGCTTTGATATAGCAACGTTTTTGATTGGCTGTCGTGCGTGCTTCATTTAACAAATAGATTCCATTTTGCCGTTGTCTGTTCAGTTATAGATGCACAGATGACGTCACAACGTGGTAAGAACAAAAAAGTGGCCCACGAGACGCAGTCGAGTGGGTCACTGATGTTCTTACCACGTTGTGACGTCTTCTGTGCATCTATAACTGAACAGACAACAAAAAAATGGAATCTATTTGTTTTATACAATAAAAGTTTAAAAGTTTTTGTCGAAACTCTTGCCGGATTTTGTATTGGGTATTGTATAAAACTCGGTATTGTATAAAACTCGATGGAACACGGCAAAAAAGCGGGGGGGAAATTTCAAAACAAAACTGAGTTATGGCCTTTTATATTATCAAAATACCGAGTCATTTAATGTTATTGAGTAATAAAGAACAACGACCCAGAAGACATAAACTGGGTCTGGGTGACCGAGTTTAAACTGTCCTTTTGGTTGGATTTTTTTTGGTTTGGCTACGAAAGTAGAAAAACACAACAACCAAAACGATTCGCCGGCTTTTGAAAGGATTCAATGCTATGTTATAAAAGAAATGGCTCATGGTTTGCTGTGCTCCATCGAGTTATGGATGCACTTGGGAAATTGGGAGAGCACTCAAAAATCTAGAGATTTTTTCGTGCTCTCCCAATTTCCCGCGTGCATCCATAACTCGATGGAGCACGCTAAACCATGAGCCATTTCTTAACTGTACTCTAGAAATACAAATTTACACGTTTCTTTCTGTCAGGGCTTAAAGGGCATATGACTCGAAATTTAAGTTTGTCTTATTGAAAAGAACATTTAAAATGATAAAATAACATCTTTTGCAGTTTTTGGTTTCCTTGCTTCGTTTTTGAGATATTCCAGCTTGTTTGATATGCAAATGACACAACTTTTTACGTCACATGTGCATAATGAGTTATCAGAAATGGTTACATATCTTTGCTATTATGAAAACATGGGCTTAACTCAAAGGAAGCTTGTGCGTGTTTCTACCCACAACACCAAACATGTAGAACAACACCAAACATGTAGAATTCCAAGTGATTTCGTTTCACAATAGCAAAGATATGTAACCTTCTCTCGGTAACTCATAATACTCATTATGCACGTATGACGTAGAAAGTTGTGTCATTTGCATATCAAACAAACTGGAATATCTCAAAAACGAAGCAAGGAAACCAAAAACTGGAAAAGATGTTATTTTATCATTTTAAATGTTCTTTTTAATAAGACAAACTTAATTTTCGAGTCATATGCCCTTTAAAGTATTAAATTTTCAGCATGCAGTATCTAAGCGAAATACCAGGTTCCTGAATCTAGCATCCCGTTTTTTTGAGCTTGGCGCACAAGCTACGATTTTAAAGTAGAGGTGAGCCGATGTTAAAAAAAAGCCGATTGCCGATACCGATTGTTAAGAGCCGATATTTCCCCACCATCGGCCGATTAATCGGCAAAACCGATGTTTGCTAACCTGATGCTCAGTGCTCCCGTTTTGTCGTTTTATTCATCTCAAGTTTCGCAATGAGAGGAAGTCGTTAAGCCAATTCCCGTATTTTGAGCGCAACAAAACAAACAGAAAACAGTCAAGTAGTGAGCAGTGTTTCCTTTATTTAAAATATTTTTGTATCAACAACTCAACAAGCGCAAAAATGCCAGACAAGGTAAAGAATTGAAGTATACGATACGCGATTTTGACGGGAGGGTTGCGGCTGTACACAGGCTATGATAAACGAGGACGAGAGAGCAGAAATACGAGGACGAGAGTCACGAGACAGCCGATCCGATGGTGAAAGACAATCGGCCGATGGCCGATTGTGAGAAAAACTAGCCGTTAATCGGCTCTGCCGATGTTTTGCCGATGATCGGCTCACCTCTATTTTAAAGTCGACCGATTTTTATCGGCTGGTCAACCGGCCAATAAAAACGGTGTTTACCATACAAGTGTGCCATTTAGGGAGGTGTCATTAATTCTGTCCGGGAGGGGGGGAAGAAGGAAAACTGAAAATTGTTACTAAAGTTTCGTGGCCCAACACCATTTCTTCGGATGGTTTCATGACCCAACTATAAAATTTGTTTTGGTTTCGCGGCCCAGTATTTTTTGAATAAGATGTATAGGTAATTGGACAAACACTGGGGTTATGAAATTTTCTCGAAGCTCTGGATGCCCAACTACTATATTTACAATACATATTTTCTGGGAACAAGGGGTTCTCGAAACAATTTAATTTTTTCTTTGGGTGTGATATGGATAACTCTTGGAATTTAATACACAGCGTATTAATTTTTTTGTATTAAATATTTGTTTTCATCGATTACATTTGATACTAACCAAAAAGGTTTCATGGCCCATCAAAGTTTTTCCGAATGTTTTCGTAGCGCGGCAACGTCTTCACTGGAGTCTGGTCATCCGACATCTTTGTTATTTTGGTTTTATTAATTCTACTTCCGGTCACTTCAGACCAACTCATGCTCACTATTCAGCCAATAACGTAACGATTTGAAACGGATTATCCCAGAGTCTCTCGTTTCCCGGGTGGGGAACGTGGGCTCTGGGAACGAGATTGATATCGCTATATAAACGTTCAGAAACCAATAGCTTTCTGACTTTTCTATTTTCGTGGCAGGATCTTATAGGTAAAAGTTCTGATTGGGAACATACTATTGAGAAAGACCTCAATCGGACCTTTCCCTTTCACGATATGTTTGCCAAGCCAGGTTCTGGGTGAGTTACATGAATTATGCTATATGACTTCACTTGTATAAAACTCTTAATTAAAGTGCCTCTATTGTCTGTGGGATCTTTACATATTTAAATAACTTAGGTTAAAAGAAAATGTTTCCCGAAATTTTTTCTCAAAAATATTAAATGCTCGCCCATTAACAGTGCTCCGAAGTTGGCCAAATCAGCCCAAATCGCGCCATTTTGAAAGTTAGACCGTTTTCTTGGACCTGGGCTCTAATTGATAGATTTACGTCACATTTGCGTCACAGTCGGAACACCAACATTTCTTCCACGGAGTCTGAGTCAGACGAACCATCTTGGAACATATTGATGAATATATTTAAAGTTTTCATTGCTTAAATAAAGGTTTAAGAGACGCAATACCAAAAACACACTAAATAGTCAGAAGTTCGGTTCCGACCGTGACGTCACAGAGTAAACTCGCACCATGTCCCTAATGTACGGTCACAGTTATAGAGGTACCAACTTTGAAGCGCTGTTAATGGGCGGGGATTTAATATTTTTGAGAAAAAATTTCGGGAAACATTTTCTTTTAACCTAAGTTATTTAAATATGTAAAGACCCCACAGGCCATAGAGGCACTTTAAAGGGGATTGGCAACAAAAATTAAGTTTGTCTAATTTGAAAGAACTCATAAAATTGTAATAGAAGATCCTTTACAACTTTTTCGTATCTTTCTGCGTTTTCAAGATATTTCAATTTGTTTGATATGTAAATGAGATGTCTCTGACGTCAGGAGTGGGGTAAAATATTTTCATACAGAGCAAAATTACTTACATATCTAACATGAAATGTTCAGCGTCAGAGACCATCTCATTTATATATCAAACAAATTGAAATATCTTGAAAACGAAGAGAGATACGAAAAAGTTGTAAAGGATCTTCTATTACAATTTTATGAGTTCTTTCAAATTAGACAAACTTAATTTTTGGTGCTATTGCCCTTTAACGACAGTTTAACTACTTCAATCTCCCGCAGTAAAACCCTAGTTATCTTTTCAAACGCTGTTCGAATTAAGTTATCAAATCACTAATAATTCATAAGGAAAATTCAAAAGAAAATGAATGTTTACTCAATATTAAGGACTTATTAACCGAGTGTGAGATCTGTATGGAAAGTATTTGCCTGAGGTTTTCGTACAGACCGAGCGACGAAGGAGCGAGGTTTGTGCGATAAAACCGAGGGCAAATACTTTCCCGTACAGACCTAGACTTTCTCAAAGTCCTTTTCAAACATTTTTTACCTTTCGACATTTTTTACCTTTCGGTTCCTCGTTGAAAGGGACTTTTCCCACCTGCAGCGCGCCAAAATTCACCGGTCAATTTTTCGACCGGTGACGTAATTCGGATCCACAGTATCTAATATCCGTGATTTAACATTCTTTGGAAGTTGGAGTTGAACAACTCTTGAAAACGTTTTAGTAGGGGTAGAACCACTTTCCATTGCATGTACGACAACCCGAAACACGTCAAAACAGGGCGATGTACATTTCAGCGATTTCCCGCCAGAATATTTAATTAGATTAAAAAACCTGCAAGTGAAACAAGTCCGCCTCTTTCCTCCCGCTTTTCCGCTCGCCGGCCTTTCCACCGGCCCGCAAAAACTAGCGCTAAGAGGCGGACTTGGAGCAAGTCTAGTACAGACCGAGCAAACGAGGTTAATAAGGAATTTATTATATGACTATTGGTTCACTTTATTTTTAAGCTTCGAGCGTTGTTTTCGTCTTGGGAGTATGCTGTTTACGATACCTGTTAACTTTTTCGTGTCGCTTCTTGGCCTTCTTGTTTACACCAATCAGCGTGCGTCGTTTTGCATACGGACCGGAAATCAAACCCAGCCATATAATAATAATTATTATTAACTCAACTAAAGTTTCATCTAGACGCCTTTTTAATGTGGCTAAATGTAATTTAGGCAAGGTAAAAAAGGAGACAATGCTAGTCAGCGGTCACTCATGATAATATGTGGAGATTATCTCAGCGCTCATCAAAGTCTTGTCAGCGTGGTCTGAGCTTGACTTGCGCTCATCAAAGTCTTGTCAGCGTGGTCTGAGCTTGACTTGCGCTCATCACAGTCTTGTCAGCGTGGTCTGAGCTTGACTGGTTTGTGCGCGCTATCTATTATTAGATATTTGGTCAGTGGTCACTCATTTATAATATGTGGGGATTATCTCAGCGCTCATCAAAGTCTTGTCAGCGTGGTCTGAGCTTGACTGGTTAATTTGCGCGCGCTGTTTAGTGACCCACCCACCCACTCCTGATAGAATGCAAGGGTAAGTATATATATTTCCACTGCTTTGACAGTGTGACTGGTGCCTGGAGGTGGGCTGTGGCGGGGTTGCCATGGTTACCTCTGATCAGGGGTGGCATCCCCCCTGTGGCTTGGCACCAATCCTCCAATAACGTCAATTGGCGATCTATTTTTATATATTTAATATTATCATTGATAATATTAAGCAATGCCTATCAGAAAGTGCCAAAGAATATAAATATAATAAAAAACCCAATTATAAGATAGGCAAGAGAGAGTTGGCTGTTTTTCCCTGGGAAGTCTGACATGCTCTTCTTGCTACTCTATCTAGGCAGGAAGACTTGCATCTCGTATTGAAAGCGTACTCATTATATGATCCTGAAGTTGGTTATTGTCAGGTATGTGTAGCCAAAGATGTTATACCCAGTGAACTCGATGTAAGTTAAAATCTGATACCTGGAACGCTAACGTCCAGTCATTCGTGGGGCAAAAAGTGAGGCAAAAAGTTCCAGGCCCTTGCGCGGTTTGTAGGTAGGTTTCAGTTTCCCACAAAATGTTTTTTTACACGGTCACCGCGGTCTTGAGCGAACTGCGAAGGCTCGAAAAGGTTTGAAAAATTATTTATTGAATCATTTTATCACGCTTTGCTAAACGTGCATTTTAAATTTTGATTGGTTGTGCTGTGCTGCCGAACTATGGGGGCTTTCCATTTACACGGTTAGACCGGTCAGTCCGGTTAAATGGAACACGATTCGTTTGAGACCTGGGATGGTCTGACTGGAAAATTTGGTCCTAATCAAAAGCAAGTCCATTCTGGCCGGACTGATCGGTCTAACCTTGTCAATTGGAAAGCGCCCTAATTATGCAGTAATTGTTTATTTGTTGCTATAGTAAGGGTGCAAAAAACGTGCACGAAGTTTGTCAGTCAAGAAATTATTTAAAATCAAACTTTTCGTTATAATATAAATCATATATTAGAGTTTCGTTACTCCGAAGAGGATACAAAAAATCAACACAAACTTAGTATAGAATATGTCGTTAGTACCAGTTTCATGTGTCGTTTTGTTTAGAAACCATTCCTGATTCGTACCGAAAACAACAACGAGCCATGAGTGAACGTGAAAAATAAACAATCTAGTTGTCAGTTATAATATTTCTTAAAATATCATTAGTTACAAAAGACCGTTTAATAAAACCGAACAAGAAATTAAAGGAGCAGAAATAAGAAAATGACATTAGATGTATATTATGAAATATCAATTAGTATCAATACGTCTTCAAACTCGTACAAGAATAGCTTTCTCACTCTCGTTCTCACCTTTTCAGCTGGCTGTTTCCTCAGCCTATTTTCATCCCTAGCTTAATTTACTGTATAGATCGTTTTCATGTGACGTCACGGCGGCCATATTGGTGTACCAAAACAATGAAATGGCGGCCATATTGGTGTACGGTATGGGAATTAGCTCTTTCTTATTCAAATATTTCGTATTGTTTCACCACCCCAATGGGGCCACCGATCACGTGAGTGAAAACGATCTATAGTTTCGGACCGCTATACAGTAAATAAAACAACAACAGCACTGCACAACAATGGGAAACCATTAAATGCACGTTGAATCTGACAAAATAATTTGATAAATAATTTTTCCAAACCTTTTTTCGAGCCTTCCCAGTTCGCCTGGGGCCTGGAACTTTTTGCCTCACCTTTTGGTTTACCGTTAGCGTTCCAGGTATCAGATTTTAACTTACATCGAGTTAACTGGTTATACCTTCGTCTTTCTGTATCAATTAGGGTACTGCTTAGGACCAAGGTACATGGTATATATTAACTCAGCCCTAACCAAGGGTTTTCCCATAGGTGAATAAAATTGTCTGGCTTTTCAACAGGCTGTCACCGTCATGTGTTCGCACTGGCTGTCCCAGTCTGTTAACATGTCTGTAACAGGTTGTTGACAACTTGTAACAAGGCTGATGACTCCAACAGACTGATGACAAGTTGTTCCAACAACCTGTTACCGCTCTGCACTCAACAAGTTGTTAACAGATTGATGCTAACAAGGTTGTAGCAGCTTCAATTCTTGAATGAACAGCATTGTTACAACTTGTTCCCAGTCTTGCTACAAACCTGTTGCGAACACATCCTGTTGACAAGCTGTGAGATTTTTACGTGTGTAGGCAGTGTTGAAACAACAATCGAAATATAGTAAGGTTAGATATACAGCCGAAACAGAGAACGTAGGAGTCTCACGTTTCGAGCGAAGGCCCTTAATCTCTTGTATTTTCTCTAGGCCATGGCTCCAATTTCAGCTGTACTACTAATGCACATGACGACTGAGGTAATATGTGTTGTGCTTGGAAACAACAACGTGAACAAAATATCTTAATTTCCGCCTTTACAGTATAGTTGCGTTGTATTACTAGAGGTGGACACGCAGTCTAGAACAGTAGATAATTTCAAGAAATTAGGTTGGATGCCCTTCTATTAAAAATTGAAAGGTGAATCACCATCATATATTGATGATTTGTTAATTACAAACTACTCAATACATACCAGAAAGACTAGGCACGGTCAATATAATTTGGTCTGTCCTAAGTAAGCTACTCTAGTGAGGCTGGCAGGTCATTCACAGTTACTAGTATTAAGTTATGGAATAGTCTGCCGCATGAAATAAAGCGAAAACCAAGTGTCTGCTCATTTAAGAAAGCTCTGAGAAAATATGTTATCGAATCTTATAAAAACATTGACTTTTTTTGAAGTATTATTATAATTTTCCAGTCGTCGTATCTTCTGCATATGCTTGTATATACAGCTAGCTTCCCCCCCCTTTCTATAATATATATATAGCTGGCTTTCCCCCCCCCCTCTCTATAATATATATATATATATATATATATATATAAAATATCAATACCGTAGGAGTGGTTGTAAATCGGATACAGCATCGTCCTGATTTACATAAACTTTAGCTTCGATTTTCTCGGCTAAAACAGACCGTATCCCCAAAATAGTTGGTGAACTTGATTACTTATAGATGCATTTGTATTTTAAGAAAGATACAGCATTCGCAGCCGAGCTATATCTGATTTACTACGGCTCGCTTGCAGCTCGCCTTGTAAATCAGATACAGCTCGGCTGCTCATACTGTATCTATTACAGAGAACGTAGGAGTCTCGTATATATATATATATATATATATATATATATATATATATATATATATATATATATATATATATATATATATATATATATATGTTAAGTGAAGTTTGTAGCTTGGTGTAATATGAGTAAAAAGCTTGAGAACAAATTTTACTCATATATATATATATATATATATATATATATATATGTATGTATATATGTATGTATTATAGTATAGTTTAAGTGGGCTTACCTCAAAATGTCGAGTGTCGCAACTGTCAGTTTCACGCGGGGCGATCTTCAGGCGCGTGAAACTGACAGTTGCGACACTCAACATTTTGAGGTAAGCCGCCCACTAAACTATACTATATTCGCTCTACCTTTATGGTATTGAGCACTTTCCGACATTCCGTGAACAAAATCACACGTGCTCGTTTGTATTTATATATATATATATATATAAAATTCTTGATTCCTTGTAAATAGTTAATTCATATTTCTTATCTATATTACGTTATATATTTGTAACTTTTCGACATTTTTGACATGAGGGCCACTGGTTGGTCAGCGAAAGCTGTTATGTGTTTACCCTCTTTAAATAAAGTTGTTGTATTGTATTGTTGCGTTGTGTTGTGTTGTGTTGTGTTGTGTTGTGTTGTGTTGTGTTGTGTTGTGTTGTGTTGTGTTGTGTTGTGTTGTGTTGTGGTGTGGTGTGGTGTGTGTGTTTGGTATGGTGTGGTGTGGTATGTTGTGGTATGGTATGTATTATTTATGTGGTATTTTGTTGTTGTGTGTATGGTGTGGTGTGGTGTGATGTGTTGTGTTCTTGTGCTGTGCTGTGTTGCGTTGCGTTGAGTTGTGGACTTGTAGTACGGTGTTGTGCTACGTTATACTGATAAATAACACGTATAATAGATATTAATATTATTCTTTTTACACTTTTATCTCTAGGATGCATTTTGGTGTTTAGTTCAGTTATTGAATGAGTATGTAAAGGGTTATTATGGAAAGAAGTTGGTGAGTGAAAAACCTTTCTGAATTGATCTTCAGAATTTCCTCAAGAGGGGTTTAAACACTAAACGTTTTCTACTACCAAAAACACTCCAACGTCTTCTCAAGGGAATTTATTCTACTCTGTTCGTCTTTTCTAGGAAGCTGTTCGTCTTGAAGGTGAAATATTTCGAGGATTGCTGTCGAAAGTACTGCCTTCAATATCTAAACATATGGTAAGTGGAACTTTCAATGTTTCAATGTCGATTTTCTTCTCTCTTTGATATCAACACTAATTATAATACCGTGGCCATGGACCACAGTAAAGCATTCAGGCGTTGTTCGTTTTCAACTGTATACATTAATTTCATTAGGAATTACATAATATTGATCCATTGATGTATATGACAGAATGGTTCATGTGCCTTTTCTCAAGGTAGGCAAAGATTTTGTGTTAGTTTACTCTCGTAAAGTCCGTGTCTGTTTACTCTTTCAAATACGTTCTCATTTATGTATAAGTTTTATTGCCTGTCTGTTTGTTTGTTTGTTTGTTTGTTTGTTTGTCTGTCTGTCTGTCTGTCTGTCTCTCTGTCTGTCTGTCTGTCTGTCTGTCTGTCTGTCTGTCTGTCTGTCTGTCTGTCTGTCTGTCTGTCTGTCTGTCTGTCTGCCTGCCTGCCTGCCTGCCTGCCTGCCTGCCTGCCTGCCTGCCTGCCTGCCTGACTGAGACTGACTGAGACTGACTGAGACTGACTGAGACTGACTGAGACTGACTGAGACTGACTGAGACTGACTGAGACTGACTGAGACTGACTGAGACTGACTGAGACTGACTGAGACTGACTGAGACTGACTGAGACTGACTGAGACTGACTGAGACTGACTGAGACTGACTGAGACTGACTGAGACTGACTGAGACTGACTGAGACTGACTGAGACTGACTGAGACTGACTGAGACTGACTGAGACTGACTGAGACTGACTGAGACTGACTGAGACTGACTGAGACTGACTGAGACTGACTGAGACTGACTGAGACTGACTGAGACTGACTGAGACTGACTGAGACTGACTGAGACTGACTGAGACTGACTGAGACTGACTGAGACTGACTGAGACTGACTGAGACTGACTGAGACTGACTGAGACTGACTGAGACTGACTGAGACTGACTGAGACTGACTGAGACTGACTGAGACTGACTGAGACTGACTGAGACTGACTGAGACTGACTGAGACTGACTGACCGACCGATCGACCGACCGAGCGACCGAGCGAGCGACCGACCGACGGACCGTCCGTCCGTCCGTCCGTCCGTCCGTCCGTCCGTCCGTCTGTCTGTCTGTCTGTCTGTCTGTCTGTCTGTCTGTCTGTCTGTCTGTCACGGTTGGCGTTTGCTGTTGGAGGGCGCTGCCTCTCACCAAAAAGTTAAGCCCAGTTGGACGGAGTTAGTACTTGGATGGGTGACCGTCTGGGAATAACCCCGTTCTCGAGCTTGAGACTCATGTGAGTAGAGTTTAGTTGGTCTCTCCTGTGCTTCGAGGGTTTTTCGCCGAATTCTCCGGTTTTCCTCCCTCCGTAAAACCAACACCTATGTCTTCGCTCTAAACCATTTAGAGGGCCCTGGGTAAGACTAGCTTCTGCTAACCAGGTGATTTTAACCCTCTATAAATAAAGTCTCCGTTTCAGTATGTCTATCTGTCTGTTGGGAAGTATAAAGACATAAATTTGTTACTTAGGTTGACTTGGCTATTCTTACAAATGTACTTTGTTTTATAGAAATTTACCATTTTCGTCCGTGTTACGGATATGGGATATGTTCTTTTGTGAAGGTAATATCAATTTTTATTACTGATGGTACACTGACTGATTTTAGAGTGTAAAAGAGTGCTGGGTATGCAGTGTTTTCGATAGAGCAAAGTGAAAAGGTGGCAACCTCGTCCCCAGGCCGTTTGAGGACGGAAGCGAGCAGGCCGACCAAACGCCCTGGCAAAGGCTGGAATCACGTGAGAAAATATTCCAATATATTTGGAAAATTTTCCCGCCAGATTGACCACCGGGTTTCCGGTCTATGTACGTCATCTTATATATAAATGCTTATTTAATGAAATAAGCCGTTGTACAAGTCAATAATAGAGAGCTTAAGCATATTAGGCGTTTTTGAGACACGGACGGTGACCGGAAGAACAGGAATACAATACAGAACTACTGAACCGCGTATTCTTTGAAAATACTTTTTTACCCAAAACAAAGGCTATGAATAATCAAATATCTAAACTGTTAGCTCATAAGCTTAAATTTCATCTTTATATAAAAATACAGATCCTTTATTTTATATTGTAATGTAATGAAATTATCCGCCTTAAAATACTAGTTTTCTACTTTAAAAGGAGTATGTCACATTGTAGTAAAACAACGATGACAGGCCTCAACGTTCTAGAAGTTCCCGTCGTCTCAAGAACGTGAAAATGCTCTCAATGACGTCTTGTGTAGAACGACGACGGCGTTCACTTTGCTCTTGGAATTTTAAATTGCTCATTATCATTGTTTTGAATGAAAAATGCTATTGAATTAAAACGCCGTCCGTGGCTGTAAAACGTCTGTTGCTTAAGCTCTCTAATATTATCTCTACGAGAAATCCAACATGCTAAAATATCTCAAAATAACCTTAACACACTGAAATAAACAAAATACACTTGCCTGGGTGGTTGTTTGTGGCGAATTTGCGATGATATGTTGGTTCAACTTTGAAGAGTTTCGTGATTGCTCCAGACCAACCCGTAATAATAATATTAACGGGTTGTTATTCTGCAGCAATCACGAAACTTAACCAACATATCATCGCAAACTCACCACAAACAACCCAGGCAAGTGTGTTTGTCTATTTCAGTGTGTTAAGATTATTTTGGACTAATTTAGCATTTTGGATTTCTCGTGACTTGTACAACGGCTTATTTAATGAATTCAATTCATTCAAATATATAAGCTGACGTACATAGACCGGAAGCCAAAATGTTGGAATATTTTCTCACGTGATTCCAGCCTTTGCCAGGGCGTTTGATCGACCTGCTCGCTAACTTCCTCAAACGGCCTGGGACGAGGTTGAAAAGGTGGTAAACTGCCGAGATTAGTTTTAAACTGACGTTTCGAGATTAAATAAAATATCTAGTATTGAATAGGCCGGCATCAGTGCCGGATTAACCTTCCCAGGGCCGGGGGCAAAAATATTTTAGGGCCGGTCACAAAATGCGAGCCATCGCCGGAGTACGGTGAACTGAAAGCGTAGGTTGATCGGATAATCGGAGGTTCGTACTTAGCCTGCCTCAGGCGCCACTCCCCTCCCGCTTTCAAACAGAAGGGGGCCGTGGCTGAGACAGCGTGTGATTTTCTCAGGCTAGTTCGGCCTTTCAAAGAGAAACTGCATAATTTTTTTATTCACTCATTTTTAAAGGGCCGGTCAGAATCTGGGGCCGGGGGCAAATGCCCCCTTTGCCCCATAGGTAATCCGCCACTGGTCGGCATGGTTTACTTGTGGGCTCACACATAAAATTGCTGTTATCTTCTTATTAGGCGTCAAAGTTTTATTTAGGGCAGCTTTAACGATGTTGAAGCTAACTCTTACACCCACAGTTCTTAAACAATGTCAGGGGTAGGTAGAATGTGTTGGCTTTTTTGCTCGTATTTTAAACTTTTATTAAATTTTCACTACAGAATAAGAGAATATTTATTTGTTGGGTGAATGTTACTCATAATTACTTATTTATTGCATTAGAATGTTTGAAACGAACGATAAATTACGAAATTTGCCTCTGGAGCTCATGCAGGAGGACAAGCTTATACCAGCAGTAAGTAAAAAGTTAAGATTTATATAAACAATAAAGGACTGGTGGCTAATCATCTTTACTTGTAGCCAGTGGCTGAATTGCGAAGGACGCAGATCAACGTGGCCGTGTCGAGGCATATCAAAGGCGCTCCAAGCAGCCGCCAACGACACAGTTCAGCCCACGGATCACAGCTAAGATATTAGGTGTTGATTTTATGGAGGGAGGAAAACCGGAGAACGCAGCGAAAAACCCTCGAAGCACAGGAGAGATTAACTACAACTCTACTCACATGAGTCCAAGCCAGACAACGGGGTCATTCCCAAGCGGTCACCCATCCATGTACTAACCCCGTCTAACCGGGCTTAACTTTTTGGTGAGAGGCAGCGCGCTAACAGCACACGCCACCCGCTAACAGCACACGCCACCCGCTAACAGCACACGCCACCCGTGCTCCCCTAAATCAAAATATGATTTACTGTTTTAAACAATTAAGAAATAGAAAAAAATAATGATTTTGTCGTGGTGACAAATTTTTTTAATTGCTTTGAAAAAACGCATTTACCATTGTGAATGGCAATTATAGGAAGCTCTTATAAGAACCGTTGAAAACCTAGTTTTTGCTCTGAATTTGATAGGTTTTCAACAGTTCTTAGCGATTTTCGACATTGCCAGTCATCATGGTAAATGCGTTTTTCAAAGTAAATTAAAAAATAGAAATAATTTTCCATTGTTTTCATCAAGTTAGAAAAATACGGATCGACGTACGAGAGAACTTAATCTTACATGTGAAAATTAATTCCACATGTGAAAAATAAGTTTATATATGTAAAAATAATTTCACACGTGAAAATTAACTTTATATATGTAAAAATAAATTTTACATGTGAAATTAACTTTTTCAGTGTAAAAATAAATTTTACATGTGAAAATCAACTTTATATATGTGAGAATTAATTCCACATGTGAAAATTAACTTTATATATGTAAAAATAAATTTCACGTGTGAAAATTAACAATATATATGTGGAAATTAATTCCACATGTGAAAATTAACTTTATATATGTGAAAATTAATTTCACATGTCAAAATTAATTCCACGTGTGAAACTTAATTCCACATGTGAAAATCAACTCATACTTTTGAAAATCACCTCCACATGTGAAAATTAATTTTATTTGTGGAAATTAATTCCACATGTGAAAATTAACTCCTTATGCGTAAATTAATGATAATTATAATTTTATCCATATAGATTTTAGATCTGGATTTATCAATAAAACAAATTGAAAAGGAACACGGAAAGCAGGCAGAAATTCACACCAAAACCATTGTAGTAAGGTGACAACGGAACCAAACAAGATGAGTGATTTCTTAGTAACACCTTGTTCCACATAATTTAATGTCAATTAATTGAATTCTCACCACCTAAATTAATGAGTAGCACTGAATTTAATTCAATTGTATCTATAATCACTGACATTTTTCTATTTAATTTTTATACACAGTCCAAAGTGTGACATGTATATATTAGCCCTGCACGAAACGTCGCACAACAGACGAATTTAATTGTTTGAATTTTATTCGACGAAACCGCGACGTATAACTCGATTAAATTCGACACACGAATTAAATTCGTCTCGGCAATTAAATTCGTCTGAGTCAGACGGATAATGCGACGATAATGCATGTTCGAGTTACACGACGAATTATCGTCGTGTCGAATTAAATGTTTCTCTTTTCCATGGGTGGAAAAAATATTTTAGTTTCTGGGACCGCAAACTGCCAATGTAACGAAGCACACACTGCTTCCTGTAAAACTCATTTATACTACCAGCTTACAACATCTCTCAAAGCATTCTACCATGGTGACTATAATTGTATATCCAACTCATTATCTCACAACAATGTTTAACGACCATGTGATGACTACCTCAGAACCACCCAGATGTTACATCACACAATTTCCACACAAGTAATCACCACCATGTAACTGTATAGTACTAACAAGCTGTCAAACGGAATACTATATTTTAACAGAAAAAGTAATTTCAGTATTCACGGAGAATTTTGATACTAATATTGAAACTGCACAATTGTATTATTACTTATTCTTCCATTGCCTTTCCCTCTTTTATCTTTTTCGTTTCTTTTTTAAGTTTCCCTTATTTTATCTATTTATTTATTATTTTTTCTCTTTTTTCTTTACTATCTTCCTTTTGTTTTCTGCTGATCAAAAAGATTTCTGGGACCAATGGTCCCGTGGTCCGCTATTTTTTCCACCCCTGCTCTTTTCTCTGTGACTATTCGGCGCCATGTTTTCAAGAAGTCGTTTCCAGGCTCCGCGAGTCCAAGTAAAAACAATTAAATTCGACTGAAATTCGACGTTTAACTCGACGTCGCATTTACGTCGCATTACCGACGAAGTTGATTCGAATTAAATTCGTCTATTGTGCGACGTTTATCGCAGGCCTTACAGTAGTTCCCATTTCCCAAACGTTGGCAAACCATCTGTTATTTTGGGCGGGAAAGGCTACATTACACTCACTGATCTCAAAAAAAGACTGGATCGAGCAACTATTGTTTGGCCAGAATCCGCCCAGCGCCTGATTTAGGACTGTGGAGGCCCCTGGGCGGTCACTGACCAGCACAATATATCAATTCTATTTCTGAATGTATGCTAAGTTACATAGTCATATTTTTTTTAATAAGATGTATAGGTAATTGGACTGACACTGGGGTTATATAATGCAGATGAATAAAATTTGCAAAGAATGCGGTATATGGCCTTAGGCCAAAAAGCGCATCTTTCTGTATTTTTTGTTAACTTGCGAAGGCAACGACGGTTGAAGGCGCAGTGTAAATTTGATACGGGAGTAAGTTAAACAATTATAAGAAAGGATTAAAGATACGTAAGTAATATTCAGTATATATAGTACATGGGACACAACCATCTATATATCATATATACCATCTATATGTAATAGATAAAGCATGAGCGGCCGATCTGTATGGGGATTTACAAGGCGAGCCGAAGGCGAGCCGTAGTAAATCAGATACAGATCGGCTGCGAATGCTGTATCTTTCTTAAAATACAAATGCATCTAAGTAATCAAGTTCACCAACTATTTTAGCGATATACTCTATTTTAGCCGAGAAAATCGAAACTAAAGTTTATGTAAATCAGGACGATTCTGTATCCGATTTACAACCTCTGCTACGGTATTGATTTCTTTTGTGTTTTCCTCATGAATTATTAATGAGTTTTTTAAGTAATAGATATCATCCATATATCTTTTGTCTTGTTTTTTGACTCATATTTTGTGCTCTCAAGATTTTTTTCATTTCAACACCTATTTTTTCAACTTTCAAGACATTTTTGTGGAGCCCCCCCCCTTAAACATTATTTTGTGGGGGGCCCTGGGCGACCGCCCAGTCCGCCCTGTCCTAAATCCGGCACTGAATCCGCCATTACTAAGGGACCCAATGAAAGTGCCGCCACGGAGTTTGTTCTCGTATCTTTTTTTTACCGCTTTTTACAACCAATCGTGTCCCGAATTTTCCATTTTCGTATTGATCTACTTACACAATTGCCTGATATAGAATTAGTAGAAACAGAATGCGCGTTTGGTAACGTCACACTCACAGGGGTCAATTTTTGCAACAATTTTGCCCTTATAAAATCTGACATATTGGATTTATCTACCGTATATCGTTCAAAACGAATTATCCAGTAGTTATCCAGTAACACAAAATCATTTATTAAGTTTCCTTGTAAAGAAAAACACGTTCTTTACAATTTTCATAAAGATTGGTTCTGCTTTCTCAACAAAAAGTCTTGGGGCGAGTTCAGTTGCCCTTGTAAATCCGCCATTTTGTGGAGACTAATAATCATAATAATTCTATGGATTGGCGCGATCAGCAAGGGATTAAATCGACATTTTCTGAGCCCAATCTCGTTCCCAGAGCCCACGTTCCCCACCCGGGAAACGAGAGACTCTGGGATAATCCGTTTCAAATCGTTACGTTATTGGCTGAATAGTGATAGTGAGCATGAGTTGGTCTGAGGTGACCGGAAGTAGAATTAATAAAACCAAAATAACAAAGATGTCGGACGACAAGACTCCAGTGAAGACGTTGCCGCGATCGATATCTTCGCCGTATGTGTGTAGATGCTGTAATTCGAGCTTCGCCAGCAACCCCATTGACTTGTTTGGGGAAAAGTCAAACAAGGAGAACATACTATCCAGATTCCGCTCGGATATTTACGCATGCGTACCTCAACCGGAATAACAAGAATCCTGTGATTTGAAACGGATTATCCCAGAGTCTCTCGTTTCCCGGGTGGGGAACGTGGGCTCTGGGAACGAGATTGACCCTGATGAACAATGAGTTATTCGATCCAGTCTTCTTTTTGAGATCAGCTGTTACACTCCGTTGATGTTGTGACGTCAAGAAAACTGCGTCGGTAGTTTTGAATTAAAACTGATTTAGAGTAAGATTAATTAGATTGGTTAGAGTAAGGGTTAGGTTTAGAGTTATAATGACGGTTAGGGTTTGATTTTAAGTATGGATTATATAGTAACAATAAAATGACTAAATTGTTCCTAAAAGATGACGTCACAATATCAACTGAGTACGTGCAGAATAGCCTGGTACCCTGGTAACCACTAATTTCATTCTCGCGTCATCAGGGCTAAATCCCCTGATGACGATTGCAATTTCACTCGTAGCCAATAAAAATGCGCGAAACTTTCAACCAATATAGGCAAGCAGAAATCTTTAGTGGTTAGGGTATCAGGCTAAGTGCAGAATAACCAACCTCGTTCCCAAGGCATTTTCCCTCCACGTTGGGAGGTCACTCGGGCGAAAATAGCCCGGGCATCGACTGGTCACATGACACCCATTGTGTTTTGACAAGAAAATTTATGCGATATACGTGAATAATAAAGAGAAATATTTAACGCTCTTCCAACTCACTCATGTGAAGCCTTATCATAAAAGCAACTGCCTAGCGATTATCCAGGATACATGTAAATGTCATGAACTAACATATATCTAATGTTAATCCCGTAGGATCTTCGTGCTAAAATTTATTTATTTATTTATTTGAGTTGACTAGATGTCAAATTATCAGAAAATGATGGGGGTCTGATAATTTGACATCTAGTAACTCAAAAACAGAAAGCAAAAAATCAACTTTAGCACGAAAATCCTACGGGAGCTGTTTTCATGACACTTCGTACCAACCTCGTCCCCAGGGCGTTTGAGGAAGGAAGCGAGCAGGCCGATCCAACGCCCAGCTGGCAAAGGCTGGAATCACGTGAGAAAATATTCCAATATATTTGGAGCATTTTCCCGCCAGATTGACCACCGGGCTTCCGGTCTATGTACGTCATCTTATATATTTGAATGAACTGAATCATTAAATAAGCCGTTGTACAAGTCAGCGCAATTTATTGTCTCTACGAGAAATCCAACATGCTAAAATAGCTCGAAATAACCTTAACACACTGAAATAAACAAAATAGACTTGCCTGGGTTGTTGCTTGTGGCGAATTTGCGATGATATGTTGGTTTGACGAGTTTCATGGTTGCTGCAGACCAACCCGTAATATAATAATATTAACGGGTTGTTATTCTGGAGCAATCACGAAACTTAACCAACATATCATCGCAAATTCAGCACAAACAACCCCGGCAAGTGTATATGTGTTTATTTCAGTGTGTTAAGGTTATTCGAGCTATTTTAGCATGTTGGATTTCTCGTAGAAACAATAAATTGTGTTGACTTGTACAACGGCTTATTTAATGAATTCAGTTCATTCAAATATATAAGCTGACGTACATAGACGGGAAGTCCGGTAGTCAATCTGGCCATAGCCATCTGGCGGGAAAATTTTCCAAATATATTGGAATATTTTCTCACGTGATTCGAGCCTTTGCTGGGCGTTTGATCGGCCTGCTCGCTTCCTTCTTCAAACGCCCTGGGGACGAGGTTGACTTCATACCACACTAAAAGCTATCATTCCCATTTTTCGGGTAAATACTATTGCAGATTTTCATGAATAAATTATATGCTATCTGAATTAATCAAGTTTTAAAACCGGCCAATCAGATTATAGGATCGACCATCCGATGCCAGACCTCCCAACGTGCAGGCAAAATGCCCTGGGTACGAGGTTGCAGAATAACCTCAATCTATTTTGGAATTAAGAATTGGCTCATAGCATTAAATCCTTTCACAAGCCGGCGAATCGTTTTGGTTGTTGTGTTTTTCTACTTTCGTAGCCAAGTCTTTTTTGTTCACTAAAATCCAACCAATAGGACAGTTTAAACTCGGTTACCCAGACCCAGTTTATGTCTTCTGGGTCGTTGTTCTTTATTACTCAATAAAATTAAATGACTCGGTATTTGATAATATGAAAGGTAATAATTTAAAACTCAGTTTTGTTTTGAATTTTCTTCCCCGCGCTTTTTTGCCGTGCATGCTCCATCGAGTTATGGAGCACGCACGACAGCCAATCAAAAACGTTGCTATATCAAAGCTATGTTATAAGAGGTTATATAGGATGACTCCACAGTCCACACTTTTTACATTTCTAACAAAGAACACGGTTTCTGCGGGAGACACAATCCGCTGGAATAACGGCGTTCTCAACTGCCACCCTATAGTTTGGGAACCACTGATATGGTGATAATAGTCGCTTTATGTTTTTGATGTTTTGTAACTAAAAAGACAGCAAAATATTTTTATCGCACTGAAAATATAATTTGTAAGGGAGATGAAATGAAACACAGTTACGGTAAAGGTATGAATAATAATTGCAATGTTTCGTTGCGAGTTTGGTATATATGTTTATTATATGGCACGGATTACTTCCGGTAAAATCACGCGCTGTGATTGGTCGCTGACGGGGCGATTGGAAACAAACAAAAAATCCTAATAAGAAACTTTTATTGCCGAAAAACGGCGAAAATAGATGAAATAGACGACGATGAACATTATAAAAGTAAATTCTAGTATCCAGACGAGAAAGAAACAGAAGAAAGTAACGCTAGTTCGGTGTTTTGACGAAGTTAAGGCCACATAAAAAAAATTCCTTGATTCTCATCACTTCATTTTGAAAATGTCGAAGAAGCGGGAGGTTTATATTTTATATTTTATATTAAAATATAACATTTCCCCCAACACACAATGAAATAATTCCGTTGCAGAAATTCTCTACTTGGGACATAAAAAATTGAAATATAAAATATAAAAAAATTAATTTTATAACAAAATAAAAAAATATGTGTACGCGGGCTTCAAAATGTGGTCTAAAGGAAGCGAAGACCAAGAAATACAAGATTGATTTTGAAATAAAAAGTGCCATATAATAAACTACTTAATAACCTCAACCGTTCGGTCTTTACGGTAAAATATTAAACCTCGGTCTTGAACGTATTAACCTCGCTATCGCTCGGTCAATACAGCACCTCACTCTCTGTTATTAAGTAGTTAATAATGACTTGAGGGAATAAAGTAAACGTCCGCGTTTAAGAACCTAGATTTTTTCAAGTTAACCAAATTATAACCTGTGTACAGTCTGAAATACACTGTAATTTAGTCCGTGAAAACTTATACACGATATATAGCTTGTCGAAGTCCCGCTGAGCTTTATACAGATATGGGAAGTACGTCACAGACTCAACAAAAACAAAAGATCGTTGTTGTCAAGAAAAGGGTCATTGTTCTTATTGAGTCTATGACGTCATAAGCTTCCTCGACTCATTCTTCTCAAGCTCGGCCATGCCTTTAATGGCAGCACTCCAAAATTAAATACAAACTAAACTTCACACGTAAAATATCACCTTTTCTTCAACGAATTTTGAAATGAAACTTACTAACTACCATATCCTCTTTAAGATTATGCAAAAACATTGCCCACAATATTTTCATCAATTATGATTGGTTAATAAACCGGTATTAATCACATGCGTTTTGGACCAATCACTCCAATCAGAATCTACTTCTCAGATCTGAGAAACTATCGCGCGAGTTTTCACACTGGACTGAATTGCAGGCTGTATATTCAGGCTGGACACAGGCTACAAGTTGTAATGTTGTTGGTTGTGGTTTGCGTTATTGACTGTGCATAAATAGAATCTGACATGTTTTGGATCGGGGGAAAAGCTCTCAGCTCGAAAAACGGTAGCTTGCGGGCGGAGCCCTGTCACATAAAAAACTCTGCAGTCTGGAGCGAAGGCCCTTCGTCCCGTTTCTCTCTGACGAAGGGCCTTCGCTCGATTTCGGCAGTACTCAGAAACCTTAAGATTTGTATTTCAACACTGTCTACGAACGAAGCACACTACTTTTATTTCACTGTTTAGCCTATAATATGGCCTTTACAAGGGGGGGGGGGGGGGGGGGTATGTAACCGATGAATCGCCTATACGAATTTTGTATCCCCCGGTAAACAATCAAAGGAATTCCAGTGAGCCTTGGCAACGGAAAGTACGAAAGAGAAAGGTTTGGGCGCTTCAGAACCTTGGCTATTACTGCTTATTTTGAATAACCCCAAGTCAACAAGTTCCTTTCGAGTCTCTGTTTGTCTTTCTACGTCGAATCTCAACACAGCTGTACATTTTGTGAAGGAATATTTGAAGTATACAAGCAAATGTTTGTAAACAATCTGTGACGCTAATTACAAATGTAAATTGGAGTTCCTTGACTACAAACGTCAAAAGAGCAATGGGATTGTGCTTGCAAAACGACTTATTATAACGAGGAAGCATTATGTTCGGTCTGTTCTCCTTAATATGGTTTTTAAATCTACCAACTGTGTCCTTGCAAAGCCTTGGTAAGTTGTCAGAAATTGCTTAGCAACGTTTGTTTTATAAAACACAGATATACTTTTTACTAATATCCTTAGCTTTCATTCGCTGAAGTTTATAATTTGCGTTTGCGAAGTTATTGTTTTGCATAGTACGTTTTTCATAGTACTGTGGTGTACAGTGTGTACTCTAGTTATTATTTTTATCAACATTTGTACCAAACGGATACTAGAGACAGTCCTAGATAAAGCATTTTTCTCCTGGCAGCAAAATCCAAAAATAAATATTTTAATTATTTTAATAAATATATTAATTTACTTTGAATTGGATTAAAAAAACTGACAAATATTTCTTGCAAGATACAAAAAATTTCCTGTGAGCAACTTTTACAAAAAATGTCCTGGCAGTGGTGCTGCCGGACATTTTCCAGCACTGACTAGAGAAACAACAATAGGACTCATGGTGGTCCCTTACAAGTTGATTTTGTTGAGGGAGGAAAACTGGAGAATTCTACTCAATTTGACTGGACTTAACTTAGTGAACTAGCCAAGGGGGGGAGGGTGATCCTAGAAATCCAAAATTTTCTGAGGGAGCAATATGGCTGGCCTAAACCCCACTAGAGGTCTCACTCCTTCAGCATTTGTTTTCACCCCACCATTGCCACCACCCTGCAGCTATGCCACTACTAGTGCTTAAGTTCAGTACACCCCAAATAACAATGTATTACAAAGATGCCTGACATTTCGACGGCCTCAGCAGTGGGCATTTTCAGAGTCAAGTGATAACCACCACTGAGGGTGTTGAAACATCAGTTACTAACATCAACAAACCTAGATGATCAATTTTCACAAACATGTACTACATTCAAACCATTTACTTTATTCAGTAGTGAGACTAGCAGTGCACTAACAGCTCATGCCACGTATATAGTTATACACATTATACTGTACATATTATATACAATACTGTCTTATGATTGTATGTAAATATGTATTTCTCATGTTTTAATTAAGTGTTTACTTAAAGGGGCATATGACTCGAAAATTAAGTTTGTTTTATTGAAAAGAACATTTAAAATGATAAAATAACATCTTTTGCAGTTTTTGGTTTCCTTGCTTCGTTTTTGAGATATTCCAGCTTGTTTGATATGCAAATGACACAACTTTTTACATCACATGTGCATAATGAGTTATCAGAAAAGGTTACATTATCTTTGCTATTATGAAAACATGGGTTTAACTCGAAGAAGCATGTGCATGTTTCTGCCCACAACACCAAACATGTAGAATTCCAAGTGATTTTGTTTCACAATAGCAAAGATATGTAACCTTCTCTCGGTAACTCATAATACTCATTATGCACGTGTGATGTAAAAAGTTGTGTCATTTGCATATCAAACAAACTGGAATATCTCAAAAACAAAGCAAGGAAACCAAAAACTGCAAAAGATGTAATTTTATCATTTGAAATGTTCTTTTCAATAAGACAAACTTAATTTTCGAGTCATATGCCCTTTAAATAAAGCATAAAGCTCTGAACAGGATCACACGAAGAAAATATTACTAAAAATATGTTAAATAAGTTTCAAAGAAATCGGGCAGCAAAGAACTGAAGACACAATGGGATGTACTGTTTAACAAAGTACCATGTTGTGATTTTGTAAGCTTTACTACATGAACTGGACAAATATTACTGTACTGTGGTGATGTGGCCCCACTTTGCAAAGTACCTTTTTGTAAAGTATCATGTCACTACATGTAATTAGCATTTTACAAAGTAGCATTTCACAAAGTACTATTTTACAAAGTATCATTTTGCAAAGTACCATTTTGCAAAGTACCATTCTATAAAATATTTTGCAAAGTAACATTTTGTAAAGTACTATTTCACAAAGTACTATTTTACAAAGTACAATTTTGCAAAGTACCATTTCACAAAGTACCATTTCACAAAGTACCATTTTACAAAGTATCATTTTACAAAGTATCATTTTGGAAAGTACCATTTCCCAAAGTACCATTTCCCAAAGTACCATTTCACACAGTACCATTTTACAAAGTACTATTTTACAAAGTACTATTTCACAAAGTACTATTTTACAAAGTACTATTTTACAAAGTATCATTTTGGAAAGTACTATTTTACAAAGTACTATTTTACAAAGTACCATTTCACAAAGTACCATTTCACAAAGTACCATTTTACAAAGTACCATTTTGGAAAGTACCATTTCACAAAGTACCATTTTGGAAAGTACCATTTCCCAAAGTACCATTTCGCAAAGTAACATTTCAGAAAGTACCATTTCAGAAAGTACCATTTCACAAAGTACCATTTTACAAAGTATCATTTTGCAAAGTACTATTTTGCAAAGTACCATTTTGCAAAGTACTATTTTGCAAAGCACCGTTTTGTAAAGTACCATTTTGCAAAGTATTATTTTACAGAGCCTGAAATAATTTCAAAATTTGTCCGTACAAAATGTCCGATCAAAATGAAATTTGATTGGAAATTTTCAAATTTGATCTGACAGTGACATTTATTTCGATTTCATTTTGACTCCCTCTGTTGGGTAAATCCCGTCAAGCAGTAAATAACTCTAAGTAAATAACTGTTCTAAAATATGCCAAGAAGCACTTTCCAGCAGGTCATTTCGTAGACAAACATCAGTGTAGTGATTTAAAAAGCAAATTAAAACTCACCCGCCATCTTGTTTACTGAGCCCGCATTCTTTGCGGGATGCTCAGACCCAGTCTTTTTGAAGAAACTGATTGCACTGTTTTGTCAAATTTGTCTGGACAAAACTTCCGATCAATTCAGCATTTCGAAAAACTGTAATTTGGTCGGAAAACGGCGAACGTCCGACCGTTATTTCAGGCTCTGTTTTACAAAGTACCATTTCACAAAGAACCATTTTAGGAACTACCATTCTGCAAAGTACCATTTTGCAAAGACCCATTTCACAAAGTACCATTTCAGAAAAGTACCATTTTACAAAATACCATTCTGCAAAGTACCTTTCTGCAAAATACCATTTCACAAAGTACAATTTTACAAAGAACCATTTTGCAAAGTACTATTTTGCAAAGCACCGTTTTGTAAAGTACCATTTTGCAAAGTATCATTTTACAAAGTTGGTATTAGGAACTACCATTCTGCAATGTACCATTTTGCAAAGACCCATTTCACAAAGTACCATTCTGCAAAGTACCTTTCTGCAAAATACCATTTCACAAAGTACCATTTTACAAAGAACCATTTTACGAACTACCATTCTACAAAGTACCTTTCTGCAAAATACCATTTTAGACAGCCGGCCAACCTCGATAAAAGTGTCTCAAAAACACCGTTGATGGCATTTTTTGCTACAAGCAGGCAACCATGCTAAATCGGATACTGGATAGTGTATACTTTGAAGGTGAGGGGTGTTGGCAGCCGTAATTATTGAGTTATATACTAAAATTTAGAGCTTTTTGAAAGCACAATGTGATGGATGGGATATCTGTAAAGTGCTGCCTATTTACGTTTGTGTTTTATTTGAATTAGCTAAATTTAGAATGCTATCCAATCAGCGTGCCTCTAGTTTTGCTTAACCTAATTCGCATAACTCACAATCATAAACAAACAAGAAA
Organism: Paragorgia papillata; assembly: GCA_035771165.1. NCBI lineage: Eukaryota > Metazoa > Cnidaria > Anthozoa > Scleralcyonacea > Coralliidae > Paragorgia > Paragorgia papillata. The sequence continues at coordinate 533,840 of JAWNZC010000471.1, read as the reverse complement.
TATGGCGTGAATACACCTAAATATATTAATACTTCGAAGAAAGGCCACAAAAAGGTAAGCTTACCAAGAATCCGAAATTTATTAGATCTGGTAGCTACAGGAAAGTCTCATATTCGTAAATTACTTCGTTTTATTTTGGTAATTTGCCGATACCGCCATCTATCTACTGTTATAAAGCTGAGCTTTTGTACTATAGTATAGTATTGCTTATAATATCCTTAGACATTTAACTCACCGGTTCAACAGTACTATCTTGTGATACACGGAAGGCAACCGGTCTAGTCATCTTGATCAATGTCTAAGCTACATTTCTATGCTGGTTGCCTGCTTGTAACAAAACGTTTTCAGATTGTTGTGGCTGTTCTTCTAAGTGTTATATTTAGGCGAATTTGCGCCATGTTTCTTGTTTGTTTATAATTGTGAGCTATGCGAATTAGAATAATCAGAACTTCAGGCACGCTGATTGGATAGCATTCTGAATTTGTAATTCAAATAATACACAAACGTAAATAGGCATCGCTTTACAGATATCCCATCCATCACATTGTGCTTTCAAAAAGCTCGAGATTTTAGTATATAAATCAATAATTACGACTGCCAACACCCCTCACCTTCAAAGTATACACTATCCGATACGATTTAGCATGGTTGCCTGCTTGTAACAAAAAATGCCATCAAAAGTAATATTTTGAAGCCTTGGCCGGCCCTCTATTTCACAAAGTACCATTTTACAAAGAACCATTTTACGAACTACCATTCTGCAAAGTACAATTTTGCAAAGTTACTATTTTGTAAAGTACCATTTCATGAAGTGTCATGTCATTTTGTTTCACAGCATTGTAACCAATTTACCATATGAAAGGAAAATTTATTTTCTGATAGCATTTGCAAATTTTGCATATAGTACGTGATAAACAGTATGTGCTCAAAATGTCCTTATTTTCATTATCAAAACCTTAATTTTTTCTAGTGAATTTTTTTGTGAATTATTAATGACCTTTAGTGAATATAATTACAGAGTTTTCCATTGAACCAAAGAGTGTGGTTGTGCGTGAAGGAAATCCCGCCATTTTAAACTGCCAAACTAATCGTCCACCAAACGACCTCGTAATTCAGTGGAGAAAGGGAAAAGCCCCAGCTTGGATTCTTGACTATATAAACCAGCCGTACAAATTGCTGAAGAATAACTCCTTGTACTTCCCGAGTGTTGGCAAAGATGATGAAGATTCGTATTTTTGTGGTGCTTTTCTCCTCCTTGGAACTCAAACAATAATCACTAAAACACCTGCATATATAACCCTTGCATGTAAGTTTTGTACTGTTTTTAAAATCATAGTCAATCGAGATATGGTCTGGAAACTCGGCAAACTTCAAAGCGCCTATAATGAGCTGTGATTTTATGTTGAACCGTACCTTACACCGTGCACATCCTTTAGGTTTATTAATATTTAAATAACGCGGTTGAGTGATTGAACTGAAACGTTGCTATTGGACAATTCGTTCATTATACTAAAATACAATGTGTTCAGTGACCGTGCACCGTGCACAAAAATGCATAAAGGCGAACAAAAAGATAGACCAAAGACTGTAGCTGAGTTTCCAGACCGTATATCGATTGACTATGGTTTAATAAACGAGCAGGAGTGTTTTATCAGATACAATCAGATTTATATCTGATAAAACACGAACTGCGAGTTTATTGAACGGCTTCAAAAACGAACCACTTGGTAAGTTCATTGCCGTAGTAAGTTTGAAAAATAACCTTGTCTAAGCCGAGAAAATCAAAGCTAAAGTTTATGTAAATCAGCAGGTATCTTTATCACATATAAAGACACGATACGGTCATGATTTTCTTTTGTGTTTTCCTCATGAATTATTAATGAGTTTTTGAAGACTTGAATAATCTATTGTCATATTATTTACGCCAATAATTAACTATCGATGTTTATTAGATGGCTTTTTAAAATCCCTTATATGCCGTAAAGGCTTTATTGAGTCCCCCTCTAATACGTTGCCCTGTCAATTAATTTAAGACTTCTTTTAGAGCTTCAATTTTTAAACACTGCACTGCACTGCACTGCACTGCACTACACTCTCTAACCATCCAATTGAATGATTGGAGAGTGAGTGTAGTCTCATACTCAGTGAGGGTGAGTACAGACCAGTGAACTCTATATAAGGACTGGAACGATACCTACAAACCAAATTTTGAAGCCGTCATGGAGGCTGACATGCAGGGCGGCCCCAGTCCTCTTTATATGCAAGAAAATCTTTATTTTTAAGTTATATTTTGTTATGAACCAATTACAAAGAAATGCAAACATGCTACAGTAATAGGTACTTCTTCTAAGGGCTTTTAGCAGCAAAAACGTAGCTTGAATATTTGACAAAAAACACATTTTGAGTCTGAAACCGCGCAGATCTCTTGATTTTTTGTAGGGCAGCTCCAAGTGTTGAGTCAGTTGAGGTATCAAAAGTCAAGAAAAAAGTCTATGAACTATCTTGAATCAAATAAAGATAGCATTAATCAGGGCTAAGGCCTACTGAAATCTAGTGGCTATAATCTGTCGAGCATATGGATGTTGACATGATCAATAAAAACCATAAATATTAAATTTTCTGAACAGTCAAAAAATCGAACAAAACACAGAAATACGAACCGACAGTGTTTTAAAGGCATCAAAGATCAAAATATATGTGGTCTTACAATGATTCAAAAGGTATGAGGAGACTATTCATAAGAGCAAAGGCACAGCTTGACAGGGCTGCAAGAATTCATAAAATAAAGACGAATAAATACTAAATATAACCTGAATTTTCGTCAGGGGTTTCCATCAATCCAAGCAAAATTTTGGTTTCGTTTGACAATATATTTCCTGCTTCAATCTATTTTTGCCAGCAAACATACCTCAGACAGAAAGGACAATGATTCTAATACATACTAGCTTCGTTATATCAATTCAAATGAAGTTCAACTACAAAAAAATAAAAAATTCTCGCTGGGCCATTGTCTGTTTTCTACCGCTCCTTGGACGTTGGTCAGACGTTCATGTGTTGCCCCCAGCAGCCGGAAGTTTGGCTTCATCCAATCATAGGGCCGACCCATTGAACTCTTATATAGAGTTCACTGGGCCGACCTTATGGAGGTATCGTTCCAGTCTTTATATAGAGTTCACTGGTACAGACTTATTGAATGTTGAGTTGCACTTATTGAGTGTGCGGGGATCACTCATTTTTTAGACTACAAGCGTTAGCCTCGGTGTTAAGGATATCAACAACTCTACGACCACTATTTTCTGGCCTGAATACATTTTAAGTACTGTAATACTCCCCCGTTAATACGACCACATTTTTTTGGCCCCACGGGCCAATTGGCCATGCATAAATAATGCATGTGTTTGGCAATGCCTACTTTTTGGTTTGTGAATAGCGTACTGTATATGCCACACCAGATCTCGGAATAATCACCTAAAAATTCTCATTGTTTTTTTTTTGCAGACATTAAATCAAATTTCATCGAGCCTCCACCAGATACAACAGTTCGGGAACACACCACAGCCACTCTTACTTGCACCAGTGGTGCTAGTCAGCCATTGCCGAGTGTTACATGGCAGAAAAATGGCAGACCAATTGGGAATATGAATAGCACGGCTCAGAGCCATCTTCCAGATTGGAACGCTACATCTGCCACACTTCAGTTAAAGAATGTTTCTCTGGCCGATGCGGGGTATTATACATGTGTGGCAATTAATCCGCTCTTACCAAATGAGCCAAGGACAAGTCAGCGAGCGTTACTGCTTGTTCTTCGTAAGTATTTAGAAAATACTCTATGGAAAACATGGAAAGATTGCGTCATCCAATACGCCATCTTTTGCGCCATCCATTACGCCATCCATAGTTAATAGAAAATAGACATGGTTTGGAAGCTCACAAAAGTCATTGTTTTATGTTTTTGTTCAGGTTTATGGAAATTTTTGCACTTTCACGGTTACTGAACATATTGTGTTTTCTGTATAATGAAGCAATCATCCAATAGCAACGTTTGGGTTCGATCACTCAACCGTACTGTTTAAATATTAATAAACCTAAAACAAAGGATTTGGCACCTTCATGTACCTTTCAACATGAATCGTAGCTTGATTGTTAACCGCTTTTAAAGTTTTCCGGGTTTCCAAACCATGTCTATTTTCTATTAACTATGCGCCATCCGAAACGCCATCCAAAAAGTTACCCAATTAATACGTTTCATTACGTCATCCAATACGTCATCCAATACGTCACCCAATTAATACGTTTCATTACGTCATCCAATACGTCACCTAATACGTCATCCAATACGTCACCCAATATGTCATCTAATACGTCATCCAACAAGTCACATAATACGTCATCCAATACATCACCTAACACGTCATCCAATACGTCATCAGGGTTCTATCTAGGGGGTTTGAGGGGTGGAAGCTTCCCCCCCCCCAAAACAGCCCAGCTTCCCCCCCCCCCCCCCCCCCCCCCCTCAAAAAGGTGATAATTCAGGTCAGTGTACATGAAGTAAGCATTCCCAGGCAGTTCAAGACACTATATGACAAGGAACATGAAGTAGTGACTATTAACAAAATGAACAATCTTATTATACTGTTGTCTCAAAATCATAATGCACGCCACCAGTCTACATTGCATCAAAGCACATATCCATTTCCAAACATTTATTTTATTATTTATTTATTTATTTATTAACTTTACAACCATGAAAGAATGCAAATATACAGGAAATAAAGAGTGCAATACTTGAACATGATTGAAGGAATGATCAACAGGACACGAGTCCCATATGAAGACTCCAGGGGGTATGCGCCGGACCCCCCTTTGGCCACTCGAACTGACTTCTCCTCCAAACGAAAAATCCTAGATAGAAGCCCGGTCATCTAATACGTCATCCAATACGTCACATAATACGTCATCCAATACATCACGTAACACGTCATCCAATACGTCATCTCATGCGCCGTCATCTAATACACTATTAAATCATTAATACGCCATCCCATGCGCTGTCGAATACATCATCCACGCATGGATAGAGGCTAGGGTGGGTGCGTGGATAGATGGATGGATGTGTGTGTGTGGATGGGTGGGTGAGTGAGTGAGTGGGTGGATGGATGGATGGGTGTATAGGCGGGTGGGTGGATAGATAGATCGATATGGGTGGATGGATGGGTGAATGGATGTGTGTGTGGATGGATGGATGGGTGAGTGGGTGGGTGGATGCATGGATGGGTGGATGAGCCGGCTGGCTGGGTGGTTGAGTGGGTGGATGGATGGGTGGGTGAGTGGGTGGATGGGTGGATGGATGGGTGTGTAAGTGGGTGGATGGATGGGTGGATGGATGTGTGTGTGGATGGATGGATGGGTGAGTGAGTGGGTGGGTGGATGCATGGATGGGTGGATGAGCCGGCTGGGTGGTTGAGTGGGTGGATGGATGGATGGGTGGGTGAGTGGGTGGATGGGTGGATGGATGGGTGTGTAAGTGGGTGGATGTGTGGATGGATGGATAGATGAATGGGTGCGTGGTTGGGTGCGTGCATGGATTATATCAAACAAACTGAAACATCTTGACAATTTTTTTCAAATTAGACTAACTTAATTACTCGGGCCATCTGTGGTAGGTCGAGTCTAGGTTTCGGCTCTGGTTTTTTTCTCCTTTTTTTGGGTTTCGCGATTTTGTATTCAGTACACGTTTTACTTCCGCTACTATTCATGCTTCCGGTAAGTTGTTAGCCGTGTGATGGAGTGAGGCCGTGAGGCATGTTGTAAGTTCTTTGCCCCTTTCACTTTTGGAGTTGAACAAAAAGTTGAACAGCTTTGCCTTTTGATCAAGATGTTCTTGCGCATTGTTGGTAGATTTCGAAAGAGACTGACTGACTTTGTAGTTTAATAGCGATCAGATGTGGCTGACAACTGTCTTGAGTCTTGATCGTAAATATGTTCACCTCTGTGAAGTATGCACCACATTCAGCCTTCGATCTGATCTTCCTCGGCCCACTCCCACCTTTGCTAGCGCGGTATAGAGCCTCTGCGGAGGCCTAGAGGCCTTCGATTCAGCCTTCGATTTTGTGATTGCTGCAATAACACTACAATCAGTATCAGACCTGCCAAGTCTTACGGTTTTGCCGCGATAAATGAAAATCCTAAAACTAGATTCTTCATTGGTATGATTTCAGTATTTTAATTCACCGAAATTTAGCGACAAAATAAATATGGACATAGATTGTATAGTCTGTACTTGTAGATGTAGGACAACTGACAAGTAACGTAGTAATTTAGCAGTCACGAAAAATTCATTTCCACATCCGCCATTTTGAAGTTGATGTGTACATAATTATGCACATACGTAGTTGTAATGCATAAATTATGCGCCCACGTGAATTATTTCAATATGGCGTCCACATCAAAGCGTCAGGTATATTGCAAACTATCATTTAAAGAAAACCTAAAAAGCTAAATAAAACAAAACCCAAAAAACAACAACAAAAAGTCTTATCTTTTATTAATACTACTGTATTTGTTAAAACTACTGTTGCATGGGAAAAAGCAAAATGAATTGATTTGAGCATGAACGTTGTTTTTGCATTTTTTTTTTTTAATTTTTTTTTTGATTTGAGCATGAACGTTGTTTTTGCATTTTTCTCACCATTTTTTGGGAGGAAAAAATTGGATCTCACTGTTTTTGCTTGAGGTAGGTTGGCAGGTCTGCAGTATCTTTTACCCACGCACCTCCGCACTTTGTCAGTAGCCGACCCAGGCGCCTTGTTTATATTACCAATGCTCTTCAGTCAAGCTCTTGTCTTAAATCTTCTTGCCATTTTCTTGTTTTAGCCAAAGACGACGAACCTCGTATTGAAGTCCATCCAGTCAATAGATTATCTCCCATCTCTTATCCATTACTAATGGACTGCGTAATTGTTGGAGTGCCTTCCCCAGTCATTTACTGGATACACAATGGCATCAAAGTATTAAATACCTCCAACACACTGGTTTATGTAAATGGTTCTCTTTACATGAAATCTTTGACATTGAATCATCGTGGACACTATTCGTGCAATGGAACGAACGATAAAGGATCAGTTGCAAGCTCTACCATCTTTCTAGGTGTTGCATGTAAGTATTATTAATATTTTAAAAAAATAATTCCTTTTAGTTTATGGCTGAGCTCAACCTCGTTGGGCTGAGTTGGTTTCTGGTCGGGATCCTACGATATTGAACCCTCGGGTCATTACGTTTTTTCTCGGACCGGTACGTTTTGGCCGGAAAATTTCTGACTTGATTTGAACACAAATAAATAAGAACTAAGTATCTTTATTCAAGTATTTCGAACAATTAAATGTGCTGGGACATTATTGCTAGTTTTCTTTAAAGCTGCTTGCTTAAAAACACGATAAATTAGTGCTGAACTGGTGTAAATAAGAAGCGACACGAAAAGGCTAAAGCCCCGCACAGACGACCAAGTTTTCCTTGACAAGTTTTTCCTTGACAAGTTTTATTTGTTCGTATGTACGACACAAATTGACAAGTTTTTCCTTGACAAGGAGCCTTGTTCAAAAGCTGGTCACGCCAGCTTTTGAACAAGGAAATTTGTTCGTGTGTATAGTCGTCAAGGAAAACTTGACAAGATCATCTCCTAAGCTTATTACGCGATCATTGCCGTCAAGGAAAACGTGCCCAACCGTACACACGAGCAATTATAACTTGTCAAGGAAAATTGTTGGGGAAAAACGTGTTCATCGTACACACGAGCAAGGAAAGCTACCAGTGAACTTGTCAAGAAAAACTTGGTCGTCTGTTTGGGGCTTAACAGGTAAAGTAACGGCAAAACTTTGAAGACGAAAAGTGCGTTCATATAAATTCCATATTATAAAAATTTGTCCGTCATTGTGGTGTACTTTACGGGCTAAAGTAGAGAATTCAGCGAGAATTTAGCCCGCTGATCTGAGCTTATCAGTTTTAACAGTCCTAAATCACTATTGCATGGTTTGTTGTTTATGGAATTGTATACTTTTCTTGTCAATACTTTGGGGCAAAGATTGTTTTGATGACAAATGTTGCGTTTTTCTGCCAAGTTTTATAGACCTTATTCAAAAATGGCCGCCGAATTAAAATTCTTTTATATACATATAAATTAGCCCTTATGAACTCGTTTTCATGTGTGAAATTCAAAATAATTTTTACTTTAAAACGAGGTCATAAGGGCTCATTTATATGCACATAAAAGAATTCTAATTCGGCGGCCATTTTTGAATAAGGTCTATATGTAAGTTATCAGTTATGTAAAGGCCCGCACAGACGACCAAGTTTTCCTTGACAAGTTTTATTTGTTCGTGTGTACGACACAAATTGACAAGTTTTTCCTTGACAAGGAGCGTTGTTCAAAAGCTGGTCATGCCAGCTTCTGAACAAGGAAATTTGTTCGTGTGTATAGTCAGTCGTCAAGGAAAACTTGACAAGATCATCTCCGAAGCTTATTACGCGACCATTGTCGTCAAGGAAAACTTGTCCAACCGTACACACGAGCAATTATAACTTGTCAAGGAAAATTGTTGGGAAAAAAGTGTTCATCGTACACACGAGCAAGGAAAGTTACCAAGGAACTTGTCAAGGAAAACTTGGTCGTCTGTGCGGGGCTTAAATATTTGTTGCAATGAAATACACGCCGACACGAAGGTGGCACTGTTCAAGATACTGTTTACCGTTTACTGTCTTTGATTTTCTTCCAAATACCCACTAAAATTATTATAATAGTAATACAGTTGATGTTCTTGGGCATAAATATGTTTTTGGCCCTTCTCAGAGCTAATTTCTAATCTTAAAAAATATTTAAGAGTCGGGCCAAAAACATATTTATTATGCCCGCGCGAACATCAACTCTATTCTTATATTAACCTCGTTTGCTCGGTCTGTACGAAAACCTCAGGCAAATACTTTCCCGTACAGACCTCGCACTCGGTTAAAATGTCTTTATTCGTATAGTGACGTATTTTGTGAGTTCTGTTTGGGTTGTTCGCACCACGTGGGACGCTGTTATGACATGGCAACGCTCAGCCATGCTTTAATAACCGTGCTTTAATTTCATTGAAGCATGGGTAATAAATAGCGATTGCCGAAGTTTTAAAATTCTATAGCCACGTCTAGGAACTCAAAAGACATATAGCTATATAGATAGATAGATAGTTGCTATAGTTTCTATAGTTCTTTCAAGTAAGAGAGGTTTTTTTCAAACTGAATCTTCACTGCACAAACACTTTAACCCTTTGGTGACTGTATCGTTTCTTTTGGAACGATACAGTCTTTAGTATTTTACTCTGGTTAACGCCAGACGATTTTACTTGTCAAGGGGAGAGTGCTCGGGTGCCAAGGGGTGAAATAATCCACCTAATAATATACATGAAAAAATATCTCGACTGTGATTGGCTGATTCCAGTGCAGTTAATCCCAAACAACAGTGCAGAATTGTGTTATCACAGTGCAAAAATCTGTAATCAGAGTGCAAATTGATTGTACAGCGGATTTTTCCCGACACAAAACAAACAAAGATGGCGGCCAAGATTCGGCGGCTTTAGGGATAATTTGTTCAAATTTGAAGCTAGTTATGCTTTACTGATTCCAAAGTGAAGTACCTACAAGAAGACCAGAAGCTTCTTTATGCCTCGAGTAAAGGAAGTAGTAAAGGGAGCGAAACGTTTTTTAACAAATATGCGAGGAGTGGACGGCTAAACACGTACGTTAAAATGTTAATAAAGTTGTTTTGAACATTTTTTCATGTATATTTATTATTAATAAGTAATAGCATGGTTTCTCGTGCAATTTGGAAAAACATGCACTCGTGAGTTTTTCAAATACTTCAAATAGCAGTTGACAGTATTTGAAAAACTCACTCGTGCATGTTTTTTTTCAAATTGCACTCGAAACCATGCTATTACCTATACTTATACATACCGTTACGTAGCTACGTACAGCGCAACCGTGACATTTATATGTTTTTTGTTTATAATTTTCGACAGTTATACAGTACAACTTTGTCCAAGATCCACAGAATAAGACAGCCGTTAATGGGAGCAAAGTGGAGTTGGAATGCAAACCACCGCCACATTTTCCAGCCAAGCTTAGTTATAAATGGTACAAAGATTACAGAGTGATACTTTTGGATGGTAGGACAAACATTTCATCTTCTGGCTCACTGATTTTTACTCAAGTACTAAAATCTGATGAAGGGGCCTATCTTTGTGAAGCCACCAACACATTCGCTCGTCAGATAAGGACTTCCAGATTGGGATATCTTACAGTCAATGGTATGCCCTTGTTTTATATTATTATATATAGGGTGAAGTCAGCCTAGTCCCGTCGTTCTAAAGCACGCGCGTATTTGATGAGACTGGTACCTAGGTTTGACGTCACCGCTCAAGGTGCTCTAGAACGCCTAAGTATTTTCAATATGGCAGCATTTTTATACACTTGACAAGGTTAAAACACAAATTGTTTACGCTTGACATACCTTCAATAGGAAAGAAATGGCACACCATATGTAACTTTTAAACAAGCACGTTTTAACAACTAAGAAATTCTAAAATAAGGGCTTTAATTAACCGGCCGATAAGTCAGTTCGTCTTCGCAGTCCAGCAAAGTTTAGTGAGTTCATCACCTTCAATATCTTCTGTACTTCGTAAATATATTCGTTGTAATAACTTACCAATGTTAACGATTCAATTTTAAATACACACGACATTCCAAAATGCGACAAAATCACAACATTCTGCAAACACGAATTATCGATTTAAGACACAGCGTCATTAATACTCAAATACAGGTCAAGTGGTATAAATATCAATTTAATCACATATCGAGGACAAGCAGGTTCTTCTTGGGTTGGAACAAGTAATAAAACAAATCAAAATTACTCACCTGGTTTTGTAGCCGTTGTGAGAATAATATATTCTATTCTTTTACGAGCGGGATGGGGCCTGGTGACAAGGGCCCACTTTTTGAAAATCAGGGACCATTTTACCGAAATCTGCTAGGCTCTCTGTCGCAGCGCTCGGGCATAGGGCGCCCATGCTAGCGTGCAAATATTAAAACAGCGAAGATAGAGAGCCTGGGACTAGGCTAGGGTGAAGTAATACGAGCAACAAATTGCCGCAACAAAGTTGCGTTGCAAGTTGAATAGCGTTGTTGCACGTATTACCACCCACCTCAAACATTGTCCCGCAACAATGATTTTGTTGCAAGTTGAATCAGCGTGTTGCAGCAAGTAAAACTGGAGTCTACTTTTTTCAACTTGCAACAAAATCATTGTTGCGTAATAAAAATTAATGTTTAAAGTGCCACTAACCCCAAAAAATTTTTACTCGGGATTCAAATAGCCCTTGTTGGGTATATTAGCACCAACATATCTTTTCTGTTATTGAACACATTGTTATTGAACATTTCTTTCATTTTTTATGCACCTTCAAACTTGCAAAATTTCGCATCTGTTTGTCCCATGGCGGAGCAGTGAGGGGAATGGGTATAGGATGCGTATGACGTAATACCAGGAATTCGTCTTCAAAAATCTATGAAGTGTAGTACACTGGAACTATAATAAAAGAATTAAAATGAAAAATATCGCTAAACTGGCTATAAACGTAACCTGGGTACGTTCTTTCCTATTTACTTTACAGTAAAAAAAAAATAGAATTCCTGGTATTACGTCACAAACCCTTCTCGACGCAGTCTCCCAAGTGCTCCGTCGTGTCCGTCATTATCACCACTTCAATCAATTCTTAAATCAAGAGGATTTTACCAATTTAATTTATATTGCATTCTTCATCATTTGGATTGGCGATGTTTATTCGTGCAAAAAACTTTTTGGGGTTAGTGGCACTTTAAGGTGGGTGGTGATACGTGCAACAACGCTTATCAACTTGGGTTGAAAGTTGAAGAAAAATGTTGCTCGTATTACCTTACCTATATAAACGAGCTAGTTAATTTAACCGCGAAGCTCGATTTTCATCCGTATCTTGGATGCCACGACAGTAAGATTGATTATTATTTACAACTGGAAGCTCTAGAGAAATTGGTTAATGGCCAAGATGTTTTCGTCATTCAGCCTACAGGATCGGGAAATTCACTTATATTTCAGTCTATGGTTTTTGATATCGTAAAATTTATGTAATACGTCGCAGACACGCTCTCACGCGTTCAGCCGTCAATTTCGGGGGAGGTAAGTATACCGGGGCTTGGGAGACGAGTGGACATCGAGTCTATTGAACCGTCCGTGTGTCACTATTATACACTTGTTGACTGGCGCCGAGGGAAATATCGAGTTTTACGGACCCGAAGGCTTCAAGGGTGACATTGAAGCCTGAGGGACCGTAAAACTCGATGTTTCTCGAGGCAAAAGTCAACAAGCGTTTTGTTATATACCAAAGACTTTTAAAATACAAAATACCAAACTGACTCGAAACTTGTAAAAGGCAAAAAGACTTACCAAAACACTTTGACTTTGTCTTCGTATTTCAGTTCAACTGAACAAATACACCAGACTCAACAAGTACAAAGAACAGCTTTAAATTTTTCCAGGTTTTCTTCAGACCTTCTTTGAAGATATGTATAGAGATATTCGTTCCTTTGGAAAATGGACTATTTCGTACCAAACAAGCACGGAATAGCTCTTGTTTTCAAAATGTTCCGAAAAGTTCAAAGTTCTTGATCTGATGCAATAATCATTGTGTATTCACGTGAACAACGCATGATTAAAGCTGACGTCAGAGGGAAACATTGCACTGTTTCCTTCTTCGTTATTGACGTCAGAGGGAAACAGTGCAATGTTTCCCTCCGCAGAAAGAAACATTGAGTTTGTTGAACAACACGTGACCATGATTTGACCAAGAGGATTTCATCTTTGGCAAACGAAAGTCTTTGGTATATAACAAAAGTACTTGTAGGCGTACAAGTCAATTAACCGACACAAGTCCGTCAAAGTAACGACTTGCTTTCTCTTCTCTTGCAGTTCCTCCATATTTTATTTTCCCGCCGTCTAATCAAACGGTTCTTCTAAACGAGAACCTTCACTTGACATGCGTATTCGAGGGTTCTCCCCGACCACGTGTCTTGTGGTACCATGGCAACACGTTGCTAAGCAACTCGTCGCGATTGTATCTCGGTGCTGACGGAAGCTTGACCTTGATTGCGGTGCGACGTAGTGACGATGGCGTGTACAAGTGTTCTATTAAGAATGTTGCTGGGAACGGGATTGCTGAGGCAGAAGTCCGTGTTCATGGTGAGTGTTTTAAATAAAAATGATAATAATATAAAAAATAAATAAATAAATTATTCAATTAATTAATTAATTAATTAATTAATTAATTAATTAATTAATTAATTAAATAAATAAATATTTAAATAAAGAAATAAATAAATAAATAAGTAAATAAATAAGTTAATAATAAAAATAATAAATAACTAAACTAGAGGGCAGTCAGAGACTATACATACCTCGGTCAGCGGGTTATTAGAGATGTTTAATAAGAAAACGAGCCATCCCGCTAACCAGGCTAGCTAGCTCACCAGACCAACACATGCATGTATGAATAAAATACTTGATTGCACTCGTACCAAAATTATGCAAAAATGTTTGCATAAAATAAGGATAATGAGCGTTTCTTCTACACGGAGAATCTTGCGGTCAGATTTTTATTAATTTCTCATCCAAATTTTGACTAAACTCAACCAAAATTTAATAATGATTTAATATTTCTATTGCGCAAATTAACATGTGGATATGATCAAATGCGCATTACAATGTTATGGGTGGCTTAATTATCAGGCAATTTAGAAATTTTCACCGTGGCCGTGTTGAGGCATATCAAAGGCGCTTTATGCTGCCGCCAACAACACAGTTCAGACCACGGATCTCAACTAAGACCTAGGTGTTGATTTTACGGAGGGAGGAAAACCGGAGAACCCGGCGAAAAACCCTCGAAGCACAGGAGAGATCAACTAAACTCTACTCACATGGTCCAAGCTCGAGAACGAGGTTATTCCCAGACGGTCACCCATCCAAGTACTAACCCCGTCTGACCGGGCTTAACTATTGGTGAGAGGCAGCGCGCTAACAGCACACGCCACCTGTGCTCCCTGTGGGTTGGTCGTTCGTCTACCCTTCTACAAACTTTCGTGAAAATCGGTGCAATACTTTTTGAGATATCCTGGTGACAGACAGACAGACAAACCAACAGGAAGACAGACAGACAGACAGGCAAGCAGACAGACAGCCAGCTAGACAGACAGACAGACAGACAGACAGACAGACAGACAGACAGACAGACAGACAGACAAACAAACAGACAAACCAACAGACAGACAAGCAAACAAACAGACAGGTAGGTAGACAGGCAGACAGACAGACAGACAGACAGACAGACAGACAGACAGACAGGTAGACAGGCAGGCAGACAGACAGACAGACAGACAGACAAACCAACAGACAGACAGACAAACCAACAGACAGACAGACAGACAGGTAGACAGGCAGGCAGACAGACAGACAGACAGACAGACAGACAGACAGACAGACAGACAGACAGACAAACCAACAGACAGACAGACAGACAGACAGACAGACAGACAGACAGACAGACAGACAGACAGAATGGGGTAAAACATAACCTCCTGGCTTGAAAAATAACGTTGTCTAAGTCGAGAAAATTAAAGCTAAACTTTATGTATATCAGGAGGATTTTTAATGGTACTGACTTCCTAATTCGTGAGAATTATTAATGACTTTTTGAAGAATACTTAGTTCACATTATAATTGTACTCCATTGCGTGAATTGTAGTTCTATTATCTTCTGATTTGGTTTTGCTGTGTATATGTCCTGACCGTTTGAACCTTTTTGGAAATTTGATTGTATAGCTCCTCCCAATGGTACGGTTATGCCCAGAGATGCAAGCGTGGTCCTGGGAACTAATGCTTCTTTTTCCTGTCAATTTGGTGGAAATCCACCACCTACTGTAAGTTGGTACTTCAGCCCAAGCAAGATAGAAGCAACACTTCTTTCAAGAGACTCATCTCATTTTATTCAAACAAAAGGACAGCTACACATTTTAAATGTCACTGAACAAGACAAAGGCTGGTTTACGTGTGCTGGAAATAATATTGTTGGATCGCAGAATTTCTCAGCTTATTTGAACGTTCTCGGTAAGTTTTAAGTTGCTATCTCCGCCAGTTTGTTTGTTTGTTTGTTTGTTTGTTTGTTTGTTTGTTTGTTTGTTTGTTTGTTTGTTTGTTTGTTTGTTTGTTTGTTTGTTTGTTTGTTTGTTTGTGTGTGTACGTGTCTGTCTATCTGCCTGTTTGTCCGTTTATTTGTTTTGTTTGTCCGTTTATTTGTTTGGTTTGTTTGTTTGTTTGTTTGTTTGTTTGTTTGTTTGTTTGTTTGTTTGTTTGTTTGTTTGTTTGTTTGTGTACGTGTCTGTCTATCTGCCTGTTTGTCCGTTTATTTGTTTTGTTTGTCCGTTTATTTGTTTTATTTGTTTGTTTGTTTGTTTGTTTGTTTGTTTGTTTGTTTGTTTGTTTGTTTGTTTGTTTGTTTGTTTGTTTGTTTGTTTGTTTGTTTGTCCTGTCTGTCCTGTCTGTCCTGTCTGTCCTGTCTGTCCTGTCTGTCCTGTCTGTCCTGTCTGTCCTGTCTGTCCTGTCTGTCCTGTCTGTCCTGTCTGTCCTGTCTGTCCTGTCTGCCTGTCTGTCTGTGGCATGTTTGATGTGTAGCACCAAACTCTTTTTATCTTGACAGTTCCAGCATTTTTGGTACAGTCTCCACGAAACACTATTGTCAATCACAGTGACGTGGCAGAGATGACGTGTCGTGGCTATGGTAACCCAGAACCCACAATAACTTGGTCAAAAGACGGCCGCCTCGTGGTTTCTAATAATAAAACAACATTTAACGGCAGTAATTTACAGTTGAAGAATGTTGTGAGAAACGATTCAGGTGTTTATTCGTGTACTGCAAAGAATAATTTAGGAAATGAAACCTCTTCAGCTTATCTAACAGTTCAAGGTGAGTTGTTGTGTTTTCCAGTCCGGCATTGACATTGCAAAATAAACGCATGTTGATTCAGACCATCCTTTAATTCTTTCTTTCTTACCTGTTTGCCTGCCTGCCAGCCTACCTACCTACCTACCTACCTACCTACCTACCTACCTACATTTTCTTATTTTTCTTCCTTCCTTCCTTCCTTCCTTCCTTCCTTCCTTCCTTCCTTCCTTCCTTCCTTCCTTCCTTCCTTCCTTCCTTCCTTCCTTCCTTCCTTCCTTC